>CM076580.1:1673707932-1673839854 GCA_034641835.2 Pinus albicaulis | reverse complement strand
CCCCCACAATATACCATTCATACAACAAAAATATTAATATTCCCTAGTATTACATTGATCATTTCTTTAGGAGATGGAGGTAGCATCCATCCTAACAGTGGTTGAAAAAGGAATACACTAACAATTTTCCTTGTTGGCGCAAAGGGATGTTGTTAAAATGTATGTTTTTAGGATTTTGTGCGGATTTGATTAGACAAATTGTGTGACAAGAAACAATATATAAAAAACTGCTATATCAACTACCTTTTTCTAGAGAATAACCATAACCATTTGACCTTCATTATTGTAAGCATAGAAAATATTGTTTTTAATTCTTACATGATTACCAAAAACAATTAATTTCCTCATACATAAGTCCTTAGCATAACCATTGAAAGATTCAAAGCAATGTATTACAATTTTTTTATAGCTAGAACAACTTCTTCAATAAGGGACCCACTAGGACCTAAATGTTCAATTCCTATTGCATCCCAAACCTAGAAAATAGAAGAAAGAAATGACCACTTTTTATTTAAAGATGAACTTTACTTTCAACAAAAGGTTCAAAAATAATGAACTTAAGAAAAAACAAATGCATTTCCTCCACAATAAAAAAAAAGGTCATTTCCAACACAATAATTTTAATTTAGTCTACGTTTTAATGATGCCAATCCAATGTATGGTTGCACTTTAATATGTAGACAAGTGCAGAGACCATTTCATAAATATATTTATATTTTTGGTGGTGTTTTTTTAAAGCTCTATCAACATTAAATGTTTCTTGAACAACGAGATGAAAATTTGTCTTTCCTTTGTTTTCCAACTCTAAGTGGATGAGGAAATTAACTATGGGCTAAGTCACTATTGTGGTCACTGGTGAATCATATAGGAAAGCATAGTTTGTTCTTAGCGGTACTACCTTCCAAGATATGGCATCTGATACTCATAGAGGTATAGATATGCTCAATGTTAGAGTCATGTCTACGTTGTTTCGAAGGAATTTATCTTCTCTGGATTGAAGATGAGAAAAATAGATGAATTTCAAAAATGGTTTGTAGTATTTTCTTTTATTTTGTAATGATTCTTTTTATAAATGACGATTTTGCGCAAAACATGGTGACTTGTGAATATTTCCTTCCATTTTAATGCGAGCTTAAGTGCTTACTAGATCAGGCACCTTCTTGAATACGAAAATGGAGATGGCGACCTAAACTAGGTGGGTGATTTACAATGTTAATTAATTTCCAATTGTATAGACTCCATTGATTAATGCAATTATATTATGCATGGGTTACAAGTTTATATAATAGGTTCATGTTTCACTTATCTTTAGGGAAACCCCAATACATGGAAACCAATGCAACAAATATGGGGTGAAAATTGGGCTTTGAATAGTGCCCCTTTATGCGTTGTGTTTTCAATTTGCCTCACAACCCTCTTAGCAAGGAAAATTATCATTATAGATAATGTTATTCTAGAGAATTGGCACTAAAATTCTACATACAATACCAATGCCAACAATCAAGCACTATAACTCTCTTTTCAAAGTCCCTTTCATTTTTTCCTCACAATACTTGTTCGTTATTAGTATCTTGTCCATATTTAGCCTTGGACATAATTTACCATCCAATTAGGGTTACACTCCCAAACAACTTGACTCGTCGACAGTGTAATATGGTCTTGCCCTGATGGGTCAGTCACCCTATTAAGTGTCCCCTTCAAAGGGACTTGGGCTTAGTCTAGAAAAAATGGGATTTGATCACCCTACAAATGGCCCTCAGTCAATCTTCAAATGGGTATGACAAAAAAATCTTATACCGCATCACCCTTCACACAAACTGACAATTCCACCCTTCCACCATGGATCCAACACCCTCGAAACCATACAAAGGCAAATCCCCTATGAGGGAGCCACATTGATCCCTCAAACAAGTTTTCGTTCAAATTTCTTCCCACTTTCAGAGAAAGGCAGACTTTGGGTTGGGCACAACATCGTTTTTCTAATGACTTGGTTGGGTTCCCAATTTGCAAAAAAAGTAAGTCTATATATGAGGGTATGACAACTAGGGAGTGCCAAGGTGTTCCAGGGAATTTAAGGTTCCCAAGTAAGGCTAGTTGTGAGGGCATGAGTGCCAATGCATGCTTGGGAATGCTAATATGTGACGGATAGTGTGAAGGCATGTCAAACATGCTAAGATGTTCCAAGTGTGAAGGCATCCCAAGATGTGCAAGGGTGTGACAATGCGTGTCAGGGATGGTTAAGGAAAAAAAACAGAGAAACAAGTTAAAATAAAAGGATATGAACACATAAGAGGGTTAAGAAGTCATCAATTTAACTTTTTCCATGAGGGGAATGCTAGGCACACCAACACTAGGTGCGAATAAGTGCCAAGTGCCAAGTGTTAGTGCATTCTACATGCCAAATATTTTTCTATTTCTTCTCATCTACTTTCCAATAATTGATCTCAAATAACTTTAATATTAAACCATCCCAAATCATACCAAGTCATCTCAATGCATGTCAAACATGTTAAGACTTTCCAAGCACTAGCATGTGCCAAGTGCCAATGTGTGTCAGTGAGCGTTATGCATGCTATGAAGTGGTAGTGTATGTCTATAAGTGCTAAGTAGAGAGTGCCAATGCATGCTGAGGAGTGTTAGGGAGTACTAGGACAACACAAGGGAGCACTAGGTCAAAATGAATGGAAGTGAATGAATATGAGGGTGTGTCAGGGAGTGGCAATGAGTACTAGTTGTCATGGCAAGGAGGGAGTGAGAAGGTATTCTAAGCATTCGTACACCATATTGACCACACACTTCTTACCATCTCCACACCATAAAAAAACCTAAAAAAATTATTCTTAAATTTGTTTGTGTAGTTTCCTAATTTCATTCAAGTAGAATATCGCAATTACTTATGTCAGTAATGGTGCGATCATTTTTTATTCTCTTAAAGGAACTCTTTCTAGACATGAACCCAATAAAATATAAATCATCAAGTGAAAATGAATGGAAATGAATGAATAAGAGGGTGTGTTGGGGAGTGTCAGCAAGTGTTAGACGTGCCAAGGGGGGAGTGAAAAGGCATGATATGGAATGCTATGGCATTTCAAGAAGTGTCAGGGTGTGCTAAAATGTGCCAAATAGTTCCAAGGCATGCCAAGACATGCCATGTGTTAAGGCATGATGAAATGTGCCAGGTGTTAGGGTATGTGAACGCATGTCAAGGAGACTTATCAGGCGACAAAATGGAACACCAAGTTAAAATGAAAATAAATGAACACATATGAGGGTTAATAATTTAGGACCTTACCTTTTCAAGAGTGGCATGCTAGGCATACCAACACTAGTGCCAATACATGCCAAGGGCCAAGTTTTAGCATGTCTTAAGTGCCAAATCATCCTCTATTACTTCTCTCTTAATTGTGAGTAATTGATCTCAGATAAATTTGATCTTAAACCATGCTAGGTTATTCCAGGGCATCCAAACACATGCCAAGAATTTTCAAGTGCCACTAAGTGCCAAGAGGCAATATGTGCCAGGGAGTTATAGGGCATGCTATGGAGTTCCAGGTTTGCTAAGGAGGGAGTGAAAATATATGCTAGATTGTAATATTCCTACTTAGCCTAAGCTAAGAGGAATATCCAATTTTGTTTCACTTTCTGTTGATTGAATAAATGAACCAAGGAGGACATGTAAAACTCTTGAAAAACAATGAATAAATCCATGCCTATTTGAACAGAGACAAATCTGGGCCATTTAAAATAAACACTTACAGGTGTGAATGGGTTTGAGCTATGAGACTGGGTCAGCCTTGACCAAATCTACAGCACAGTCTAGATACAATGTACCTCATGGAGGGACAATGCAGTTCTAGAAGGAGCCCCCTCATGTGAAAGGAGCTAATTCATCAAGGTGGTTTAGGGTTTTCCAAAGCTCTCATCTTATAAAAGGAAGGGGAAGGCTCAAGAGAGGGTTGTTCATGATATTATATTTTCAGAGTATATTGTCTTCTTAGACATATCTCATTCTCTTGGCTGTTTAGCAGAGAATTGTGAGGATTTCCTGTTTAGGGATTCTCTCTCCTTCCATTGAGTAGCTCTTGGAGGGAATTGTACTACTCTTCCACTATCAGGAATTTGGCCAAGCTCCATCTCCCTTAGAAAACATAAATCTTGTTGGGGTTTACTTGTTTCAGTGAGCTGCAGCAAGTGGAGACTAGATCTGCTCAGATCTAGATTATACTAGTGCCTCTTCTCAATGAGTGTGTCTTTTAACCTCCTGGAAGAGTGTATTAGCTGTTGAGATTCAGATCTTGATCTTGGCATCAGGCCAACCTGTGCTTCAAGCTTACAGCGCAGTTTTTCCTTTTGGATTGTGTTATTTCCAGTTGCAGAGTTGCAGGTTATTCTGACATTCATTTGGAGAAGTGATCTCTGGTGGATGGATCCTTCCTTCACCGTGGTGATCCATGGATTAGCCAACTAATCCATGTCTACTTTAGATCTGAACTATTTACTGTTGTGCTTACTTCAGGTTTTCTAAATCATTCTGTAGATCTGCTGCAATAAATCTCAGATCTACTCCTGTACTTTCATGTAATGTTGAAAACCCCAAGGGGTATGTAACATTAAGACATTTTAGTATATGGATCTGATGTAAATCTAACTATTAATGCACTATCTTGTTTCAGATCTAAGTTATAATATAATTCTGCAGTAAAACTATGTTTTTCAGATCTAGATCTATAGATATGCACTCCAATGCATTGTATCTCATGAAACCCTTGTCGGGTTGTTCTCTTTGTAGTGTAAAGGAGATGGATCTCCATTTTTCTCTATATTTTCATGTAATAAAATCCTGATATGATGTTCATGACATATTGTGTTTAAACACTTTAGAAAATCACGCTGCCTGAGCTTCAGTTAATTTATGTTGAGTCAAGTCATGGGGATTGAGCATTTTTAAGCCATATCGGGAGTAGGAGACCTGTTTAACATAGCTAGAGTCATTTTTTTTTGCTGAAATTTGGTATGTAAGTCCCACATGACCTAAGATAAAGGATCTGACTGTCACTTTCCCTTATTTTTATGCAATTATTAGAAAATACCGTTTTTGGGGCTGAAATAGCTGCTTTTCCCCACTTTGGGTTGAATAAATGAATCATATTGCTTGCTTCTGGACATATGATTGAAGGAAATATGATTTAACACCTGTTATGAGCTATATAGCTGCATCTCCAACTTTGGAATACCTTAGGGTATTCTTATTGTTGTAGAAAATCCCTTTATTTGGATATTACAGTGGTATCAGAGCATCTTTCTTGGCTCAGCCTGTGAGTTTCAACCGTAAGAAGATAGAATAGATAAATATGATGAAGAGGATGAGTTTTCTCTCATCTATTTTTAGATCCAGAAAGGACCTCTCCAAGGAGGTTAAGAAGATGAAGAGTTGCAGTGAAACTCCTAGAGGGTTTCAAGAAGAGGAAGAGCATGCACTTGCTATTCTCAAAGAGGAGAAGACAAGAGACATAGAGGGCACTTGGAATCTCAGATTATAAGTGAATACCTTCCTGAATACAAAGCTAAATCTAGAGCCTCCAAGGAGACTCTAGCTTTACCACAATTCATTCAGCTAGAGGAAGAGAGATCCTCACCACCACTTGAGGAAGCCTATACCAGCGCTGTCACAACCTTGGAGGAGCAGCCTTCATGTTAAATAATGGAGGAAGACAACATAGTTGAGAAAGGATCTCTTGCTTCTACATCTCAACAAGGTATGCCTGAATTTACACCTCTTGTCATTTTAGCAAATCATATGAAGGGATCTACATCTTTGCATGCTGCTGATTTAGAGCAAAAAAGTTGCACTACGTTGCACAAAGGTAGTGATGAAGAAAAGAGGATCCATGCATTATGGGGGCATTCACATGGCAGCTTCATTCATGAAGCCATGGAGGAAGAGATGTAAAAGGGTAGACATCTTGAGATGATAAACTCTTTCTCCTCTTTAGATGGCACTCTCTCAATGAGCATGCCACGCTCAAGGAGAGACTTCTACTTGCAGCAGATCTAAGGCCTCTTTGGTTTTGGAAGGCCATGCATGAGGAGGAAATATCATGGAGATATTTCCTTGGTGGTGCACTTCAACACATCATGAAGTGCAAAGTTATTCAACAGTCTGAGGAGGCTCTTTCCTTCTCACACTTGGATATTCATGGATTCAAGGAGGAACATATATATGATGGAGGACATATTTGGATGCATAACATCTCTCATGTTTGTGTTGGACACTTCTTGAGCCATACACATCATTATGGGAGGTTTTTTCCTACCACCTATTTGGGTCCTTATGGGATCAAATTGATCCTTGAGAAGATTGCATTTCAACATCCCATGAAATGCAAGAGCAGGAATCTAATTTGGGAGAATGATAGTCTTCCTTGGGAGAATGCTAAGGAAGAACAAGATGGAAGGCACCCACATGTGGATGGATGGGTGTGGATGATGAGAAAGGAGCTAGAAAGCTACTTGCAAATCTATGATACTGGGCAGCAGGAGGCTTGGCTGCGTTGGTTACTCTTGAAAGAGTTTGGTCATCATCCTCTTTCTAAGGGTATGTGGTAGGATACTTGCATCATGGGTTAGGAAGGAGTATGGACACATTGTGTTGACATAACATTCTTCATGTCAATCACCTTGTTTCCACTACATGATTTGGATGATGAAAGTATGAGGAGGCAACAAAAGGTTTTGTTGCTTGGGATGTTCTTGGGAGAGCAAGGGAAGATTTGCTCTCACAGTTTTCATGATGTTTCAGAAGTAGAAGATGGCACTATCATAGTCCAAAGGGGCTACTCCTTGGCCTTAGATGTTAAATAAGTACTTTCCCCATGGGAGAGACTTCTTATGTGTAGCAGCATTATGGGAGATGCCTTTGACATTCTGCATGTCAAAGATTGGAGCCATGAGTTGGAGGGAGCCTATTTGCATAGGCCAACAATGTTGCCAATTTGGAGCTGGGGTTTATTGATGGAGTATCCCCAGGATCACTTCATACTTGATGCACTTGATGGGAAAAGAGGAGGTAGGGAAGATGAGGTAGTAGATGGGGACATCTATTACTATGATGCATTATTCTTGTCTTGGGTTTCCAAGCATGAGGGAGAGGATTTGCAGGCAACACTTCGTTCATTTCTCTTCATGGAAGTGTGCCAAACTACTATGGAGGATCCATTCATGGATCCATGTGTCTTCTTACTTCCAACATATGGTGAGAGATTTTTTTATGCAACACAATATTTGCATGCTCTTACCATCTCTTTGCAATGCATTGCTCTAGAAGTAAGAAAGCTCTTGATTTTTCTCCATGACCAATGTTGGGCCAAACCATATGATGGAGACAGCCATCTCTCATTTGGCCTTGGGCAGATGTTTTTTCATTACATGTATGTTCAGTTGATTCATATGATTAACCATGTATCAAGAAACAATTTTCCATGTATTTTTCTGAAGCAACAGTTTGAAAAACTGTGCTGTTACCACTTGGGAAACTGTTGGTACTTCCTTGCACCACTTGAAACCTTCAATATTTCCCTCATATTGATGCTGATCATGACCTATTTTGCTGATATTGTTATTATCTCTATTGAGAGAATGATGGGGAGAGGAAGACAGTGTGGGGTAGGCTATCTTGTCTACCATGTACAGATTTTCAGCCCACTTACTTTGCAGGAGCTCAAGGTGGAGGAAAATTTTCTAGAGTTGCCATGGTGGGAGGTGACTCATTTTGTATGGGTGATTGCTTGGGAAAAGATGCTTTCCCAATCCATTTCAGTTCTGTCCTTGCATTTTCTTGAGGACAAGCAACATTTGGGAGGGGAGGACTGTAATATTCTTACTTAGCCCAAGCTAAGAGGAATATTAAATTTTGTTTCACTTTCTGTTGATTGAATAAATGAACCAAGGAGGACATGTAAAACTCTTGAAAAACAATGAATAAATCCATGCCTATGTGAACAGAGACAAATCTGGGCCATTTAAAATAAATACTTGCGGGTGTGAATGGGTTTGAGCTATGAGACTGGGTCAACCTTGACCAAATCTACAACGCAGTCTAGATACAATGTACTTCATGGAGGGACAACGCTTCTGGAAGGAGGCCCCTCATGTGAAAGGAGCTAATTCATCAAGGTGGTTTAGGGTTTTACAAAGATCTCATCTTATAAAAGGAAGGGGAAGGCTAAAGAAAAGGTTGTTAATGATATTATATTTTCAGAGTATATTGTCTTCTTAGACATATCTTATTCTCTTTGCTGTTTAGCAGAGAATTGTGAGGATTTCCTGTTTAGGGATTCTCTCTCCTTCCATTGAGTAGCTCTTGGAGGGCATTGTACTACTCTTCCACTATCAGGCATTTGGCCAAGCTCCATCTCCCTTAGACAGCATAAATCATGTTGGGGTTTACTTTTTTTCAGTGAGCTACAGCAAGTGGAGACTAGATCTACTCAGATCTAGATTATACTAGTGCCTCTTCTCAGTGAGTGTGTCTTTTAACCTCCTGGAAGAGTGTATTAGCTGTTGAGCTTCAGATCTTGATCTTGGCATCAGGCCAACCTGTGCTTCAAGCTTACAGTGTAGTTTGTCTTCTTGGACTACGTTATTTCCAATTGCAGAGTTGCAGGGTATTCCAACATTCATTTGGAGAAGTGACCTCTGGTGGATGGATCCTTCCTTCACCGTGGTGATCCATGGATTAGCCAACTAATCCATGTATACTTCAGATCTGAACTATTTACTGTTGTGCTTACTTCAGGTTTTCTGAATCATTCTGTAGATCTGCTGCAGTAAATCTCAGATCTACTCCTGTACTTTCATGTAATGCTGAAAACCTCAAGGGGTATGTAACATTAAGACATTTTAGTATATGGATCTGATGTAAATATAACCATTCATCCACTATCTTGTTCCAGACCTAAGTTGTAATATACTGCTGCAGTAAAACTAAATTTTTCAGATCTAGATCTGCAGATCTGCACTCCAATGCATTGTATCTCATGAAACCCTTGCCGAGTTGTTCGCTTTGTAGTGTAAAGGAGCTAGATCTCCATTTTTCTCTATATTTTCATGTCATAAACTCGCGATCTGATTTTCATGACATATTTTGTCTAAAATCTTCAAAAAATCACGCTTCCCGAGCTTTATTTAATTTCTGTTGAGTCAAGTCATGGGGATTGGGCATTTTTAAGCCATATCGGGAGTGGGAGACCTGTTTAACATAGCTAGAGTCATTTATTTTTGCTGAAATTTGGTATGTAAGTCCCACATGGCCTAAGATAAAGGATCCCACCATAAATGTCCATTATTTTTACGCAATTATCAGAAAATAACGTTTTTGGGGCTGAAATAGCTGTTTTTCCCCACTTTGGGTTGAAGAAATGAATCATATTGCTTGATGTTGGACATATGATTGAAGTACATATGATTTAAAACCTGTTATGAGCTATATAGCTGCATCTCCAACTTTGGAATACCTTAGGGTATTCTTATTGTTGTAGAAAATCCCTGTTTTGGGATATTACATAGATATTTCCAAGGCATGCTAGAGTGCTAGGGAAGCATACCAAGATGTTCCAAGTGCCAATGTGTGTTGATGTTAGTGAGTTCCAGGGAAACACAAGGGAGCAATATGTAAAAATGCATGGAAATGAATGAATAAGAGTGTGTGACAGGGAGTGTCAATGAGTTCCAGGTGTGCTAAGGAGGGAGTGACATGGTATACTAGGCAATGCTAAGTCATGCTAGTGTGCCAGAGTGGCATGTGGTCAAGATGTGCCAGGTGTCAGGGTGTTCCAACACATGATAGGAAGTGTTAGGGAGTCCGAGGGACACACAAGGGAGCACTAGGTGAAAATAATGCATGCAAATGAGCAATTAAGAGATTGTGACAGGAAGTGTCAGTGAGTTACAAGTGTGCTAAGGATGGAGTGAAAAGGTATGCTAGAAGTTAGGGAAACATGCCAAGATGTGCCATGTGCTAGGGCATGCCAATTCATGTTAGGTAGTGTTATGGAGTGCCAGGGAAAAACAAGGGAGCAATAGTTTCAAATCCATGGAAATGAATGAATAAGAGTGTGTGACAGGGATTGTTAGCAAATTCTAGATGTGCTAAGGAGGGAGTGACAATGTATGTTAGGTAGTGCCAAGGAATTCTAGAGTGCCAGGGTGACATGCCAAGATGTGCCAAGTGTCGGGGTGTGCTAATGTGTGTTAGGGAGTGTTAGGGAGTGCCACAGACACATAAGGGATAACTAGTTAAAAATGCATGGAAATGAATGAATAAGGAGGGAATGACAAGGTTATATGCTAAGAAATGCCAAGGCATGCTAGAGTTCCAGGGCATGTCATGGAATGGTAGGGTGTGTTAGGGAGTTCCAAAGAATGTAAAGGATAACAGGGGATGCTAACACATGCCACATAGTGCCAAGGGATTGTTAGACATTCCAGGTGTTATGGCATGTCAAGATGTAAACTATGTTGCTCAGTTGTTTTATGTCCATGATTGGACATGAGCCTTGACTGGTTAACTTGTTAAGTGGGATGAGCTAATATTGGCCATGAGTAGCCTAAGATTAGTTATAAGCCATTCTTAGGCGAACATGCCATAGTATAGTTGTAGTAAATGAAATTTGGTCAATTTTTTGTAGTCGAGGCAGGATTTGGTTGCGTTCCTAATTCTAAAAAAAATTAAGGGTAGTTATGAGGACATGATAGTTAAGGAGTGCCAGGGCATCCGAATGAATTAAAAGGCACACTAACACATGCTAGTTAGTGTTAATGCATGACAAGGGGTGTTTTGGAGTGTTAGGGAATCACAAGGGAGAACTAGTTCAAAGTGCATGGAAACGAATGAATACGAGTGTTTTTCAGGGACTGTCAGTGAATTCCAGGTGTCCCATGGATGAATTGTGTTAGGAGAATTTCATAATAGGACTTGCAGGAGGCAAGCCTATGATTGAGATAAGGGGATGGATGAAGCAGTTTCAGACAAAGGGAGACTTTGTGCTGGACACAACACTATTTTTTCAATGACTTGGTTGGGTTCCCAAGTCGCAAAAAAAGTAATGTTATCTATGAGGGCCTGAAAACTAGGGAGTGCCAAGGTGTACAAGGAATCCCAATAAGTGATAACACATGATAGAAAGTTCCAAGGCATGTTAGGAATTCCAATATGTGCTAGGTGCTAGTTTTTGGCACCAATGCATGCTAGGGAGTTCCAGGGAAACATAATGGAGGACTAATTTCAATTGCATGGAAATGAATGAATAAGAGTGTGAGATAGGGAGTGTTAGCAAGTTCTAGGTGTGCTAAGGATGGAGTGACAAGGTATGCTAGGAAATTCCAAGGCATGATAGAATGCTAAGAAAGCATTCCAATATGTGCCAAGTTCCAGGGTGTGCCAATGTGTGCCAAGGAGTGTTAGGGAGTGCTAGAGAAAGACAAGGGAGCACCATGTCATAATGCATGGAAATGAATGGATAAGAGTGTGTGACAAGGAGTTTCAATGAGTTATAAGTGTGCTAAGGAGGAGTGACAAGGACTGCTTGGTAGTGTTAAGGAATTATAGAGTGTTAGGTCAACATGCGGACAAGATGTGCCAACGCGTTCAAGGAAGTGTTAACTAGGAGTGCCAATTAAACACAAGGGAGAACTATGTCAAAATGCATGGAAATGAACAAATAAGAGTTTGTGATTGGAAGTGGCAGTGAGTTATAGGTGTGATGAGGGAGTGACAAGGTATGCTAACCATTGTTAAGGCATGCTAGAGGCCAGGGCGACATGCCAATATGTCTTAGGTGATATGGTGTACTAACACGTGTCAAATAGTGTTAAGGAATTCTATGGAAATACAAGGGAGCACTAGGTAAAAATTCATGGAAATGAATGAATAAGAGCTTGTGACTGTGAGTTTCAATGAGCTCTATGTGTGCTAAGGAGAGACTGGTAAGGTATGCTAGGTAGTGCCAAGGAATTCTAGAGTGCTAGGGTGACATGCCAAGATGTGCCAAGTGTTAGGGTGTGCCAATGCGCGCTAGGGAGTGTTAGGGAGTGTCAGGTAAAAATAAGGAAGCACTAGATCAAAATGCATGGAAATGAACAAATAAGAGTGTGTGATAGGGAGTGTCAGGTAAACATAAGGAAGCACTAGATCAAAATGCATGGAAATGAACAAATAAGAGTGTGTGATAGGGAGTGTCAATGATTTCTAGGTGTGTTAAGGAGGGAGTGACAAGGTTATATGTTAGGCAATGCCAAGGTATGTTAAACTACCAAGGCATGTCAGGAAGTGCTAGGGTATGTTAGGGAGTGTATAAGCATGTCAAGGAATGTAGAGGATGCTAACACATGCTACATAATGCTAATGCATTTAATATATGTCAGGTGTTATATGGCATGTCAAAGAATGTAGAGGATGATAACACATGCCACATAATGCTAAGGCATTTAAGATATGTCAGGTGTTATGGCATGTCAATATGTAAAATGTGTTGCTTAGTTGTTTTACGACCAAATTTGGATGTGATGAGCCTTGTATTTGTAACTTGTTAAGTGGGATGAGTTGAGATTGGACATGAGTAGTGTAAGATGAGCTACATGTAGTTCATAAGTGAATTAGGCATATGTTGAATTTCCACGACACATGATAATCTGGGTTTGGTCTTAGAATATTTGATGCAAACACACTCAAGTGCCACAACACATCTATTTTGCACAATGAAATATACACAAATTAGGGAATCAACTAGTGTACATGAAAATTTTTAACTCTTTCAAATCGTTCTTCAATAAATTAAAAAATATAATAGAATAGGCTAGAGCTATTGTACCAGGGATCGTGGCCCTTTACAATCACACTGATACAAGGAATGCAACTAGGGTTGGTGTTAGTCCTTTTAAAACCAATCTACCTTGAACAAGACAACACTTGACCCACTTTTTGATGGTGGCCACACATAGCCCTTTAAATCCACATGTCTTGAACACATCTGGCAGGTCCTCTTGCCTCCCATTTTGCAACTGCTCAAATCCTCAATCGAACTCTATCAATGAACTCAAATCCTTTAGGTTACTGAACTCAGGTCAAAAAAAATTTCCCTTTATGTACCTCTTTTTTCCTTTAAGGTATCCAACACTTAGGGTTTTCGATCAGTTGTTCACAACTCCGTTGTGAAAAACTCTTTGGTTTTGCCACTTTTTCCATACTGCTACTCCAAGGTGACAAGTCTAGGATATGGAGGTTTCCCTTCTTATCAATGACACAAACCTCTACAATACAATGAACTAGGTCTAGTTGGCTAGCCCATTTGACTACTACTTTAGTCCTTCAAAGTCTGCAGGTCCTTAGGCCCAATACACCTACCCTTCTACTAGTATTGTTTTCCTTCACAAGTACAAGACTTAGAGCTCTTCTTTGACAGTCACCTAACAACCATCCAATTGTACTTGGACTGCCATCAATTTTCTCAACCATAGTCAATTCTTTTACTGATCTGGTGCCCATAATGTTACACCATTTTTTGGTCATCTAACTTGTTACTATTAGATGGACCAAAGTACACCATGTAAGACTAATTTTACCCTAAGTAAAATTACTTTCACTTTGAAAAATAACTTAGTAATCCTTATTTATTAAGTTTTTTATAGTCTAAATAGGAAACCCCATGAGGAAATATTGAATAAATCCACATTTGTTTGATTTTCCTGAAGGAATAATTAGCTAAACAATAGTTTAATTAATATTCCTGGTCATATTTAACCCAAAATAGGAAAATTAATTAGATAAATCATTATTTATCTTATTATTTTTTTCTAGGAATAATTATTTAAACCTTATTTAAATAATATTCCTTGTTAAATTTGACTAAATATTTTATAAATAATTAAATAAATCTGTATTTATTTAATTATTACTCAACCACATCCTTAAAATAATAAATAAATCGTTTATTTATTTATTATTTACAAATAAAGGGATTTGACCAAATTCAAATTCCTTTTCCCTCCAACAAATATAATAAAATATTCCATAAAAGTTGGATCTAGATTTGGTTAATAATATTTTAATTATGCACTAATATCTAGGCTAACTCAATATTTTGTTATAGATAGAAGGGTTTTTCCATACACTCACTACCTTTTGTTGCCTAAAGATCACTCTAGATCTATACTTTTGTTCTGACTTTGATCCTCCATCATTGTCATATTTTGCTACCATTTTTTGTGAGCTCCCTTTGAGTTCCATTTTTTTTTTGGTCTGGGTTTTCTACACCATCAAGAGAGAGAGATCTTAGATCTGAAGTGCTGAGGACTTACAAGAACCCATCCCATTGAGGGGGACTGGTAACATCTTTCTATGTTCCCTTTCCAGGTGTCAAAAATTACAAAAATTCTTTAAAAATATTATTGTCTTGTCTATTGGATGCATGAAGAAACTCTTGCATTTATTTACTACTTAATGTATTTTACCACATAGATCTAGATTTTGTAGCATTTATCTTGGTCAACTAACTGCAGATCTAAAGAAATTGGAAACCATATTTGCTGTTAGGGTTGTTTGTTATGCACAGCTAAAGTGGACTTTTTTTTGTACGCTTGCGATTAGAATTCATCCTAACAACTGGTGACTCCACTAGGGATTACGATTACGACCTCTATCGTTTTTCAAATACCTGCATGACCAGCTACTTCAAACCTTAGGATTTCTCTTCAGCTTCTTTTTTTTTTTCTTGATGTTGTTTTTAAGCTATAAATGTTGGAAATGTTGTCATTGATGGCAAAGGAGGCAGCGCTCAGGCAAAGGAGGCAAAAGAAGCACAGTGAAAGCAATAGAGACAACAAGAAGAATGTCAAAATGTAACAGTCATAGAAGCACAGTGAAGAGCCGTTATCATTGAAGCAGAGGCAAAGGCAGAGCGACAAAAGCAGCGCATACAGAGGAAGAGCAGAGGCAGAGGAAGAGGGAGAGACGTTATAAAATTCCGAGAATCGCTACCTCAACCGGAGGATATATATATAATTACAAATAATTCCGGGAATCGCTTAACTACAGCGGCAATGTAATGCACATAATACAGAACCTCATTCCAGGAATTGCATACTCTAGCCGGGCGTTACACACATAATACAGAACCTCACTCCGGGAATCGCACACTCCAACCGGCGTTATTCAGTTAATATAACACAAATATTATTCCGGGAATCGCTTAACTCTAGCGGCAAAGTATACATATATATCAGTTATATAAGTGGAGCGCTTTATTATAAGAACCAAACTTTATACGGTGCGACCCCTCCCCAATCGCAATCAGAGATCACAAGAGCAGCGTAATATGTAACCCATAGGAAATTGCGATTGCGATGAGAATCCGGACCCGATGGGTCTATAAACCGCAATTGATAAGTCTCGGAACTTAAATAAACAGAGAATTTGCGAATACAATGAAGCCCAGAGCATATAACCAAAGGTCCAAGGTATATATATGAAGCACACAAAACGAAGTTTTATATGGTGGGACCCCTTCCCAATCGCATCGGAGGTAAACAAAGCAGAGGGACTTGCAACTCAAAGTTGCGATTGCGATCAATCGCAATCGGAAATCGCAAGGGGATCGGAACGTGCAAACAAAGAGTTGCGATTGCGATTGGAAGTCCGGACCCGATGGAGGTATGAATTATAATTCAAACGTGTTTGAAGTCCTTTCCCAATCGCATTGGCAAAATACAATGAACAGTGGCCAATCGCAACACATATTAAAAGACTTGCGATTGCGATTAAGAGTTCGGACCCGATGGGCTTATAAACTTTGATTAATAAAATTTGAATCCCAATCGCATTGATATTAGTCAATCGCATTGGCAAAGAACAGTGAATAGTGACTAATCACAATCGGAAGAACTTAAGAGCGATTCAATCGCATCGGAGTATTCGAAGTTGTGATTGCGATCAATCGCAATCGGAGCAGGAGCGATCGATCGCAATCGGAGGAGACTCATTGCATTGGGAAGCGCGGCAAGTGGGCCTGAAAGGATTTCTTATATGTTAAGGGTTCATTAGTTACTCCGAGAGTTGATTTAAAGGTATATTAAAAGACCATTAGTGTAATGAAAGTTGGGTTATATATATAAAAGGGATGTTATATATATAAACCGATGGTTGCGATGATATTAAAATAAGCCATGTGGTCTGTAGACCCACAGGCCTCAGCTTAACGGGAGGGCAATTATCAATATAATACAATTGTAATATATGTATGTTCCGGCCTGCGGAACTCGCCACATCAACAAGACACTCGCTGTATATAAAGCGCTGGAATTTGCCCAGATTTATTGCTAGCGGTTACATATTTATGTAAAATACACTGATATAAAAGGCACAGTTACACGTATGAAGCAATTACACCACAGAAGAGGACAGAAAAGGATACAAAGTAGAAAAGAGTTAAAACACAGTCACATAAAAGACAAGCACAGTCAAAGAAAAGCCAAAAGACTAAATGAGTTGAACTCGAATTCATTTTGTAATTCGAATGTAATTGTTTTAATTGATTTTTATTGTTTGTGATGCATTGGCAAGTCTCCAAAAGAGAACAAATATCTCACTGTAATATTAAAATAAGCACCTACAGTTACATTTTTCTGAGTGAGTTGAAAAGAGATGAGAAGGCAGAAGGCAAAGAGACATGACTGTCCATTTCAAATTCCAAGTAGAATACAAATAGTCATGTGAGGAAATATATAAATAATATCATCTTGATATTCAAGGAAAGGAAGAAAAGAGAGAGTAAAATCAAGAGAAGGCAGAATATAGAAGAGTGAGGCAGAGAAGATTAAAAAAAGGCAGAACAGAAGGAGAAGCTATAGAACAGGGCTGATATCTGAGGTAAATCATCAAACTTTCAGTTTGATAAATGGAGGAAGTTGGAGCTTCCCTATCAAGTTGCAGCTTGATAGTCGTCAGTTGTAGCTGACTGAGGTTGGAGCCTCCTGTAGGTTGGTGCCTGCATAAATTGAAGGGAGTTGGTGCTTCCTTGCAAGTTGTAGCTTGTAGAATTGAGGATAGAGCCTCCTGTAGGTTGGTGCCTGCAGAAAATAGTGGTGAGAGGGAGTTGGAGCTTGCCTTTGCATCACAACAATAATAAGATGTGGTTTTCTCCCTTTATGGGTTTCCACTTATATCTGGTGTCTCTGTGTATGATATTTATGTATTGATATGATATGTATCATCTGCTTAATACCTGCTGCTCTCATATTAACTCTACTGTTATATTATACTAATATCTGCTGCTTACATTCCAAGATTACTCACATATTAAATTGGATATGAAATGAAGGTGTAAATAAGTTTAATGAAAAGTTTTAAAAGATAAATGAAGGTGTTAAACTGATTCACCCCCCCCTCTCAGTTTAACTAAAGGTTCAACAATTGGTATCAGAGTGGGTTCCTTAGTATCAGTCTAACAACTGAAAGGAGTTCCTGGTTCCCAAGATGGCTAGTAAAGAAGGATGCTCAACCAACAAAGCCCCTTTCTTCACTGGTGAAAATTATGCTTTCTGGAAAATCAGAATGAGGACATACATAATGTCTCTAGGAATAGAAGTTTGGGATGCAGTGGATTTAGGATATGCCCCAAATACAACTGAATCAGAGAAAGAAGCCAAACAAGACTTTGTAGCTAACGCAAAAGCCATGAATGCCATATTAAATGGATTGTGTGAAGCAGAGTTTATTAAAGTAATGCACAAAAACACTGCCAAAGAAATATGGGATACTCTTGAGAACATACATGAGGGAAACAAGAAAGTAAAGACTGCCAAACTTCAAGTCTATAGAGCCCAGTTTGAGAACTTAAGAATGAATGATGATGAAGATATTTCTAGTTTCTTTCTAAAGGTTGTATAAATTATTAATAATATGAAAGCTCTTGGAGAAAAAACATCAGAAAGTATAATTGTACAAAAGATTCTAAGATCTCTTCCATCCAGATTTAATCCAAAGGTGTCTGCAATAGAAGAAACAGCTGATTGGGAGACCTTGACCATGAACCAGCTACTAGGAAATCTTATAGCATATGAGATGAGGCTCCCACAGAAGAAGCCAAGCACAAGGGAGGCAGCATTCAAAACAGAAAATAAGAAAGAAGAAAAGGAAGACATATGCTCCTGCTCTGATGAAGAAGAGGCTAAATTTGTCAAGAAATTGGATAGAGGCTCAGGTAGATACAAAGGTAAACTTCCCTTCAAATGCTTTAACTGTGGAAGAGTTGGACATTATGCTGCTAAATGTCCTCATAAGAAAGTAAGAAATCAAGCTCAAGAATCAAAGAAAGACACATCAAAGAACTGGCAGAAAGGAAAGAAATTCAGCAGAAAATCCTTCTATGCTCAGCAAGACAGCAGTGCATCTGAAGACTTAGATGAACCCTCAAGTGAAGAAGGAACCTCAGAATTTTTATTGATGGCCATAGAAGATCTTGAGGGACTCCTACTAGAAGATGAAGAAGAAGAAGGGGAAGTAGACCTCGAGGGGGAGCTAAGAAGTGCTCTAGAGGAGATTGACAGACTCAAACTAAAATGCAGAAAACAAAAAGAGATTCTCCTAAAATGTGTAAAAGAAGAAAAAAATTCAGAAGTCCTCATGCTGCTGAAGGTAAGGCTTGAAGAAGCCAAGAAGATAGAAGATATGTTACTTCAGAAAATCAAGGATAAAACCCAAGAACAAGAGAAGTTGGAGGAAGAAGTGGTATGTCTCAGGAAGAAACTAGAAAATGCTCAAAGGACAGTGGTTATAAATTCTTCTCAAACAACAAGCTCTAGCAAGTTGAATGATATCCTAGTTGCTCAAAGATCCCCAATGATAAAAACAGGAATAGGCTATGAAGGAGAATCAAGTAAAGGCAGAGAAAAGGAAAACAAAAATATAATTTTTGTAAAAGCAAAGAAGACTGATGAAGAGGCCCAGACAATTCCCACAAAAGAAGAAACATGTAATAAGGATGATAGAGATCAGAAGAAATCTCTAGTAACAAGGAATATAATGAATACTAAGATGGAAAAAAAAGAATCATATGCCCCTGAGTATATCAAATTTGGAAGTCATCAGAGGAGATTCTTCCCTCCTATGAAGAATGCCACCTGTTATGTCTACCACAAGCCAGGACACATTGCTGCATATTGTTATGCAAGGAAGAGTAATTCATACCTACAAAAGATGCAAACAGTGAAGAGGCTATCTCAAACAAACAAATGGAGAAAACAATCTTACATCAGGTATGCAAATAATTTCTATGGTTATTGTTTTTATTGTAAGGAATTTGGCCATAAAATTATTGAATGTAGAAAGTATGGAAAAAGAATGATGTTCTACACCTCAAGGAGGTTCATGAATCAAAGAAATTGTGGTCATACTCAAAACTCTGAAAAAACTATGATCAAACGCTTTATATACGATCAAGCTGGACATATGCCTTCCAAATGTCCTCTGAAAGGATGCAATTCATCACCTCACAAAAGATATCAAACAGAAGGATGCCTCCAGTGGAAAAAGAAGGAGAATAAATGTGACCTGGCTCTAACTGCTCAAGATCTGAAAAGCCAGTGGTACTTGGACAGTGGCTGCTCCAAACACATGACTGGAGACAGAAGCAATTTTATAACTCTTGATGAAAAGAAATCTGGCAATGTTATTTTTGGTAATGATAAATCAGGAAAGATCAAGGGAAAAGGCTCAGTTAGCATAGACAATGGTAGAGGAAAAGCCCAAGAGGTACTATTTGTGGATGGACTGAAAGCAAATTTACTGAGTGTCAGTCAGATGTGTGACAAAGGCTGTGAAGTTCTTTTTAGAGCACAAGATTGTGTATTCAAGTCAAGCACAATAGGAAAGACTCTGCTCAAAGGTGTTCGAACAGAGAACAATGTATACATAGTGAAAGAGGAAGATGAAGCCTGCCATCTTAGCAAAATTGAGGAGTCATGGTTGTGGCATATGAGATTGGGACATCTCAGCTTTGACCATATCATCAGACTGAGCAAGAAGAAAGCTGTCAGAGATATGCCTGAAATAAAGAGGCCTTCAAATACCATATGCAAATCTTGTCAATTTGGGAAACAAACTCGCACATCCTTTAAATCTAAAGATGAGCTATCAACTAGAAGACCACTCCAACTTGTGCACATGGATCTGTGTGGACCTGCAAGAACTAAAACCCCAAGTGGAGAATCCTACTTCATGTTGATAATAGATGATTTCTCCAGAATGACATGGGTTGCTTTTCTCAAGAACAAATTAGAAGCACTGGAAAAGTTTAAGATATTCAAAGCATTAACAGAAAATCAAACTGGATGCAAGCTAAAGTGTATCAGATCAGATAGAGGAGGAGAATTCACAGATTATGACTTTGCAGACCTATGTAATGAACATGGAGTAAAACAACAATTTACCATTGCAGGGACACCTCAGCAGAATGGAGTAGCAGAGAGAAAAAACAGGTCTATACAACAAATAGCTAGAGCTATGATGCAAGAGAATAACATTACTCAAACTTTTTGGGCAGAAGTTGTACACACAACAGTACATATTCTAAAAAAAGCTCATTTAAGACCTAACATTGATAAGACACCTTATGAGCTATGGCATGGTAAACCTGCATCAATCAAGCACTTTAGAGTTTTTGGCAGCAAGTGCTACATAAAGAACAATGATGAAAATCTGGGGAAATTTGATGCAAGAGCAGATGAAGGAATATTCTTAGGATATGCATCCAAAAGTAAAGGGTACAGGTGCTACAACAAGACTCTTCGGAAAATAGTTGAATGTATTGATGTGAGATTTGATGAAGAACTTCCAAACAATACAAGAAATACAGACTGCTGCAGTCCATCAGACAACCATGAAGAGGAAGACAAGAATAATGATGAAACAAGCAAGACGACAGAAGATGCAGAGCTGAGCTCGAAAACCCCTTCAAGATACACTTAGAAGAATCATCCTGAAGATCAGATCATAGGAGACAAGAAAGTAGGAGTCCAGACAAGAAGGCAGCTAACAGAACAAACATAAGAAGTATACATAGCCATGTTATCACAGATAGAGCCAAATAAGTTTGAAGAAGCCAGCAAGGACAAGTATTGGGTAAAAGAAATGAATGAAGAATTGGACCAAATTGAGAAGAACAATACCTAGGAACTAGTTCCTAGACCTATTGAGAAAAATATCATTGGTTCAAAATGGGTATTCAAAAACAAAATGAATGAGCAAGGACAAGTAATCAAGAATAAAGCCAGGCTGGTCTGCAAAGGATACTCACAAATTGAAGGACTTGACTATGATGAAACATTTGCCCTTGTAGCTAGAATGGAGGCTATCAGAATGTTCCTGGCATTTGCATGCTACCAAGACTTCAAGGTATATCAAATGGATGTAAAGTCTGCTTTTCTTAATGGAGATCTAGAAGAAGAAGTGTACATGGAACAACCAGAAGGCTTCTCACTGACAGACAAAGAAGACTATGTATGCAGACTAAAGAAGGCCCTATATGGATTGAAACAAGCTCCTCATGCTTGGTATTCAATACTGGACAGATATTTGCAAAAACAGGGTTTTAAAAGAGGGGGAGTAGACAACAATCTATACATAAAAGCCCATGAAAATGAACTCCTGATTGTTGTTGTATATGTTGATGAAATTATGTTTGGAAGCAACAAAGATGAGCTAGCAAAAGGATTTGCAGAAGAGATGAAATCAGAGTTTGAAATGTCCATGATTGGAGAGCTCAGTTTCTACTTAGGACTGCAAATTCAGCAAAAGAACACTGGCACATTCATTTCTCAAGAAAAATACTTAAAAGAAATGCTGGAAAAATTCAAAATGGAGGATTGCAAACCAGTGACAACCCCCATGATAACGGGATGCAAGCTGGGTGCTGATGATAGGTCTGCAGATGTAGATCAAAAACTCTATAGATCCATGATAGGAATCCTGCTGTATCTGACAGCTTCAAGACCAGACATCATGCTAGCAGTAGGACTAGTGGCAAGATATCAAGCAGCACCTAAACAAAACCATATTCTAGCAGTAAAAAGAATACTCAGATATCTACAAGGAACAACACAATATGGACTTTGGTATCCTAAAACCAAAAAATTCACTTTATCAGCATACATAGATGCAGATTGGGCCAGCTGTGTGGATGATAGAAAAAGTACAAGTGGAGGCACATTCTATCTAGGAGAAAGTCTTGTGGCATGGTTAAGCAAGAAACAAACATCTATCTCCTTGTCAACAGCTGAAGCAGAATATATAGCAGCAACAACCTGTTGTACTCAAGTCATGTGGATGAAGCAGACTCTTCAAGACATGAAGGTAAGCATTAATGAACCTATCTCAATCAAATGTGATAATACAAGTGCTATAAGTATATCTAAAAATCCTGTGCTTCATTCAAAAACTAAACATATACCAATCAAGTATCATTTTCTCCGAGAACAAGTGGCTCAGAAGATAGTTAAACTGGACTATGTACCAACGAAAGAACAGATAGTAGATATATTTACTAAACCACTTGCTAGAAAACCATTCGAATATTTGAGAGACAGACTAGGGGTAGTATTTGTAGATACTATCCTCTAATATGAAGAGAAAGTACAGTCTCAGGGGGAGAACAAAACGAAGATATCATTCCAGGGGAGAACAGCCAGCAAGATAAGCATAAAACAAGTCCACAGGATCAGAATTATCAGTATTATCAGCATTATCAATATTATCAGCATTCAGAAGCAACAAGAACCTTTCAATCATGAAACAAAGCTATAAAACATATATCGGCTCACTATACCAAAGTGTTCTCTCAACAAGTTTCATACATCACTCTGGAGCAGCATAGTACAATTTCAGCAGAAGAGGACCTAAACGTAACTCAGAGAAAGGAAATGCAAAAAGCAACCCTTTGCCATTGATGTCAAAGGGGGAGGAAGAACAAAAAACAGGAGGAAGAGCAGGCAAACAGGAAGAGCAAGCAACAGGAGAAAGAAAAGGCAAATAGAGAAAAGTGGATTTCCATCAATGCCAAAGGGGGAGACTGTTGGAAATGTTGTCATTGATGGCAAAGGAGGCAGCGCTCAGGAAAAGGAGGCAGCGCTGAAGCAAAGGAGGCAAAAGAAGCACAGTGAAAGCAATAGAGACAACAAGAAGAATGTCAAAATGTAACAGTCATAGAAGCACAGTGAAGAGCCGTTATCACTGAAGCAGAGGCAGAGGCAGAGCGACAGAAGCAGCGCATACAGAGGAAGAGCAGAGGCAGAGGCAGAGGCAGAGGGAGAGCTGTTATAAAATTCCGAGAATCGCTACCTCAACCGGAGGATATATATATAATTACAAATAATTCCGGGAATCGCTTAACTACAGCGGCAATGTAATGCACATAATACAGAACCTCATTCCAGGAAGTGCATACTCTAGCCGGGCGTTACACACATAATACAAAACCTCACTCTGGGAATTGCACACTCCAACCTGCGTTATTCAGTTAATATAACACAAATATTATTCCGGGAATTGCTTAACTCCAGCGGCAAAGTATACATATATATCAGTTATATAAGTGGAGTGATTTATTATAAGAACCAAACTTTATACGGTGGGACCCCTCCCCAATCGCAATCGGAGATCACAAGAGCAGCGTAATATGTAACCCACAGGAAATTGCGATTGCGATGAGAATCCGGACCCGATGGGTCTATAAACCGCAATTGATAAGTCTTGGAACTTAAATAAACAGAGAATTTGCGAATACAATGAAGCCCAGAGCATATAACCAAAGGTCCAAGGTATATATATGAAGCGCACAAAACGAAGTTTTATATGGTGGGACCCCTTCCCAATCACATCGGAGGTAAACAAAGCAGAGGGACTTGCAACTCAAAGTTGCGATTGCGATCAATCGCAATCGGAAATCGCAAGGGGATCGAAACGTGCAAACAAAGAGTTGCGATTGCGATTGGAAGTCCGGACCCGATGGAGGTATGAATTATAATTCAAACGTGTTTGAAGTCCTTTCCCAATCACATCGGAAAAATACAATGAACAGTGGCCAATCGCAACACATATTAAAAGACTTGCGATTGCGATTAAGAGTTCAGACCTGATGGGCTTATAAACTTTGATTAATAAAATTTGAATCCCAATCGCATCGATATTAGTCAATCGCATCGGCAAAGAACAGTGAACAGTGACTAATCGCAATCGGAAGAACTTAAGAACGATTCAATCGCATCGGAGTATTCGAAGTTGTGATTGCGATCAATCACAATCGGAGCAGGAGCGATCGATCGAAATCGGAGGAGACTCATTGCATTGGGAAGCGCGGCAAGTGGGCCCGAAAGGATTTCTTATATGTTTTAAAAGGGTTCATTAGTTACTCCGAGAGTTGATTTAAAGGTATATTAAAAGACCGTTAGTGTAATGAAAGTTGGGTTATATATATAAAAGGGATGTTATATATATAAACCGATGGTTGCGATGATATTAAAATAAGTCGTGTGGTCTGTAGACCCACAGGCCTCAGCTTAACGGGAGGGCGATTATCAATATAATACAATTGTAATATATGTATGTTCCGGCCTGCGGAACTCGCCACATCAACAAGACACTGGCTGTATATAAAGCGCTGGAATTTTCCCAGATTTATTGCTAGCGGTTACATATTTATGTAAAATACACTGATATAAAAGGCACAGTTACACGTATGCAGCAATTACACCACAAAAGAAGACAGAAAAGGATACAAAGTAGAAAAGAGTTAAAACACAGTCAAAGAAAAGACAAGCACAGTCAAAGAAAAGCCAAAAGACTAAATGAGTTGAACTCGATTTCATTTTGTAATTCGAATGTAATTGTTTTAATTGATTTTTATTGTTTGTGATGCATTGGCAAGTCTCCAAAAGAGAACAAATATCTCACTGTAATATTAAAATAAGCACCTACAGTTACATTTTTCTGAGTGAGTTGAAAAGAGATGAGAAGGCAGAAGGCAAAGAGACATGACTGTCCATTTCAAATTCCAAGTAGAATACAAATAGTCATGTGAGGAAATATATAAATAATATCATCTTGATATTCAAGGAAAGGAAGAAAAGAGAGAGTAAAATCAAGAGAAGGCAGAATATAGAAGAGTGAGGCAGAGAAGATTAAAAAAAGGCAGAACAGAAGGAGAAGCTATAGAACAGGGCTGATATCTGAGGTAAATCATCAAACTTTCAGTTTGATAAATGGAGGAAGTTGGAGCTTCCCTATCAAGTTGCAGCTTGATAGTCGTCAGTTGTAGCTGACTGAGGTTGGAGCCTCCTGTAGGTTGGTGCCTGCATAAATTGAAGGGAGTTGGTGCTTCCTTGCAAGTTGTAGCTTGTAGAATTGAGGATAGAGCCTCCTGTAGGTTGGTGCCTGCAGAAAATAGTGGTGAGAGGGAGTTGGAGCTTGCCTTTGCATCACAACAATAATAAGATGTGGTTTTCTCCCTTTATGGGTTTCCACTTATATATGGTGTCTTTGTGTATGATATTTATGTATTGATCTGATATGTATCATCTGCTTAATACCTGCTGCTCTCATATTAACTCTACTGTTATATTATACTAATATCTGCTGCTTACATTCCAAGATTACTCACATATTAAATTGGATTGAAGGTGTAAATAAGTTTAATGAAAATTTTTGAAAGATAAATGAAGGTGTTAAACTGATTCACCCCCCCCCCCTCTCAGTTTAACTAAAGGTTCAACAATAAAACCCTAAAACATTAAAAATTCTAACTTCCATGTGTTTTCAAACCTATTTCACAGGTGACAGGCATCAACCATAGCTGAGACGACAAACTTTTCTGAAACCTGCTCTCGAGAGTGCTGGAAGTGAAGGTCGCACTTTTTGGGCCAAATCTTGCGACCTGAACCTCCAGGACGCATAAAACAGGCCAAAACCTACTACGTCTGTAGAAAACAGGTCAGAAATTGCGACCTAAACTTTTTGAGGGAATTTTTCTGAGATTTTTCTGTTTTGTTCGGGCCTATGTTTAGGGTTGTCTGAGTCTCCACCCATTTTGGACCTATACTTTCTCTATTTTACTCATCAAAGTGGGAACGTAGCCCCATAGGGCTTCAGTACCCTCCACCTTTCTAGGAAGAGTTTTAGCTACTACAAGTCGCCTAAAATTTCAGTGTGTTCAGCCATTTTCAGATCTAATCCCTTATCTTTAGATCCATTTCAGATTGGTTGTTCATTCATCCAAAACACCTCTTTTTAGTTTTGTTTGGGTCTTCCTCTAGGGTCCCCTCTATTTCCCTCCAGGTTGTAGCATTTTGCCACCTCTTTTGTAGCATTTTTCCCTTTGGTTTTTTGCTATTATCTGCACCTATTTCCAGCAGATATGACCTTTAGATCATTGACCCTCCAAAATTTAGATCCATTGGCTATTTAGGTGTGTTTTGGCTACATTTTTTTCCTACCCATGGACTAGTTGTTGAGAGGCCCGCCTCCTTGGGTTTAGGTTAATGCATAACTAGTTGTTTATTCTCTGTTATATTCAATTTCATTTACTATTATCTGTAGATTTATTTATAGTTATACAACACACTTTTTCTTCTTCTCTACAAACGTCTGGGTTTAAAAGTTAAAATTAACACACTTAACACACACACCCTAAGTGAAGAAAAGCTTGGTTAACACCGCCAGGAAAATACTATAACATTGTAATAAATTGATCCTGCACCTCTCTGCCCTTTTTTTGACATTGTAATCATTTGATCCTGCACCTCCTTGCCCTTGTTGGTATCTCTTCCCTTTGATCTGTGTTTTTTCTGTCATCATTTCACCCCCAAGGCATTTATCCCGGAGACTTCTTGGCCTTCATCCTCAGTTTCTGTTAGGAATACTTACTCCCCTGCGTAGGATCCGAGTTAGTCCTCCACCGAGTACACATTATGACTCCTCTTTTGGTTCATTTGGTTCCCCTTCTGGTTCCATCGCCAATTATCCCCTTGACACCTTCATCATGTCTGGTTAAGGACCTAACACTGGTGGTAGCCTCGACCCTAATGTTGGGAATACTACTAGTGGGACCTCAACATGAACTATCCCGGATGCTCCCTTGCTCCCCTATATGGTAGGCCTCAGTCTTCCCAATTTTAACCAGTTGATCAATGACCCCATATGCGATGACACTGGTTGGCATGCTATGCTAACCAAGCTCCCTTTCGACATCCCCAAGTTTGAAGGTCTTTCTGGAGAAGATCCTACAAACCATGTTTGATCTTTCTACATGTGGTGTTCATCTAATTCCATCACCGATGACTCTGTCTATCTTTGTCTATTCCAACGTATGCTTACTAGAGAAGCTTCTAAGTGGTATCTTGACTAGGCCTCCACCTCCCATATTACTTTTGCGACTCTTGCTTGGGATTTTCTGTCTTATTTCCAACTTCCTCATCGTTATGACACTAGTACCGAAATTTTGACCTCTTTCCGTCAATCATCTACGACCCGCCTATCCGATCATGTCTAGGAATGGTAGAGAAGAAAGAGCCTATGTTGATCCCCTACCTTCGAAGACCATGTCTACATGGACTAGTTCCTTAGATCCCTTTTGCCCACTATCAGCAAATATGTCGCATCGCATTTCCCTCAAACCTAAGAAGCTGCTCTTCAAATTGCATTAAAATATGACCTGATCTACACTCAATTTGGTTATGTTTATACCGTTTTACCTGATCTCCCTATACCTGGTGGTGCCAATGCATCAGGGGCATCCCATGTCGCCGACGGTATCATTGGAGCCCTTTCTCGTCCATATGCTCATCCTCATATTGGTTATGGTTTTCCTCAGGGAGGGGTCAACTCCTCCAGCACTTTTCCCCCTCCCGGTAGCATGTATCTAGGATACGACATGCCTCCTCCTTTTGCCCAACCTATTTACCAGAATGTTACCAAACCTCCTTATTATCCGTATCCACATCTTGGTGCTCCAACTCCTCCAGAATTAGCACCCCCGCCTCCCTTGCCTTCTCAACCCCCGCAACAGAAGCCACCACCCCCCTAAGGGTAGGTGTATGCACAGTAGGGCATGACTAATCATCCTACTTCCAAAAAGAAAAGGAAAGGCACCAAAAATCAATCTGCCCCAGGTAATCCAAGACCTAATCCCCAAAGGAATGCACCTAACACTGCTAAAAAACAACAAGGCACTTAGCCCAAGCAGGACAATCATGTTCGCATGAATAAGTCTTGTTCTTGTTGTGGGTTCTATGGTCATTACACCCATGATTTTCCTCTTTTACCATAGATGTGCTAGATGTGGGATACTCAAGCAACATCGCGAGGAGGACAACAAGCCTCCCCTTTAGTTCCTCCCAATACTACACCTATCCTGCCGACTGTGTTTACCAATCCTTTCCCTCAGCAAGGATTTGTGGCTACCCAAGCACCTGAAGGTCAGGCAGCCACTCAACCTCCTCCATCTAGTACCTATGATTACCAAATTCTCATGATGAACTCAGACCAACCCATAACCTTTGACCTCAACCTTCAGACTTGGTCCCGTCAGTACAACAAGCCTCCCGTTACGTTTGCCCCAGACCCCCATTCTTTAGGTTCTAGAGAGCCTCTTTCGACAACCAATGGTCCTTTACAGATCCCTCAACCTAAGGTGGAGGTTCATACCAAGATCCCTAAGGGACCATTACATTGAAACGCTAATTCTGGCAAAGCTTCCCATTCGTATAGTATAGTTGATGATTTGACGCAATCTTATGCTACCATCTCAACGTTGGAACTCCTCCAATCATGCCCTTCATAACAAAAAACTATACTAACTTATATTGGCGTTGTAGATCCTTCAGATGATCATTTAATCATCTTTGATGTTGACCGGTCAGAACATTCTCCCCTTCTTGCTTCTGTTGCCTTCCAAATCCTTGTCAAGATCCGGAATGCCAACGTCTCCCATTGTATCATTGATGAGGGGGCATCCACCTGTGTGATGTCCGCTTCGGTTTGGAAGCAACTCGTATCACCTAAGTTGGCCCCTTCCATTATCACCCTCTGAGCGTGGGATGGCCACTCCTCCAAGCCCATTGGCATGTTCCGCAATTGTCCTATTACTCTTGGGGGCAAGACTGTTTGCTTTGATGTAGAAGTCATTGAAGCCCCCTTAGATTACAACATTCTATTGGGTTGTAAATACACCTATGCGATGTCTGCTATACCATCTGCGGTTCACCATAAGATGTCCTTTCCTCATAATGGAAAGATATTCACCATTAACTAGTTGACATATTATGAACCGAAGTCTTAGGCCTCCCTTGAGTCCATCATATCTTCAGTGGCCAATAAGAAAACTGTCGAACCTTTAACTAGTGTCTCACCCAGAGTCTACAAAAGCTCGTATTTTCTTGGGCCCTTCCTTGGTCTTCCTCCTCTTGTCTCTGATCCTAGCTCATCGAATGTTTGCATAATGCAATCGTCTCGGGCTTCCCTCAAGTGGCCCACTTTCGCTAGTCAGCAGCCCCGCCTTCCTCAACCTGCTCCTAGCACTTCGACTCAGCCTCCTGGACCCAGTCCTCTTGGCCCTTCATCTGCAGCTGGTATCCATGAGCTTCTCTACCCTCTTGGCATGGTTCCTCTTGGCCTTAACCATCTCGGAGTTGTCCCGCTTGGCCATTACCCCTCCGGTCATATACCATTCCTAGCTCCCCCTCCTGGAGTGTTTTCGGTACCTGTTATGGCTACCTTATCCCTTCCTAACCTGACCCTGGGGATTATCGTCTAGTACATCGATCCCCTAGCTGCTACCTTGACTGGTCAGCCCAAACCTTATCTTTCTTTGACCCCTATCTAACAGGTCCCCATGGCCCCTCCCTCTGCTACTGTGCCTCAGCCACCTCAACGGGAACCTCCTCCTGTTGCGACAAATTCGGGTAAAAGGGGAAAAACTCACAAGAAGGCACTTAAAGACAATGCTGCCCTGACTGATCCTGCTCCTTCTTAGCCTCTAAAGCATACCTCCCCATGTGATTTGTGTGATGTTTTCGGTCATGCCACCCATCATTCTCCTGAATTGCCTCGCTTCAAACCCATGGTTAATTTTGCGCTCCCTGAGTCTACAGTCCCTAATGCCTCTGTCTCTTCCTTGACTGTAGCCAAGAACCCTAAAACTATTCACACCAACAAACCTTGTGCTTTTTGTGATCTCCATGGCCATTATACCCACTGTTGTCCCCGCCTCCCACATTACCGTGCCTCTTTGGAGGTAGTTCGGGAGTACGAGATTGAACAAAACCCATCTACCTCTCCCGTCCTTACGCAGTATGCTTCGGGCCAACTTGAGGATTTACCCACTCCCATTGACATTCCCCCTCCTGATGTCGAGATGACGGAACCTGCACCGTCCTCTACCTATCATCATTCGTGATATCCATGGTGGAAGCTCCCTCGAAGACTTCCCCTTCTGTTTCACTCGACCTCCCTTCAGCGATCACCCTAGGCTCAACATCAGTGGATCCCTTATCTACTCGTTCTTCTGTCAGCCCCCATGATGATGCGCATGTGAACCTTTCTTCTCATGATGATGAGTCAGGTAGGTTCGCCGCGTCATGTGGTCTCTCTTCCTCCAGTCACCCCATCTTATACTGTGATGATGACATCATGGAAGCCTTTTTCACCCTTGACTTCATCTTTCCAGCCCATAAGCGGGATGGCACCATCCGTGTCTATGGTGAATTTCGTGACTTGAGCACAAGATGACCCCAAGGTAGCTCCCACACACCACCTACCCGTCGGTGTGCGGGAGGTAGACATCTTACCCAGAGCACTCCCTATAGCAGTGTTTGTTTGATTTCTACCTTACACTCAGGTTGCCAGCATTGTTCATCATCCTTCCATTTGTTGTCTAGTGGCACCTTTCAGATGGACTCTTCGTCCACACCTTATATCGGTTATGCTGACAGTGCAAGTCACTACTCCTGAAATTTAGCCTCGGCAGGTTGGGCCATTTTCACCCCTTTACATTCACTTGTTCTCTCGAACAGTATATGCATTGGTACTACCACTAATAACCAGGCTGAATATGATGCAGTGTGAGGTTTATTAGCCAATGCTTGTTGGGTGCACGAATTACACTTAAGCAAACTCCTCAACACTTAATTTGTCAACCTGGGGGATTTGTAAACTTAGAGACAAAGCACAGACAATACCAGAGATGGTATGAATCTTCCTAATGTAAATCCCTACTTTATTTAAATAAAATATTGCAGAATCAAATCAAAAGAGAAAAAGGCAACTTGAACCATTAAAAATAATCTAAGACTGGAACAAGGAAGTATGCATTTGCAAGAGAGAATTAAAGATAAAAGGCAATCACTCCCACTAATGGTTGTCTAATCTACTGAGTGTGTGTTTTCCTTTAGCAGAGACCTTTAGCAGTCTTGTTAGATGGGCCCTTAAACCTGCTTCTTTAGAGATTTCCTTCTTTCATTAATATATCCTGCACTAGTTGCTTGCACTAGTGCAAGATCAGAGATTTATGTAGAAGGTATAGATAGTGTCTTTATTGAAGGATTTTTACTTCATGCAAGGGCTCGAACTTTTCAAGGTTTAGAGAACTTAGATCTTGTGGCAAGAAACTGGTTCTTGTACCGGATCAGAGCTTCTTGCACTTAGCATTTAATCCTTAAAATGAGTGTTCAATTATTTCAAGTGCTAGTTTACTATCGAATCAAATTGCACACATAAAAGTGAATGTTTTTTATCTTAAAAAAATGCAAAAATAAAGAAACAATCATTTATCTTGTCATAATAATTTAAAGAAAGAAATAAGATTGCGAAAATTAGACTAAGAAAGCTTGCTGCATCACACCAACGTGAACTGGTGCAGGTTCATTTCTCCTGCTTGGACCAGGTGGAAAAATCGATTAAACAGAATTTTAGGAAAAGGAAATATCACACCAACGTGCACTGCAGTAGGTTTGTTTCTCCTACTTGTACCAGGCAAAGGAAAACCAATCTGAAATCAAGTGCAGGAAAGTAAATTGCAGGGAAAGAAAAATGTATCTACCTCACACAACGGATCCGTTTTCACTCAGACAAGAATACACGTGTTGAAAGTTAAATCACACTTTGACAATATAAACACAAATTACAAGAAACAGAAAATACGGTAAACATGTTGGGTTGGATGGGCCCTAGCCAACCAGTGCGTTTCCGTTTTTAAGTTAAAACGCTGCTCAGTAAATTAGTCAATTCATCAGCTTAAAGACAGAAACACAATTTCTGAAACATGAGGTGGAGCTCCCTTTTATTAATTCATTGAGGTGAATACATGCGTTAATACAATGTCCAGCCCAGATTCGGGCGATAACAAAACAACCTGTTACCGCCTATCAAACTTCGTTCTAAAAACTCTGCTCCAAAAACTCCCCTAAGTCCTATTTAAATTTTACATTATATATATTTGTTGGCCAAATTCCGTAACATGTCATTCAACTGATTACATAACCATCGCAGAATTTAGCATTCGGCCTTCAAAATTAGGCAGCTAACAAAACCGACCCTAGCTAATCTCCAGCTTTTCGCCCTTCGGTCTTAGTTGCCTTTGGATCAATCGTGCTATCGTGGTTGAAGCTGCTCAAGACAAGGCAGTGATCAAGAAGGTTCAGATCTGCCGTGAAGATCTGTTGTGCTGGAAATGGTGCAAGATCTGATCCTGCACTAAGATTAGCGATCACGGTAAGCACTCTAACTATCAAATAGCCCTTGGAGATATTGATAAGTTACAAAAGTGATTTAAAAATAAGAAACCATGCAATAAATATTTAATTAATGCTAAATTGAATTAAAACATGAAGAATAAAGGTTTATATGAAATATGTCACCGTGCTTGGACTGGTGCAAGATGAGGGTGCATAAAAGAGGTGAAACAGAGGTAAATGGTTATAATTTAAGAAGGGGAAAATGGTAAAAAGAGAGCAAATTAGAGGGCTAACAATGCCCTTTCCCATCACATCCTCCAACTTCGTGTTCATTTAGATTCCCCGCTTCCTGTCATGCAATTGAATGGTGTCTATTGTGTGCACAATCATATCCTTTTTAGAAGATATTTATGAGTGAAGATTTTGATGTGTGAATTTGAAATCATTACATTTAGTCATGTACCTAGAGAAAAAAATCACTATGTAATAACATTGCAAACAATATTCTAGATTGGCACTTAGCACATGAATTTAACACAAGACTATAACATAAAATCATCAAAATGATGCATATCCATAATATGTGTCATATAAAATGTTTTAGAGTTCATTAACTCTGATACATATGACATGCCCATATCATGTTACAAAAACTCAAAACTGGGGGCACCATCTTCCCCTACACCTAATCACTATATGGAGGATACTGAGCCAATGGCTCTGCTCCTGCAGCTCGTAGATCGCACATCCCCTGTCTGGCCATCGCCATGTGCCACATGACCCCTCGCCACTCTGAGGGTAGACCAATACATGGCTCTATGTATTGGTCATCCAAGTCTTGCCAAACACACTCTAAAACATCGGTCAGAAGCCTCTCACATCTATGATGGATGTCCTCTAGGAGGGCTTCTGCATCCTCATTTTGTGGTTCTCTCGATCCACTAGGTCCTACAGTTCCTGATACTACAGACCGTCCCATATACCCAACCATTTTTACCGATGTTGTATCTGCATACCAAAAGTGAAAGAATCAGTACCATCTACATTATTTTGAAGCTTTTAAATGCACATAAAATATTAGCAACTTTACACTTACCATTGGGCCCCCATACTCGACCAAGTGGCAGTGGCAAGTTTGGGTCCCCATGATAAATCATCCCACTATAGGGATAGTTGTTAATGTATAGTGGCATCTGATTCCAATGAGCAAAGAACTCGGGTTAGAACACCCGTTCGACTGCCCCACCCCCTCCTCTACACAATAGCCACCCCCACCGGCACATCCTGGGCTCCCTGGGGCCCCCATCCTAGATCTGTATCCAAGGTCAAAGTGTCGGGATATTCTCAAAGAAGAGCGAGCATAACACTGTGCCATATGCACAGTCATGGTTCACTTGCCATTTGCATAGTGAAAACTGTCGTTTCAACGATGACAATATCATTTTGGTGCACACATAGTAGGTCCCACTTAACACACTCCCAACAAGAATCATCTTCCCTCCTATGATGTGATGTAGTGCTTGGTTTCATAGGATCTACAGCACCACTGCGGCCAAAACACAGGTGTCTAACCTCTCTATATCCCCGATCGATATTCATGTCCCCTTGACATGGAGACCTGGTCGACAATGGCACTCTACAAACTCCATTATGTTCTACCCTTGTGGTAACACTGGATGCGTATTCCCCACCATCCCAAGTGGTGGGAGACCAATCATGATATATATATCCTGGATCATCAACTCGATCCGGTGCCCTTGCACTATAAAGACCTCATGGTTTAGATCCCAATAATTGACAATCTGAGCCAACAAGGGCTCTCCAGCCCTCATCAAAGGGTTCTCCACAAACTTTAGGACCCCAAACCTGGCCAATGCACTACGAACACCATGATCCTCTCAGATCTCCGACTGTAATGTGTCTAGGTCTCTTTCTCTCCAGTTGATCCATAATTCTGCCATATATGCACAAAACCATCATATTTTTCAGTATATAGAAAGGAAAGAGTGTATCCAAACATAAAAACCCAACTCTCAGCAAAAAAACAGCACAAAAAAACCCCTCTCTGTCAGGTCTCACTTTTCAATCCAAATCCTGAGACAGGTTGTAGTTTTTTGCCCAAAACCTGCTACCCAGGTTGCAGATATTTCCCCAAAAAGTGCAACCCGGCCGTGAAGAGGAGCAAGGGTCTGTTCCTGAGCTCTAGGGACCTAAAATGAACTTTCAATCCACTGAAATGAAAGAGTAGGGTTAGGCCTCTTACCTGCAACTAACGGATCTCGATTCCAATGATTGGTTTGTTCGCTACGATCGCTGCATTATTTAGGGCCTTCTCTCCTCTCTACATTCACCATAGCTACACTTGAAAATGAGTGAATTTGGAGGGAAAATTCCTTATTAAAAGAGAAACCCAAGATTTTTCTTTCGCCTGTTGTGGCCAAACTATAGCTCAGTTTGAAAAATCGTCCATACAGTTGGAAATCTCTCATCGAGCCCTCCAATGGGTATCTGTTAGTTGTCTGTGATTTGATACTTCACCAGGACACATTTTTTCCAAGAAGGGTCACTTCACCACTCCTCAATATCGAATTTCTTCACTTGCAACACTTTTACTTGGGGCACCACTTTACAGCTATACTTGTCCATGCTCGTGTCAAATTTCGTCATGAGTAACCACCTTGTACTCATGTTTTTATGATCCCCATCGAACCTTTTCTATGTGGCAGCATCATCAAGTCGCCCTTGTTGAGAGCATCCGAGTTGAGTCATCATCACATCCATGGAGTCTATCCCGAGTCCCTTTGTATCCCGCTATAGTCCTCCATCCTTCATTGTTTTTTTCCTCTCTCATGTCGCACATTATGGCCTTTAGTCCTACTATCCCCTGTCCCCTTTAATGTTGTGTCAGTTGCTGCTAGGTCATCCATGCCCTTTATGCTCTAACAAGGGAAGTCGTCAGTCTGCTACTCAGTACCCACCATTTCATCATCATCCCTGGTGTCAGTCTATCAGTCGCTCTACTATTTTCTCCTGTGCCTTAGTTGAGGATCCCTTATTGCCTCACCTATGGCAGAACTCCTTCTGTCGACATCAGATCATTCATTCCAGAAGACAATTCTAGGGGGTAGTGTACCTTGGTTCTAGCTTCCACTCTTGTTTGGTGCCTCATATCAAGCAAAGGGACTCCTTATTTCCCTTTGACTTGATTGTTTCTTAGCTCCAACTCCTTACAACATGATTGAGATCCGTATACTTGATGGTTCAGTGATGAAATAGACTGTACTAGTGATTCTCGGGTGTGTGTGAGATGTTTCAGACCTCATGAGAGGGTTTCCTTTTAGTTAGCCCCCACATGCATGGATGACCTCTTCATTACAGCCTTTGATGCAGCTCCAGAGATTTGATGATGTCAGCCTCAACCACTTGCAATGCCTTTTAGTTTGCATGTATCATTCAGATTTTCAGAGCCCTTTCCTGTTTACAGGGGCACTTTGGTTGTACTTATATCTCATGTACTCAGATATTATTGTATAAGTCTTGGATGTTATCCCAGGCATAGTATGTATGTGGGATCCATTATCATGTTTTTATCTGGCACATGTTTATGCCAACATGTACTATATAGTTCAGTCCCTTGTTTACTGGACACATTATTCTTTGTACTTTGTCTCGGCGAGCATAGGTATACTTCCCTTCTTGATTATAGCACTCAGTACTCTCACTCATAAAGGGACTTGTCACAAACAGCAAGCCTCACCTCCTCGCTGGCAGGGGCATTCTTCAAAACTTAGAAGACCCATGAGTCTTATTTCTCATTTACTAAAGGGAGTGGGTTCCCTTAATCATTTTATTTATTTTCCTAAAGTTTAGTTGAGTTTGAGGAAATTTAATTATAAATTGATGAATATCTCGTGAGTTGTAAAATCTTAGGGATGAGTAAGGAATCCTAGGAATAGTGAGGATTTGGAGGATTTAGAAATCTAATATAGGATTCTGTTGAATAAAGAGTGGAGCTAAATAGATAATCTAGGAGACAGTGAGAGATTTTTGGATTTGATCTAAAATTAGTTCATGAATCCATTCTTTTGTAAATTGTAAATATTTCGAAGCATTAGGGACAGAGAGGAACGAGAGTTAGTTAGATGATAGAAAGAATTTAGTTTTAAATCCTACGGGCTTTGGCAGAAAAGAGGATGAAGGCTATGTAAGGCATATTAGGCCAGATCCTGACTGTAAGAAGGGTTTGATGGTACTTGTATAATTCATGTTTAATGAAGATTTGATTACGTGTGTTTTATTATGTTATGCTTTGAAAATCTATGGATGGTTAATTAAGGTTCTGTAGAATCAAATTCCCAATCAGAAGATCTCAGATGAATGAATGTTGAGATGACTAGAATTGCAAAGTTTAGAAATATTTGGGTTCTGTGCGGAATAGAATTGCAATATCTATAGCTATTTAGATTTCTGTGCGGGTTCTATTTATCCTTAAGCTTCTGTGTTTAAGGGGTTTGGAAGATGATCACAATTCATCTATGATAAGAGAAGCTTGTTATGTAATTTATAATCCAGATCCTTTCTGGATCGAATGTGGAATCAGGAATAAGTCGAGCATGGTTTTATAGCCTTGGAATCGAATTTGAATGCGTAGCTGGAGTATGGTGAAATTATATGATTCAAAACCCACACCGAGAAGAAAATCCGCTATTTCTGTGGTTTAAATCAGAATGGTTAATGATTGAGGCTTCGCGCAAAAATTCAACGCATCAATGTTTAATCTCTTTTATAATCAGAGGAATTGTGTTAAAAATAAAGGCAGAACCATCAGTAATGGCGGAATTATGCGATTAAACAGTGAAAGCGGATTCAAAAAACCATTAATGGTTTTCGTGTAGCAATTAAGAGTTAAGTGGTATTTTTCCAAGGGAACGCGATAGTACCCAATGAGTGACGCGTGGCAACATAAAACCACTCATTTCGCGTAATATTGAAGCATAAAAGTTTGTGAGCTTTCGATGTGCGATAGTCGTCAGATTGAAGTATTGAGGCGATATCCATCAGATCTATTCGAAGGTTAATGAACAGGAACGTGGTCAATGCTGTGGGGCCCGAAAAAATGCTTATGTTGATATTTGGGTTTAATATATGCTCGCATGGATATATAATGAAATGACAAGTATGGGTTGAATATATATATATATATATATATATATATATATATATATATGTATGTGCTGATACTTTGGATGTAATGCAAAGTCAAATATTTATTGGCATTCGGATGGGTGAGTGCATTGAATAAAGGTTAGTGGAATGTTAAACGTGGACCATTATATTTTGGGTTTATTGCAAAGTCGAATATTTATTCGATAATCTCATAAAGTGGGTTTTCAGTATATGGTTCAAACTTTGGATTGGAAAAAAGGCTAATGCTTCCGCCTATAAAGTTTATTGTTTGGGTTTGAACCAAAGTCAAGGTCGGGAATATAAAATGTCAAGGTGGGTTTTTAAACCATAGACTATGAAATGGGAATAATTTCCAAGATTAAGGTTACCTCATACTGAGATTTATTTGGGGTAAATATTTGGAAACACATTTTTATGTGTAGATGTGGGTAATTGCAGCTTTGGCTACATCATAGTGGTATCAAAGCTAGACTAATGCTCTGTGGAATTGATTGACACAAGAGATTGTATGCAAAGAGGAATTCTGAAATATTGCAGACAATGAGAACTTCAGCAAAGGAAGATTGTGAAAAAAGACTTGAGGAAGACAGGATCAGGTAAAAGCTTTGCAGAATTTTAATGATATATGTATGTGATGAAAGCAGCAACAGAAAATTTAGCCAAGAAGCTGTGACAAATAAATGAATGAAGAAATTACAACAGAAATGTTGTAAGGAAATAAAGTGAATATGGATGTACGCAGCAAGAAGGGAAATTTAGTTGACAGAAGAATTGAAGTGTAGACAGTGAAAAGTAAAGCAACATGTGTATTTTCCAAGCCAGTGGAAGCTCAAAGAGATAAAATCATTTGGATATCTCTCAGGTATGAACCATATTTTGATGTTGGTTCCATTTGAATTGTTTCTATAAGAAATAAAATGATAGCAGCAACACACATTAGAAGACTGTGTAAAGAGAGAGAAGAGTCGTGTTAGTAGCAGTGAACCTAAGTATTTCAACTAAAAGTTGGACAGGGAGAAAAATTGAAGTGTTCTCAAGAGAAGATAAGTGGAGGATATAAGCCTAGGAAGAGCAGAAGAGGAATGCTCAAGAGGTTCCATAATTAGAGAACTAGTTCTTACCAAAAGACCAAGTCCAGAGAGGGATTGGCGAGGTAAGTGGCAGCAGGAAGGACTGGCTGTTGCAGAGGCTTAGTGCAGATCATAGCGAGTGAGGAGCTCATAGAGATGGAAGAGAAAGTGACTACTGATAGTCATAATATGGGTTCAGAGAGAAGCCACAACAAAAGAAAGAAAGGTGCCAAGGAAAATGGCAAAGGTAAGAAAATGAGTCAAGAAGTATTTGATAGAGAAATTTCAGAATTGAAAGCAAGTGTTGATGCAATAATGGTGCTGCTTGAGAATAGTATGAAGAACCAAATTTATGGTTGGACTATGAGAAGAAAGAAGATAAAGTGGAAGTTGTTGCAAAAGCAGATAAACAGAAGAATGTATATCAGATTAAGAGAGGAACTCAGAACAATTGAGTTAGAGAGGGAAGATGACTATTATAGACCTAAGCAAGAAGATTAATTTTTTGAGGAAGGAATCATTGATGAATTTTTGAACTATTGGACAAGTTCAGATTGGGAGAGAGATGTGATGATTGAGACATCAAAGAAAGAGGAGCCTAGTATTTTTGAAACTGATGATTTGTGTATGTATACAGGTGATGAACAATCTTTACAAGCTATGTTTATGCAGGTCGCTGAAGAAATGAAGATGTTATAAGAAGTGACTGTAATGGAACATTTCTTGATTGAACATGTGTTCAAGGACACTAAAGAAAGGCAAATGTTGAAAGCTACCATGAAAGCTGGAGGTGATGAATCTAGTGAGATCTAGAAAAGAAATGACAAACAGTCTGGAGATAAAAGGAAATTGCAGATTGCAAAAGACGGAGTTGAAGAGAGGTATGAAGATAGCCTTATGACAGGAACAACCAAAAGTATGTGTACATTGCAACCATTTGAGGTAATGGGATTATCTCCTTCATTTTTACTCAAAAATTATGGACATGTATGGATAGTTAATGGACAAGAAATTGTCTTGAAAGAACATAATGGAGCATTAATGGAAAAGGATCTTACTAAGGATTATACTGTGGAAGATGGTAGAATAGAGATTTATAAGAAGAATTCAGTCCAAGGAGGTATAGCTAGTCCAGAAAAGGCTATAAAGAGGAGAGAAAAAGAAGACAATCAAGAACATAAGGATCAATTGGCAAAGGTTGATGCACAACAGAAATTTGAATACAGTGTTACTTGTACAACTTGCAAAAAGAATAAAGGTAAATGTAATCAACAAACCAGTGAGAGACAGGCAATCTCAGAAGATGAAGGTAAGGATGCTTTCATGAATGATGTATCTACAGTGAGCAGCAAAGGGTTTCAATGGAAACTGATATTCATGGTGTTAACAGTAATTTTTATTCTAAAAGAAACTTTATCATGGAAGGAAAACTCTGTAGCATATGATTTTGTTTCATGTCTTGAAACAAAGAGGATTAGAGATTGGAAAATTTTGATTGAAAAGGAAGAGGCATGGAAAAGACAATTTAGTGACTTACAGATTTGTAAGGGAGAAGAAGGAAGAATGAAAAGAAGTGTGAAAGGAAGGAAGGCTAAAGAAAAGAGCAGAGAACGGAATTTTGAAGTTAGGCAGCATTCAGATAACAGTGAGAACAAAGCAGAATTTTTCAAGACAAGGCAATATGGAAGAAGATATGACAATTTTGATATGTCATATGCACATCAAAAGGATGACAAATCAGAGAAATTATGGAGTAGAATTGATGGAAAATGTAATGCATTTTTTTATTTTGAATTATTGATTTTTGAATGTGTTTTCGAGGATGAAGGACAAACTTCCCTTGGAGATATGTTTGTTTATGCAAACATGAAGAAATATGTAAATTCTGAAAATGCAGAAAGCCAGTTTTCCTTATGGGAACAAGAAGGTGATAGTAAGCAGCTGGTTGATTCAAAAGTTCAAGGAATGAGATTTGGTATAACTCTTAAACAAATCATTGCAAAAGAGAAATAAGGTTGCAGAAGATGTAAAAGTACAGTCCACAGGCAGATTTTTTTTTAATCCAAAGGAGGTTTGAATTTCAAGATTTTATCTTGAGTTTGCAATTAAAAATTTGGATGGAAAATTCAGGCATATTTTATATGAATATGGAGGTATTTGAACCAAGTTCAATAACTGAATTACTTGCAACTGATGGACAGTATGTAGTTGGGAAGTTATATGTTCTTGTATCAAACAAGAAACAATCTTCTTTTGAGATTGGAAATATGCTACTTCAATTCTTGGATAAGTGGATGGTGGAAATTACAAAGATGATAAGCATAAGAATTTGTCAAAATTAGCAAGTCAATGAGAGATGGAAGAATATACAGGACAACATAAAGGAATTGATTTGGAGACAGAAGAGAATGTTGGTGATCAGGTCAAGAATCAAAATGAACAGTCAGGTACAGGACAGGGAGAAATACATAAAGTTGGAACTCAATTTTATTGAGATAATGGCAAGACAGCAGCAGACCAGGGAGCAGAAATTTATATTGTTTGAGAAGTTGTTTATGCAAGATATCAGCATCCAAACATTATGCAGAAGAGATGATTGTGACAGCAGAGAAAAAGGACATTCACAATAAAGAGTTTGGCATCCAATAGAAAGAGAGAAAGCAGCAAATGCACCTGCAATTGAAAGAGGACAGACAACCAATTGGAAGATGAAATTTGATGAAGTTTACAGCAGAAGCAGTTGGGTGACTCATGAACAGGAGTCCATGAATTTTTTCAACCTAGGGAGTCTGATGCAGGGGAATTCTTCAAAACTTATAAGACCCATGAGTCTTATTTCTCATTTACTAAAGGGAGTGGGTTCCCTTAATCATTTTAATTATTTTCCTAACTTTAGTTGAGTTTGAGGGAATTTAAATTGTAAATTGATTTATGGAGAATATCTCGTGAGTTGTAAAATCTTTGGGATAAGTAAGGAATCCTAAGAATAGTGAGGATTTGAGGGATTTAAAAACAAATATAATCTAGGATTTTGTTGAGTGAAGAGAGGAGCTGAAGAGATAATTTAGGATTTAGTTGAGAAAATAATGGATTTGAACTAAATTGGTTCATGAATCCTTTTCTTTTATAAATTGTGAGCTTTTGAAGCATTAGGAGACAGAGAGGAATGAGAGTGAGATAGATGATAGAAGGAATTTTATTCTAAATCCTACGAGCTTTGACAGAAAAGAGGAGAAAGGCCATGTAAGGGCATATCAGGCCAAAATCCTGATTATAAAAAGGGTTTGATGGTATTTGTATAATTCATGATAAATAAAGATTTGATTGCAGTGTGATTTGTTTTATTCTGCTATGCCTTGAGAAATCTGTGTATGATTCTGTGTAGTATAATTCCCAATCGAATGAATGGATGAATGGCTAAGGTGATTATAATTACAAAATATATAGATATTTAGATTTTTGTGTGGGTTCTATTTATCCTTAAGCTTCTGTGTTTAAGGGGCTTGGAAGATGATCACAATTCATCTGTGATAAGGAGATCCAACAAAAAAGAATCTCGTTATGTAATTTATAATCCAAATCTTTTTAGGATAGAGTGGAATTGAATTATGCATGTTTGAATGTGAATTTGGAGGTTGGGAGGAATCCTGTGAAGATGGAGTAATTGATGCCTGGAAACCTGTGATTTATGGATCAGAGGAATTGTGTTAAAAAATAAAGGCAGAACCATGAATAATGGCAGAACTATGCATTGAAACAGTGAAAGCAGATTCGGAAAACCATTAATGGTTTTCGTGTAGCAATTAAGAGGTAAGTGGTATTTTGCCGAGGGAATGCGATAGTGCCCAGCGAGTGACGCGTGGCGTCACAAAACCACTCATTTAAGATATTGAAGCATAAAATTTTGTGAGCTTTCGTCGTGTGATAGTCGTCGGATTGGAGTATTGAGGTGATATCCAGGCCGTTAGATCTATTCGGAGGTTAATGAACAAGTACGTGGTCAATGCTGTGGGGCCCAAACAAATGTTTATGTTGATATTTGGGTTTAATATATTTTCGCATGGATATATAATGAAATGACAAGTATGGGTCGAATATATATATGTGCTGATACTTTGGATGTAATGCAAAGTCAAATGTTTATTGGCATTCATATACGTGAGTGCATTGAATAAAGGTTAGTGGAATGTTAAATGTGGAACATTATATTTTGGGTTTATTGCAAAGTTGAATACTTATTCGATAATCTCTCATAAAGTGGGTTTTCGGTATATGGTTTAAACCTTGGATTGAAAAAAAGGATAATGCTTCTGCCTATAAAATTTATTTTTTGGGGTTTAAACCAAAGTCAAAGTTGGAATATAAAATTTCAATGTGGGTTTTTAAACCACAGACTATGAAATGGGAATAATTTCCGAGATTAAGGTTACCTCATACTGAGATTTATTTGGGGTTTAATTTGGAAACACATTTTTATGTGTAGATGTGGGTAATTACTGACTTTGGTTGCATCATCGAAGTCTAGTCCTCTAAGCGCTTTGGTCTACCTTATATTTCTCTCTCTCGGAGCTTCCCCTTCGGTGTCTAGTGATTGAGTTCTTATCGCGTACTTCGATCATACGATTAGCTCCTAACGCTCGCATGCGGGGGCAGCTCATTTGTTACACCAATTTTTGGTCATATAACTTGTTACTATTAGATGGACCAAAATACACCATGTAAGACCAATTTTACCCTAGTAAAATTGCTTTCACTATGAAAATTAACTTAGTAATCCATAATTTATTAAGTTGTTTATGGCCTAAACAAAAGCCAATGAGGAATAATTGAATAAATCCTTATTTGTTTGATTTTCCTCAAGGGATAATTAACTAAACAACAATTTAATTTACATTCCTGGTCATATTTAACCCAAAACGGGAGAATTAATTAGATAAATCACTATTTATCTTATTATATTCTAGGAATAATTATTTAAAACATTATTTAAATAATATTCCTTGTTAAATTTGACTAAATCATTTATAAATAATTGAATAAATCCTTGTATATTTAATTGTACTCAGCATCCTTAAAATAATAAGTAAATCATTTATTTATTTATTATTTACAAATAAAGGGATTTGACCAAATTCAAATTCCTTTTCCCTCCAACAAATATAATAAAATATTCCATAAAAGTTGGATCTAGATTTGTTTAATAATATTTTAATTATGCATCAATATCTAGACTAACTCAATAATTTGTTATAAATAGAAGTGTTTTTCCATTCACTCACTACCTTTTGTTGCCTAAAGATCACTCTGGATCTATACTTTTGGTCTAACTTTGATCCTCCATCATTGTCATATTTTGCTACCATTTTTTGTGAGCTCCCTTTGAGTTCCATTTTTTTTTTGTCTAGGTTTTCTACACAATCAAGAGAAAGAGATCTTAGATCTGAAGTGCCGAGGACTTACAATAACCCATCCCATGGAGCGGGACAGGTAACATCTTTCTATGTTCCCTTCCCAGGTGTCAAAAAATATAAAAATTCTTTAAAAATATACTTGTCTTGTCTATTGGATGCATGGAGCAACTCTTGCTTTTATTTATTGCTTAATGTCTTTTACTACATAGATCTAGATTTTGTAGCATTTATCTTGGTCAACTAATTACAGATCTAAAGAAATTGCTAGCCATCTTTGTTGTTAGGGTTGTTTGTTATGCACAGCTAAACTAGACTTTTTTTTGTACGCTTGAAATTAGAATTCATCCTAACACACGAAATTGCCGTAATCTAGGGATCTTCAAATATGCCACCTAATAGTGATTTGAGTCCTCTCAAAATCATTACTCTTGTGTACCAATTTATTTGTTGCCTAATCTATGAACAAATCTGAACTACTCATCCGATCATCCTTCTAACAACTTGTCGATGACTGAACTAGGGTCACAAATCATCCATTAACAGTCCATTGACTAAATGTTTATAGGATGCTTTAGATCTATGTCCAAAACTCTATGGAAAGTCCACCAAAATCAACTCCTCTTCATGTCAATCCATTCCTCATATGGCACATTTCTTCTACTCCATCTTCTACTCTGGCTCCACCTTCCCTTGGATTTTCTATCTCCACACATACTTCTGCAAACCATCTTCCAAATTTGTGCTATATATTGCAGAGATAAACCTATCTCTAAGGGTAACAACCCCTCTTCTTCTATGTAAATTTGTCACAGTCTTAATGGCATACCTTACGGATTGAACATGCTAGGAAACCTCCCTAAATAGGGAATTATACTTCTATTCTAATTTCTTTAGAACATACCCTATCCACCCATAGAAAAAACTACAACTCTTTCCTCCATAAGAGACTCTTCCTAGCTCATATGGATCCATATATTCTGGGCATTTCTTTGACCGAATATTGATCTGAACTTTAGATCTCTAAGACCCTCAAACTACGGTTACCTCAGTCAATATTACACCTCTGAATACTTTTGTTCTGGCCCTAAATTATAGTGCAGACCCTCCTCCATTTGTGCTGGTAATTATCACAGACCTTGCAACCTACTAACCACCACAAGGTAGGGTCTCAACCCTCTCTACTATTCAAAATTTGATGTGGCCTTCACACAGAAACACCACTGAAATCACATGCCCAAATTCTCATGATCTGCCTCTCTTGAGATTGATCTTCCATAAGAGAACTGACAATATGCCATCCTACTTCTTATCTCAAACCCATTAAGGTATGTGACATTCTTGTGAACCCTCACATGATGATCTTACTCTTGGTGGATGATCATGGCCTCCCTTTAGCAACGATTACTCAGCCATCTAACTCAACCTACTTTAGGACTACATCTCTCTTGACCGCCTTGATAAAATGAGATCCTTCTCAATTGATGTTCTTTATTTCATAATAAGGCCCCCTTAAATATATTTTCCTAGTTAGGCCTCTTAATAATGCTCTAGAACTTACGAACCTTATCCAATTAGACCTTAGGAAATATTATTTTTTATTTTTTATTTTCTTTTAGATTTTAAACCCCATCTCGAGTCCAAAGCCCCTTCGCTTGGGTTATTTTCCCACAAATCCTTTTGTGGCCAAACTCAACTCATCTCACTAAGCTTGTGCAGTACCTCCCAAGCTACACAATTCAACAACATAGTCTAGTTGTAGTAATCGTAATTTGGTCAAGATCCTATAGTCAAGCAAGGACTTGGTTGGGTTCCCAACTTGGAAATTAAGGGTAGTTGTGAGGGCATGATAACTATGGATGGTTAGGGCATGTCAAGGAACGAAAAGGTGTGCTAACACATGTTGGAAAATGTCAATGCATATTGAGGAGTTTTAAGGAGTGTCGAGGCATCACAAGGGAGAACTAGGTCAAAATGCATGGAAATGAACAATTAAGAGTGTGTGCGAGGGAGTGTCGGTGAATTCAAATATGCCAAGGATGAAGTGTGTTAGAAGAAGCTCATAATAGTATTTTCAAGATGAAAGCCTACGATTGCGATAAGGGGCTCGAAAAAGTAGTTTTAGACAAAGGGAAACTTTATGTTGGGCACAATATTATTTTTCATTTATCTATTATTTTTATATGACATGTGGCACACTTTGGCCAAATGGTCATGTTTTAAACTATTTTAGACAATTGCATATTGTACATTGTTGTGTATAAGTTTTGGGGCACTCTACTTGTGCTGACTTATATCCTGTGTGTCTTGTGTATCTTTTGGTTCTTGCAAACTCTTAGTTAATGCTCTGCTATTTATATTAACTAGACATAAATGTGAAATATTTCCTATGTAAGCTATGTTGCTTGGTTGTTTTATGGCCATGGCTAGATGTTATCTTTGTCCTGGTAATTTCTTAAGTGGGTCAAGTTCAGCTTGGACATGAGTGGCCTAAGATGAGGTATAGGAAATTTTTAGGCGAACAAGGCATAATCTACTTGTAGTAGGTGAATTGATCAAGTTGTTACGGCTGAAGTATACCAATGTCACACTGTAGTAGCTAAAGACTTGATTGGGTTCCCAAGTCATGAAAAAATGTAAGGCTAGTTGTGAGGGCATGAGTGCCAAGGCATACTAGGGAATGCTAACATGTGCTAGATAGTTAGAAGGCATGTCAAATATGTTAAGATGTGTCAAGTGTTTAGGCATGCCAAGATGTGCAAGTGTGTGACAATACATGCCATAGAATATCAAGTCAACAAACAGGAGAAACAAGTTAAACTACAAGGAAATGAATACATCATAGGGTTAATAAGTCATAAATTTACATTTTCCAGGAGGGGCATGTTATGCACACCAACCCTAGGTGGAAATAAGTTTCAAGTGCTAAGTGTTAGTGCATTCTAAGTGCCAAATCATCCTCTGTTACTTCTCTTCTACTTTCCAATAATTGAACTCAAATAAATTTAGAATTAAACCATGCCAAAGAATACTGAGGCATCTTAATGAATGGTAGACATGCTAATGATCATGGCCTCTTTAGGACTACATCTCTCTTCACCCCCTTTATCAAATGATCTCCTTCTCACTTGATGTTATTTCCTTCATCCTAAGGCCTCAAATAGTTTTTCCTAGACCTCTTAGAAATCCTCTAGAACTTACGGGTTTTATCCACTTAGACCTTAGGAAATATTAAATTCCCTTTTTAATTTTATTTTAGATTTTAAACCCCATCTTGGGTGAAAAATCCCTTTGCGGGGCTTCTTTTCCCACGAATCCTTTTGTGACCAAACTCACAAAAACTCATCTCACTAGGCTTGTGGAGAACCTCCCAAGATACATAATTCAACAACACAGTCTATTTGTAGTAACCATAACTTGGTCAAGCTCTTGTAGTTAAGCGAGGGCTTGGTTGGGTTCCCAAGTTGAAAATTAAGTAAGGGTAGTTGTGAGGGCATGATAGCTAGGGAGGGTTAGGGCATGAAAAGGAATTAAAATGCATGCTAGCACATGTTGGAAAATGTCAATGCATGTTGAACTAGAGTGTTAGGGAGTGTCGAGGCATATCAAGGGACAACTAGGTCAAAATTCATAGAAAGGAATGAAAAAGAGTGTGTGTCATGGAGCGTCTGCAAATTCAAGTGTGCTAAGGATGAAGTGTGTTAGGAGAAGTTCAGAATATGATTTACAGGAGGCAAGCCTGTGGTTGTTATACGAGGCTCGACATAGCAGTTTTAGACAAAGGTAAATCACTTTGTTCTAGGCACAACATTGTTTTTCCTTTACCTATTTTTTTAAATGAGACATGGCACACTTTGGCTACATGATCATTTTTTAAACTATTCTAGATATTTGCATATTGTACATTGTTGTGTATAAGTTTTGGGGCACTCGACTTGTGTCAGATTATAACTTTTGTGCCTTGTGCATCTTATGGTTCTTGCAAACTCTTAATTAATTTTCTAATATTTATATGAGCTGAACATACATGTGAAATATTAATTATGTAATCTATGTTTCTCAGTTTTTTTATAGCCATGGCTAGATCATTTGATACTTGTATTGGTAACTAGTTAAGTGGGACAAGTTGAGATTGGAAATGAGTGGCATAAGATGAGTTATAGGTAGTTCTTAGATGAACAAGGCACACTCTACTTGTAGTAGGTGTAATTGGTCAAGTTGTTGTGGTTGAAGTAGGCCAATATTGTCACATGAACTGCAGTAGCCAAGGTCTTGATTGGGTTCCCAAGTCGTGAAAAAATGAAAAGGTTAGTTGTGAGGACATGAGTGCCAAGGCGTGCTAGGGAATGCTAATATGTGCCAGATGGTGCAAAGGCATGTCAAACATGCTAAGATGTCCCAAGTGATAAGGCATGCCAAGATGTGCAAGGGTGTGTCAATGGGTGCCAGGGACTATCAAGGCAACAAAAGGGAGAAACAAGTTAATCTACAAGGAAATGAACACGTAAGAGGGTTAATAAGTCATACATTTACCTTTTCCAAGAGGGTCATGCTAGGTACACCAATTACACTAGGCGCCAATAGGTGGCAAGTGAAAAGTCTTAGTGCATTCTTAGTGCCAAGTCTTCATTTGTTGCTTCTCATCTACTTTCCAACAATTGATCTCAAATAAATTTAATATTAAACCATGCAAAATCATACCAAGGCATCTCAATGTACTCCATACATGCTAAGACTTTCCAAGTGCCAATACGTGCCAAGAACCGACACGTGCCAAGCGCCAATATGTGTCAGGTAGTGTTATGCATGTTATGAAGTGGAAGGGTATTTTAAAGAGTGCTTATGTGTGCTAGAGAATGATAATGCATGATAAGGAGTGTTAAGGATTACTAGGACAAAAAATTGAGGGAGCACTAGGTCAAAATTCATGGAAGTTAATGAATATGAGGAACATGTGCCAGGGACTAGTGTTAATGAGTGCTAGCTATCATGCCAAGGAGGGAGTCACAAGGTATGCTAAGAATTGATAAGGCATGCTAGGGAATATGAAGGCATGACAAGAAGTGCCAAAGTGTGCTAGGGAGTTCCAGGGTGTGCTAATTATATGTTCCAAATAGTTTCAAGATATTAAAATACATGCAAGGTGCTAAGGATGTGCAGGGTGCCAGGGTATGTCAATTTGTGTCAAGAAGTGTCTAGGAAACAAATGGAAGAACCAAGCTAAAATGCAAGTAAATGAACACATAAGAGGGTTAATAAGTTGGTACTTTATATTTTTCAAAAGGGGCATGGTAGGCACACTAATAATAGGTCCCAATACATGCCAAGTGGCATTGTGTGCCAAGTGCTCATGTATGTCAATGCATGCAACCAAGGTGTTCCAGGGAATGCTAGGGACTACATGCATGCCAACACATGCTAGGAGAGTTTTATGCTGTGCTAGCACATACCACCATGTTCTTGGCGTCAGTGTCATGAAAATATGTTATAGGTACAAAGATGTTCCAAGACACGTGAGGTGCTAAGAAATGTTAGTGTGTGCCAAAGCATTAATTTAAGGTGTGCCCAGATTGTTGAGGAGTGTTAGGTATTTCTCATTAATAGAATTGACAAAGTTTGATTAAGTATTAAATAATATATTTCCTACACACACTAGTGGAACTTTATCTAAAGGGAATTTTCTATATAATAAACTTAATAGATGAATCATGTGTTGACTCATAGGAAAAATCTATTTGACTAGTCATTACTTGAGGGAAATGATACACACTAATTACTTCTTAACAAATTGACTAACTATAACCACTATGGGGTTGCACATATTATAAAAAAGACTCCACAATAATGGTCTTAAATCGTTATCTTTTGACAAAAATATATTAACAGGCACATAGTGTCATAAAAAAATCATTGGAATGATCAATGATGATGAACATTTTTTGACCGTCACCAAAAGTAAAAAAAAGAGCATTGGTGAGGGTCATTAAAAGTTCGTCACTAGAAGTGTCACCAAAGAGAGAATTAATGATGGGCCTTTAACGACCCTCACCAAAAGTGTCATTGAAAATGGCTTTGGTGACGAACCTTAAAGGACCATCACTATATACACTTACATCGACACTTTTTTAAGGATCATCACCATATGTGACATCGGTGACAGACCTTAAAGGTCCGTCACAAGCATGACCCTCACCAATATCCTTTTTTCTTGTAGTGACTTTTCATGAGTACACCAGAGGAGGTTTTTTCTGGTAGGAAACCCGATGTTTCATATTTTAAAATTTTTGGCTCATCCGTATATGTGCATGTGACCAAAGATTCCAGGAAGAAGCTCGAACTAAAAACTGAGATTTGGATATTTGTGGGGTACACTGATACTCCCCACAACTATCAAGTGTATTTTCCAAACATCAGGATGACTGTTGTGAGACAGGATAAAAAATTTAATGAGGAGAAAGCCATGCGATTATCCCTTGAGAGGGAGTTGGATTTTCATGCAGATGAGGAACTATTGGTTCCAAAGAATGAACCTAAAGATGTGGAGAAACCACATGAGGAGGATCATGGAGTGGCAGAAAACACTCATGCAGAGCCATCCACTAGAAATGGTAGAAGGCACACCACGAAAGTTGATAGATTGAGAATTGATGCAACAGAGCATGTAGGAGAACCTACTTCAATGCGCAGACAAAGACATTCTCCATATAGGTTTACTGGATACATGGCTCTTGTGAGAAAGTGTATTGTGACAGAACCAACCTACTTTGAGGACGCAGTGCAACAACCAATTTGGGTTGACGATATGGTTGAGGAGTATGAGTCCATCGTCAAGAATAGTGCATGGGAAGTTGTCCCAAGACCGGTCGGAAAATCAGTGGTTGGATCTAGATGGATCTATAAGGTGAAGCAGGTGACAGATGGGACTATGGAGAATTACAAGGCTAGATTTCTATCCCGAGGATTCTCACAAGTTGAAGGGATTGACTATGAGGAGACTTTCGCACCAGTTGCAAGATACTCATCGATTATATCTATCCTTGCACTCTCAACGCAGATGGGCTGGCAGATACATCAAATGGATGTGAAAAATGAGTTTCTCAATGTATTTATTGAAGAAGAAGTGTACATAGATCAGCCAGAAGGTTTTGAGATCTTTGACAGTGAGTCACATTTGTGCCAACTCAAGAGAGTATTGTATGGGTTGAAGCAAGCACCTCATGCTTGGTACACTCGGATTGACAACTATTTCACTAGGTTGGGCTTTGCCAAAAGTGAAGCGGATGCGAACTTGTACCAGATTGTGGTTGATGGTAAGCTCTTGATTATCGTAATTTATGTTGATGATCTAATTTTGACAGGTGATGATAACTTCTTGCAAGGAGGATTTTGCAAGGGAGTTCAAAATGAAGGACATGGGAATCCTTCACTATTTCCTTGGTTTGGAAATATGGCAGCGATATGGTGAGCTATTTGTTTCTCAAGGAAAGTATTCCAAAGAGATTATGAGTAAGTTTCACATGGAGAGTTGTAAACCCATGGAGACTCTTCTTCCAGAAAATTGGAGGAAAGAGGATGCTACTTAAGGAGAAGTAGTGGATGCTACTATTTACAGGCAACTAGTGGGTTCACTGATGTACTTGGTGAACACCAGACCAAACATTTGCTACGTAGTTAACCAACTGATTCAAGCTATGGTTAAGTCGACCAAGCTAATTTGGAAGTCAGGGAAGCATGTTTTAGTGTGAATTCTAATCGCAAGCGTACGAAAAAATATCACTTTAACTGTGCATGACAAACAACCCTAACATCAAAGATGCCTGCCAATTTCTTTAGATATACAGTTAGTTGACCAAGACAAATTATACAAAATCTAGATCTATGTAGTTAAAGGCATTAAACAACAAATAAAAGCAAGAGTTTCCCCATGCATCCAATAGATAAGACAAGAACACTTTTAAAGAATTTTGTATTTATGACACCTAGGAAGGGAACATAGAAAGATGTTACCAGTCCCCCTCAATGGGATGGGTTCTTGTATGTCCTCAGCGCTTCATATCTAAGATCTCTCTCTTGATGGTGTAGAAAACTCAGACAAAAAAAATGGAACTCTAGGGGAGTTCACAAGCAAAAATATAGAAAAATATGACAATGATGGAGGATCAAAGTCAGACCAAAAGTATATATCCAGAGTGATCTTTAGGCAAAAAAAGGTAGTGAATGAATGGAAAAACCCTTCTATTTATAACAAAATATTTATTAAGTCTAGATATTGGTGCATGATTAAAATATTATTAACCAAATCTAGGATCCAACTTTTATGGAATATTTTATTATTTTTGTTGGAGGGAAAAAGAATTTGAATTTGGTCAAATCCCTTTATTTGTAAATAATAAATATATAAATGATTTATTTATTATTTTAATAATGTGGTTGAGTAATAACTAAATAAATAGTGATTTATTCAATTATTTATAAATGATTTAGTCAAATTTAACAAGGAATATTATTTAAATAATGTTTAAATAATTATTCCTAGAAAATAATAAGATGAATAGTGATTTATCTAATTAATTTTCCTGTTTTGGGTTAAATATGACGAGGAATATTAATTAAATTGTTGTTTAACTAAATATCCCTTGAGGAAAATAAAAAAAATAAGGATTTATTCAATTATTCCTCATGTGGTTTCCTATTTAGACCATAAACAACTTAGTAAATTATGGATTACTAAGTTATTTTTCATAATGAAAGCAATTTTACTTAGGGTAAAATTGGTCTTACATGGTGTACTTTAGTCCATCTAATGGTAACAGGTTAGATGACCAAAAATTGATGTAACACTTGTGCCCCAGCGTGTGAGTGTTAGGAGCTAATCGTATGACCGAAGTACGTTATAAGAACTAAATCACTAGACATCAAAGGGGGAGTCAAAGAGAGAGAAATATAAGGTAGACTAAAGCGCTAGAGGACAAGACCATGAGGAGGAGAGACTTAAAGGTGTGACAAGTCTCTTTTATGAGTGAGTACCTATTCTACAAGAGGCAGGGGAGGCATACCTATGCCCACTGAGATAACAAAGTAAAAAGAATAATGTGTCCAGTAAACAAGGGACTGAACTATATAGTACATGCTGGCATAAACATGGGCCAGATAAAAACATGATAATGGATCCCACATACACACTGTGCTTGGGATAAGAGAGGACTTATAAAATAATATATGAGTACATGATATATAAGTACAACCAAATAGGCCCTGTAAAATAGGAGAGGGATCTGAATATATGAATGATATATGCAAACTAAAAGACACTGCAAGCGACTGAGGCCGGAACCATGAAATCTATGGAGCTGCATCAAGCCTGTATTAGAGAAGTCATCTGGGTATGTGGGGGGATACCTGAAGGGCCACCCCCTCATGAGGTCTAAAACATCTCATGCACACTCAAGAATCACTGATAAAATCTACTGCATCACTGAACCATCAAGTATATGGATCTTGATCATGCCGTAAGGAGCTAGAGCTGAGAAACAATCAAGTCAAAGGGAAATAAAGAGTCCCTTTGCCTAATATGAGGCACCAAATAAGAGTGGAAGCTGGAACCAAGGTAAGTCACCCTCTAGACCTATCTTCTGGAATGAATAAGCTAATGTCGACAGAAGGAGTTCCGCCATAGGTGAGGTAATAGGGGATCCTCAAATAAGGCACAAGAGATAATAGTAAAGCGACTGATAGATTGACACCAGGTATTATGGTGGAATGGGGGTACTGAGTAGCAGGCTGATGAATTCCCTTGTTAGATCATGAAGGGCATGGATGACCTGGTAACAACTGACACAATATCAAAGGGGATAGGGGACAATATGATTGAAGGCCACAATGTGTGACATGAGAGAAGAACTGAGAAATGAAGGATGGAGGACTATAGCGGGATACAATAGGACTCGGGATAAACTCCATGGATGCAATGATGACTCAACTCGAATGCTCTAAACAAGGGCGACTCGATGATGCTGCCACACAGAAAAGGTCTAGTGGGGACCATAAAAACATGAGTACAAGATGGTTACTCATGACAAAAATCGACACGAGCATGGACAAGTATGGAAGAAAAGTGGTGCCCCAAGTACAAGTGTTTCAAGTGAAGAAATTCAATTTTGAGGAGTGGTGAAGTGACCCTTCTTGGAAAAAGGTGCCAAGGTGAAGTATGAAATCACAAAAAACTAAAGGATACCCATTTGAGAGCTCGGTGAGAGATTTCCAACAGTGTTAACGGTTTGTCAAATGGAGCTACAGTTTGGTCGCCACTCGCAAAAGAAAAATCTGGGGTTTCTCTTTTAACAAGGCATTTTCCCTCCAATTTAATTCATTTGCAAGTGTAGCTGTTGTGAATGTAGAGAGGAAAAAAGGCCCTAAATCTTGCAGCGATCATAGCGGATAAACTGACTGTTAGAATTGAGATCCGTTAGTTGCAGGTAAGAGGTCTAACCCTACTCTTTCATTTTAGTGGATTGAAAGTCCAGTTTAGGCACCTAGATCTCAGGAAAGAACCCCTACTCTTCTTCATAGCTAGGTCACACTTTTTGGGGCAATATCTGTGACCTAGGTAGTAGGTTTTGGGCAGAAAAATGTGATCTGTATTAGGATTTTCCTAAAAAGTGCGACTTGTCAAAGAAGGGTATTTTGGTGTTGTTTCTTGGCTGAGAGCTACGTTTTTAGGTTGAATGTAGTGTTTCCTTTCTGTACACTAGCAAATGTGATGGTTTTGTGTAGATATGGCAGGATTGAGGATCAATTAGAGAGAGAGAGACCTGGACACATTACGGTCGGATATCTGAGAGGATCATGGTGTCCGCAGTGCATTGTCCAGGTTTGCGGTCTTGAAGTTTGTGGAGAACCCTTTGATGAGAGCTGGGGAGCCCTTGTTGGTTCAAATTGTCAGCTATTTGGATCCGCATCATGAGATATTTATAGTGTAGGGGCACCAGATTGAGTTGATTGTTCAAGATATATATTTCCTAACTGGTCTCCCACCACTTGGGATGGTGGGGAATACGTAGCCAGTGTTACCACAAGGGTGGAACATCACGGAGTTTGTAGAGCACCATTGCCGACTAGGTCTCCATGTGAAGGGGACACGAATACCAATCAGGGATCTAGAGAGGCTAGAGGCCCATAGTGTGGCCGCAGTGGTGCTGTGGATCCTAGGAAACCAGGCACTCCACCACATCAATGGGGGTTAGAGGATGCTTGTTGAGAGTGTGTTGAGTGGGACCTACTATGGGTGGGCCCAAATGATGTTTTCATCGTTGAAATGACAGTTGTCGCTATGCAAGCGGCAAGTGAATCATGACTGTCCATATGGCACAGTGTTGTGCTCACTCTTATTTGAGAAGATCTAGACACTCCGACCTCACATATAGATCCAGGATGGGGGCTCGAGAGAGCCTACGATGCGCCGTTGGGGGCGGATACTGTGCAGAGGGGGAGGTGGGGTAGTCGGATGGGTGTTCCGACATGCATTTTTCAGTCAATGGGATCAGATTCCATTGTTCATAGACGACTATCCCTATAGTGGGATGTTATCGTGGGGACCCAGACTTACCACTGCCACTTGGTCGAGTATGGGGACCCGATGGTAAGTGACAAGTTGCTAATATTTTATGTGCATTTTAAAGTTTCAGAAGAATGTATGTGGTATTGATTCATTCACTTTTGGGATGCAGATACAACACCAGTGAAACTGGCTGGGTACATGGGACGACCTGCAGTATCGGGAGCTACAAGACCTAGTGGGACGAAAGCACCACAAAATGAGGATGTAGTGGCCCTCCTGGAGGACATCCGTCGTAGATGTGAGAGGCTTCTGATCAGTATTTCAGAGCGCGATTGGAAAGACTTGGATGACCAGTACATAAAGCCATGCATTGGTCTACCCTTAGAGTTGCAAGGGGTCATGCGGCACATGGAAATGGCCAGACAGGGGATGCGCGATCTATGAGCTGCAGGAGCAGAGCCCTTGGCTCGGGATCCTCTAGATAGTGAGTAGATGTAGGGGCATGTGGTGCCCCCAGTTTTGATTTTTTGTAACATGCTATGGGCATGTCAAATGTATCAGAGTTGATGGACTCTAAAACATTTTGAATGACACATATAATAGATATGCATCGTTTTTATGGTTTATGTTATTGTCTTGTGTTAAATGCGTGTGATAAGTGCTAATATAGAATATTGTTTACAATGATATCTACATAGTGATTTTGTGCTCTAGGTACATGACTGAATGTAATGATTTCAAATTCACGCATCAAAAGCCTCACTTGTAAATATCTTCTAAAAATGATAGGATTATGCACACGAAAGACACCATTCAATTGCATGACAAGAAGTAGGGAATCTAAACGAACATGAAGGTGAAGGATGCAATGGGAAATGGAATCGGCTAATAATCCTTGCACTGCATCATATTCGACTTAGTTATTGGTGTCAGTACCAATGCATACGCTGTTTGAGAGAACAAGCGAATGTAAGGAGGTAAAAATGGCCCAACTTGCCGAGGCTAGATTCCGAGAGTAGCGACTTGAACCATCAGCATAACTGATATAAGGTGTGGATGGGGGGTCCATCTAAAAGGTGTCGCAAGACACCAAATGAGAGTATTATTAAAAATGTGGGCAACCCGAAGGCAAGGTAGAAATCAAACAAACACTGCTAGAGGGAGTGCTCTAAGTAGGATTTTTACCACCCGCACATCGACAGGTAGGTGGTTTGTGGGAGCTGCCTTGGGTGAAGCTTGTGCTCAGGTCATGAAAGTCACCACAGACATGGATGGTGCCATTCCTCTTATGGGCGGGAAACATGAAGTCCGGGGTGGAAAAGGCTTCCATGATTTCGCCATCACATTAAAATATGGGGTGATGGGTGGAAGGGTAACCACATGAAGTGGCAAAGCCACCTAACTCATCATCATGATAAGAAAGGTTCATACGTGCATCATCATGGGGAGTGATGGAAGAACAATAATATAAGGGATCCATTGATGTTGAGCCCAGGGTGATCACTGAAGGGAGGTCAATCGAAACAAAAGGGGAAGTCTCAAATGGAGCTTCCACTGTGGAACTCATGGATGATGACAGGTAGAGGATAGTGGCCGAAGACTCCATCATCTCGACATCGGGAGCGGGAATGTCGATGGGAGAAGAGGTATCCTTAGGTTGGCCGAAAGCATACTATGCGAGGACGGGAGAGGCAGACTAGTTATTTTCAATCTCGTACTCCCGAACTACGTCCAAAGAGGCACGATAATGCATTAGCGGGGACAACGGTGGGTGTAATGGACATGGAGATCACACAAAGCACAGGGGTGGTTGGTGTGAATATTCTTTTGGTTCTTGGCTGCAGTCAAGGAAGAGACAGAGGCTTCAAGGACCGTAGACTTAGGGAACGCGGCATTGACCATGGGCTTGATACAAGGCAATTCAGGACAATGATGGGTGGCATGACTGAAAACATCACACAAAGCACATGGGGGGGTATGCTTTGGAAGCTGAGGAGGAGAAAAATTCATTGGGGTGGCCTTGTCTTTAAGTGCCAATTTTTGAGCTTTTCCCCCCTCATCCGATGTTGTCACAACAGGAGTAGGTTCCTGTTGAGGTGGCTAAGGCACGGAAGCAAAGGGAGGGGTCATGGGGACCGGTTGAACTAAGTTCAAAGCAAGATAAGGGTTGGGTTGACTAGGAAGGATAGTGTCTGGGGGATCAATGTACTAGACTGGGATCCCCAGGGTCATGTTAGGAAGGGATAAGGTAGACATAACAGGTACCAAAAATACTCTAGGAGGGGGAGCTAAGAACGGAATTTGATTGGAGGGGTAATGACCAAGCAGGACAACTCTGAGATGGTTAAGGCTAGGAAGAATTGTGCTAGGAGGGTAGGGAGGCTCATGGATACCAATTGCAGATGTGGGGCCTTGAGGAGGGGGTCCTAAAGGATGAGTCGAGGTGCTAGAAGCAGGTTGCGGAGGGCAGGGCTTTTGACTAGTCAAACTAGTCCGCTTAAGGTCAGACTGAGATGATTTCATCATGCAACTGTTCGAAAAGTTGGGATTAGAGACAGAAGGAGAAATACCAGGGAATGAGCCAAGAAAAGAGGAGTCTTTGTAGACTCTAGGTGAAAAACTGGTCAAAGGTTCAACTATTTGTTTATTGGCCACCGAAGAGATGATGGACTCAGGGGAGCTCTGAGACTTCAGTTCGTAACATGTCAACTGGTCGATGGTGACAATATTTCCGTTGTGAGGAAATCACGTCTTGCGGTGAACTGCAGATGGCATAGCAGACATCGCATAATTGTAGCTACGACCCAAAATAATGTTGTAATCTAAGGGGGCATCAATGACTTCTATGCCAACACAAACATTCTTTCCCAGAAGAGTAATAGGAAAAATGCGGAACAGGCCTATGGGTTGGGAAGAGTGGCCATCCCACGCTCAGAGGGTGATAGTGGAAGGGGCCAACTCAGGAGATCCGAGTTGCTTCCAAACTAAAGCGGATATCATACAGGTGGATGCCCCCTCATCAATGATACAACGGGAGACGTTGGCATTCTAGATCTTAACAGGGATTTGGAAGGCGATGGAAGCAGGAAGAGGGGGATGTTCTGACCGGTCAACATCGAAGATAATCAAACGATTTTGGTAGGGGATTGCACCAAATCATCTACTATACTATATGAATGGGTAGCTTTACTAGAAGCAACGTTTCAGCGTAATGGTCCCTTGGGGATCTTGGTATGAACCTCCGCCTTAGGATGAAGGATCAGTAAAGGACCATTTTTTGTCGAAAGAGCCTCTGTGGAACTTGAAGAAGGGGGCTCGGGGGTAGATGTAGCGGGAGGATTTTTGTATTGAAGGGACCAAGTCTGAAGGTTGAGGTCAATGGTAATGGGTTGGTCAGAGTTCATCATGAGAATCTGGTAGTTAGAGCTACCAAATGGAGGAGGTTGAGTGGCCGCCTGACCTTCAAGGGGTTGGGTAGCCATGAATCCTTGCTGGGGGAAAGGATTGGTAAACACAGTTGCCTGGATAGGTGCAACATGGGGAGGAACTGAAGGGGAGGCTTGTTGTCCTTGGGATTCTGCTTGAGCTTCCCACATCTGCCCCATCTAAGGTAAAAGAGGACAATCGTGGGTATAGTGACCATACACACCACAACAAGAACAAGGTTTGTTCATGCGAACCGACCTGTCCTGCTTGGGCTGAGTGCCCTGTTGCTGGTTAGCAGTGTTAGGTGTATTCCCTTGGGGCTTAGGTCTTGGATTACCTGAGATAGATTTGTTTTGGTTTCCTTTCCTCTTCTTTTTGGAAGTAGGAGGATTAGTCACACCCTGCTGTGCATACACCTGCCCATGGGGGGGGGGTGGCTGCTATTACGAGGGTTGAGAAGGTAAGGGAGGCTAAGGTGCTAATTTTGGAGGAGCTGGAGCACCAGGTTGCAGATATGGAAAACCAGGAGGTTGGGAAACATTGTGGTAAACAGGTTGGGAAAAAGGAGGAGGCATGCTCTATCCTAGATACATGCTACCGGGTGCGGGAAAAGTGCTGGAGGAGCTGGCCCCTCATTGAGGGAAACCATAACCCATGGGAGGATGAGTGTATCGATTAGAAAGGGTGCCAAAGATACCGTTAGCAGCATGGGATACCCTCGGTGCGTTGGCACCACTAGGTCTAGGGAGATCAGGTAAGACGGTATAAACATAACTAGACTAAGCGTAGATCAGGTCATATTTCAATGCAATTTGGAGAGCAGCTTCTTCAGTCTGAGGGAAATGAGATGTGACATCTTTGCCAATATCAAGCAAAAGGGATCTAAGAAACCAGTCCATGTAGACACCGTCTTTGAAGGTAGGGGCTCAACATAGGCTCTTTCTTCTCTGCCATTCCTCGACATGATCGGATAGGTGGGTCACAAAAAATTGACGAAAAGAGGTCAAAAGTTCGGTACCAATTTCATAACGAAGGGTAAGCTGAAGTAAGGCAGAAAAGTCCTAGCAAGAGTCGCAAAGGTAGTATTAGAGAGGAGGCTTGGTCAACATACCACTTAGAAGCTTCTCCGATAAGCATATGCTGGAACAACCAAAGACGGACAAAGTCATCAGTGATGGAGTTAGATAAACACCAAATGTGGAAAGATCGAACATGGTTTATAGGATCTTCTCCAGCAATACCTTCAAAATTGGGATGTCGGAAGGGAGCTTGGTTGGCATAGTAGGCCAATCAGGATCATGGTGTATGGGGTCATTGATCAACTGGTTAAAATCGAGAAGACTGAGACCTGCCATATAAGGGAGCAAGGGAGCAGCTGAGATAGTTCTTGTTGCGGTCCCACTAGTAGTATTCCTAGCATTAGAGCCGAGGATACCACCAACGTTAGGTCCTGAACTAGACATGGTGAAGGTGATAGGAGGAGAACCAAGGATAGAACCAGAAGGGGAACCCGATGAACCATAAGCAGAGTCAGAATGGGGACTCAATGGAGGACTAACTCGAATCCTACGTGGAGGAGTAAGTCTTCCTAATGGAAACTGAGGATGAAGGCCAAGAAGTCTTTGAGATAAATTCCTTGGAGGCGCAATGATGGAAGAACACGGATCACGGAAGGAAGAGAGATGAAAAAGGGCAAGGAGGTGCAGGATCAAATTTTTACAATGTTGAAACAAGGACAAAGAGGTACAGGATCAAATGATTACAATGTTATAGTCTTAGCTTGGCCGTGTAGACCAGGCGCTCTTCACTTAGGGTGTGTGTGTTAAGTGTGTTCATTTTAATTTTTAAACCCAGACATGTGTAGAGAAAAAGAAAAAGAAAAATTGTATCAATATAAATAAATCTGCAAATAACAATAAATTAAACTGAATATAATAGAAAATAAACAGTTAAAGATGCATCAATCTAAACCTAAGGAGGCAGGCTTCCCAACAACTAGTCTATGGGGGAAAAATCTAGTCAAAACACACAAAAAATGGCCAATAGATCTAAATTCATGAGGGACAGGGATCTAGAGGTCAGATCTACTGGAAATAGGTGCAGAAAACAACAAAAAACTAGAGGGAAAAGTGATGAAAATGAGGTGGCGAAAGGCTACAACCTGAAGGGAAATGGAGGGGACCCTAGAGGAGGACCAAAAAAAACTAAAAAGAGGTGTTTTGGATGGATGAATAACCAATTTGAAATGGATCTGAAGGTACAGGATTAGATCTGAAAAATGGTTGAACACACTGAAATCTCAACCGACCTGATTCAGATAAACTCCTCCTAGAAAGGTGGAAGTGTACTAAAGCCCTAGGGGGCTAGGTTCCTACTTAGACGAGTAAAATAGAGCAGGTACAAGTCCAAAATGGGTGGAGATGGAGGTCAGACAACCCTGAACAGTAGCCCAAACAAACCCAGAAAAATCACAGAAAAATCCCCGCAAAAAGTACAGGTCGTAGTTTCTGACCTGTTTTCTGCAGGGGTCCCAGGTTTGAGGCTGTTCTCTACATCCTAAAGGTTTAGGTCATAGGTTTTGGCCCAAAAAGTGCGACCTGCACTTCCAACACTCTCAGGAGAAGGTTTCAGAAAAAAAAGTGTCGTCTCAGCTGCGGTTGATACATGGCACTTGCACAATAGGCCCAGAAACACACAAAAGCTAGAATTTTTATTGTTTTTGGGTTTTAAAGGTTAAAAAAAACATCAAGAAAAGCAAAAAAAAAATCTTAAGAAAAACCCTAGGGTTTGAAGCAGCTATTCATGGAGGGATCTGAAAAATGACAGCGTCCATAATTATAAACCCTTGTGGAGTCGCTAGTTGTTAGTGTGAATTCTAATCGCAAGCGTAAGAAAAAAACTCACTTTAGCTATGCATAAAAAATAGCCCTAACATCAAAGATGGCTGCCAACTTCTTTAGATATGTAGTTATTTGACCAAGACAAATGCTAAAAAATCTAGATCTATGCAGTTAAAGACATTAAACAACAAATAAAAGTAAGAGTTGCTCCATGCATCCAATAGACAAGACAAGAATATTTTTATAGAATTTTGTATTTATGACACCTAGGAAGGGAACATAGAAAGATGATACCAGTCCCCCTCAATGGGATGGGTTCTTGTATGTCCTCAGCGCTTCATATCTAAGATCTCTCTCTCTTGATGGTGTACAAAACCCAAACAAAAATGGAACTCAAAGGGAGCTCATAGGAAAAAATGGTAGCAAAATATGAAGATGACGGAGGATCAAAGTTAGACCAAAAGTATATATCCAGAGTGATCTTTAGGCAACAAAAGGTAGTGAATGAATGGAAAAAACCTTCTATTTATAACAAAATATTGAGTTGTTCTAGATATTGGTGCATAATTAAAATATTATTAACCAAATCTAGATCCAACCTTTATGGAATATTTTATTATATTTTTTGGAGGGAAAAATAATTTGAATTTGGTCAAATCCCTTTATTTCTAAAAAATAAATAAATAAATGATTTATTTATTATTTTAAGAGTGTGGTTGAGTAATAATTAAATAAATAGTGATTTATTCAATTATTTATAAATGATTTAGTCAAATTTCACAAGGAATATTATTTAAATAATGTTTAAATAATCATTCGTAGAAAATAATAAGATAAATAGTGATTTATATAATTAATTTTCCTGTTTTGGGTTAAAGATGACCAAGTATATTAATTAAACTATTGTTTAACTAATTATCCCTTGAGGAAAATCAAACAAATAAGGATTTATTCAATTATTCCTCATTGGGTTTCATGTTTAGACCATAAATAACTTAGTAAATTATGGATTACTAAGTTATTTTTCATAGTGAAGCAATTTTACTTAGGTAAAATTGGTCTTACATGGTGTACTTTGGTCCATCTAATGGTAACAAGTTAGATAACCAAAAATTGGTGTAACAGATTGCCCCCCAGCGTGCAAGCGTTAGGAGCTAATCATATAACCGAAGTACGTTGTAAGAACTCAATCACCAAACATCGAAGGGGGAGTCAGAGAGAGAGAAATATAAGGCAGACTAAAGAGCTAGAGGACAAGACCCTGAGGAGGTGAGACTTGTAGGTGTTACAAATCTCTTTTATGAGTAAGTGCCTGTTCTACAAGAGGTGGGGGAGGCATATCTATGCCCGCCAAGATAACAAAGTATAAAGAATAATGCGTACAGTAAGAAAGGGACTGAACTATATAGTACATGCTGGCATAAACATGGGCCAGATAAAAACATGATAATGGATCCCACATACATATTGTGCCTTGGATAATAGCCAGGACTTATATAATAAAATCTGAGTACATGATATATAAGTACAACCAAAGAGACCCTGTAAAATAGGAGAGGGCTCTCAAAATCTGAATGATACATGCAAACTAAAAGGCATTGCAAGTGGTTGAGGCTGGAACCATAAAATCTATGGAGATGCATCAAGGTTTTAATAGAGAATTCATCAGGGTATGTGGGGGGCTACCCGAAGGGAAACCCCCTCATGAGGTCTAAAAAATCTTACACACACCCGAGAATCACCGGCACAATCTGCTGCATCATTGAACCATCAAGTATACGGATCTCGATCATGCCGTAAGGAGCTGGAGCTGAGAAACAATCATTTCAAAGGGAAAAAAAGAGCCCCCTTTCCTAATCCAAGGCACCAAACAATAGTGGAAGCTAGAACCAAGTAACAACGCCCTCTAGACCTTTTTTCTGTAATGAATAAGCTGATGTCGACAAAAGGAGGTCTGCCATAGGTGAGGCAATAAGGGATCCTAAACTAAGGCACCAGAGATAATAATTAAATGACTGATAGACTGACACTAGGGATGATGGTGGAATGGGGGTACTGAGTAGCGGGCTGACGACTTCCCTGGTAAGAGCATGAAGGGTATGGATGGCCTAGCAGCAACTAACACAATATCAAAGGGGATAGGGGACAGTATGACTGAAGGCCATAATGTGTGACATGAGAGAGGAACCAAGCAATGAAGGATGGAGGAATATAGCGGGATACAAAGGGACTAGGGATAGACTCCATGGATGCGATGATGACTCAACTCGGATGCTATAAACAAGGGAAACTTGATGATGATGCTATTATCACTTCGCTAGATTCCCAAGGCTGAAGAAGGAATCCAAACAGAGGTAACCACAAACCAAGCTTTTGACTTGATAGGATCTCTATCAAGCCAGAGAGGGATCTCTCCAAAGGGTCACAGCAAGGAGGGTTGAATGAAAAAGATTTTAGGCTAGGTATGAAATGCAAGGGTTTGTTTGTTTTGATTTTGGGGTTGGGCTCATTGAATGAGGATTAGGTCAAGGGGACTAAATTAGGGATAATGAGATGAAATTGCAGTCCATTTGATGGGGCAAGGTAGGTAGGAAGGTATAAAATGCAGGGGTTTGTTTGTTTTGATTTGGGGGTTGGGCTCACTGAATGAGGATTAGGTCAAGGGGACTAAATTAGGGCCAATGAGATGAAATTGCAGTCCATTTGATGGGGCAAGGTAGGTAGGAATGTTTAACACTTAAAGGTGATTTTGGTGAGATGAATAGACCGATGAGGAGCTAGGAAGAGCATATGAGATGAAGTCTCCCTTAACTGAGTAAAATGGATAAATTATGCAAAATTCCCCAAAAGAGAGCATGAAAAACATGAATTATGACTTTAAACCTGAAATTAAGCATATCATAGACATGAAAATGGTTTATGAGTTTACAATACATTCATAAAAATGATCAGAAAGAAGAAACTATGTCAAAAATTCATACCACATGAATCCCAAAGAAATAGCCGCAATTTGTCATTAATATCCAGGCCAAAATGTTTCTTGATCAATACACAAACTTTCAAACTGATGCCAACTTCAACCTACTTCTTAAAATGAGTCAAAATGTACAATATATAGGCCTCAAACAACCTCTCCCAACATCGGGGGTCGAATCCATGAGAGGAGGAGCTGATCCACTAAAATCTAAACTGAAACCTAGAGTGTAGGGTGGTCAAGGTGGCTCATCCATAACTTTTGTGAACTGATTCATTACACCTCATTTAGTTCATTTACCTAATTTATTTACCCTAGGTAAAAGTAAAAACATGATATTTACATTCATATTGACCATTTACATAAGTAAATTCCTCATTTCCTAAAGTAAAAATCAAACTAGAGTGAAACTTCAAAAATTTCTGAAGACTGTGTAAAATACATTTTTCTTATGAAACGCGCAGCGTCCAGGCAGAAAACTTGACCTTTGTTCAAGGTTGATTGTGAGTGCCTTCACAGTCTCCAAATCAGTTCCATGATAGCGCATTGAAATCCCTTGGAGTCTATTTTCGAAAACTACCTCCAGTTTTCAAAATGGTGCTCATTTTCCCCGTCAAAAACCTATTCTCCTAAGACTAGGAAACGTGCAGTGAGCAAGACAAAAAGGAGGCAGAAACATGAAATTTTGGTAGTTTTTTTGCATTTTTGAGGGACTAGTTCTCCTCCAAATCTTATGAAACTTGCTAGGGTTGATGTCCTCATCATTATGAAAATTATGGTGGTGGCCATTTGTCAATTGGAGGCCCCAATAAAGAGCACAGCGTGCAGGTCGCCATGCCTTTAGAAAAATTTCTCTCTTGAAAATTGCAAAAATTTACTGAAATAATTAGGGGAATTTTGAAGTCTAAAATGCGCCTCCTAAGGAAATAATAAAATAATAAATAAACTAATAAAATAATATTTATTAATTTGAAATTCACTTTTTGCACCACAATCCATGTAACCATAGTTAAATTCAATTCAAAATTTGTACCAAAATAGAATTAATAAAAAAATTGTATTGATGTGACTATAAATAAGAATGAGCTTTTCAAAAAAAAGTCATTATCATTGAACAACTAATGCATTTGTCCTTTGTACTTAAATAACTTAAAATAAAATATAAATATAAGTTTATAAATTCTTAATTATTATATTCTATTAATTAAAATTTATATTATTTAAATTGTATAATAACATGAAATTAATATACTATATAAAAATAATATAATAAATGTATAGGGATATGTATTGTTTCTTTCAAGAAATATGAAATGAAAATAATATATGCTTATTCAAAAAGTGTGAAATGACATTTATTATGAGTACTTTACTTTGAATTTAAAAGTACTTAGAGGACTACCATAATTAACCATGAGTTTTTATCCACCATTGAGAATGTGGCAAATAAGTATCTTTAACTCAATCAATGGCACCTCAACCATTAGGAATGATGTCATCCCCTAAAATGTGATTGGTTCTCATAATGTGAATTTTGATTGTACATTTTCTTTAGGAGGCCCATTTTAGACCTCAAAATTCCCCTAATGGAACATAAGTGTAAAAATGTGCCAAAATTATGAGGGTACTTTCTCATTGAGTGCTTGAGGCATGGAGTGACACCTCAGCAAGTATATCCAACCTTTCTTTCTCTCCATGCTTGTTCAAATTTTCAATTTTAGCATTAGCTCTTTTGAGCTTGGCCAATGCAATTCTCTCTTTTTGTGCATGAATTTTGACCCTTGTTCTCAACAAGTCATTGTCCTTGTTGGCCTTCTCAAGAAACTTCTCCAAATGTAGATTGGCTCTATCAAGTCATGGTTCCCTGTCCTTGCTAATTTCTAGCGCAAGTTGTTCATTTAAGGTAAGTTGATCTTCTAGCTCAACTTCCCTTTGTCTCTCTAGGGCTAGAGCTCTTTTCAGCCCTCTATTCCTTGGTCTCTCTCTTGGAGGTTGATCCTCCTCATCATCATGTTCACCAAACATTTCCAATGTTTCCTCAAGCAAGGCTTTAACCTTCTCTGCCTCTCTCTATTCCTTGATACACTTCACCTCATTGATGGCCTGCTTGGTTTTCAGCTGCTGATTTTCTTGCTCAAGGAATTCAACTACATATTTCTCCCTCTCAAGATTAGTTTCAAGTTCACTAATCTTTGCTTCTTTGCCTTTGATTGCTGCACTGGTAATTTTGTCTTCATCTTCCTCACCTAGGTCAATCAACTAAAATTCATGCTCTGTCTCATGTTTTACCTCCACATCATCAATGTTTGGATATATTTCCTTTTCCTCGCCTTTTTCTACCTGCTGTGTTGATGAAGAAGGCATGGCCCTTCTCACTCCAAGTGAAGAAAATACATGCCTATAGCCTCTCTGATAATTTTTAGGAAAAGGGTCAACCTCAGTCAAACTAGCCTTTGCTGCCTCAATATCTTCCTCACTGCTGGATGAATCTGAATCATGATGTGATGATGATGTAGGGTTATAGAAAGGTGAAGAAGAAGGATCAATATGAGGTGAATGAAACTGACTTGGTAATGATGTATGAGAAGAAGGTTGATATGTGGGAGTAGATATGGGAGGATGAGATGATAAGGGGATATTCTGATCATGCTGACTAGGTGGGGTAGTGAAAATCTCATTTGATATGAATGTCTCCCATGGAATGTTCATTTGATCAAGCTGGTACATGACTATCATTTTGATGAGGGAGTGGTGGAAAATACTCTACATTTGATGAATACAATCCTTTTTTTTACAATGAATTCCATCTTGTCAATGCTGCGGAAGAGAAAATAGGGTATGTTAGGCATTCTGACTCTAATGAAATGCATGAGAAGCTGGATATGATAGTAATAGAGTCGAGAAAACCTCCCCTCACAGGTGAAGTATTTCATGATGACTTTCATCATGGGGACATATCTGTCAAGGAGATGAGAGAAAGGGAAAATGGTATTTTTATCATCCTTGTATCTTGGTTTAAGATATGGTTCATAGTAGGAATGGTCAAGGTTTCCTTGCTTAAACCATTTTTCTCCTACACTCGGGATCCCTGTAGCAGCTGCAATGATATCAGTGGACACAGTAAATGTGACCCCAACAAGAGTGACCTACATATCATGAAGATTGGAAATGAACAACCTTGTCAACATAGGGTCATACTCGATCTTCTACACTTTCTCACAAAACTCAAAAAAACCAACTTGTTTAAAACATGATATAGTGAGGGGAGAAGCCATGAGCTCTTTTATGGTTGCTGATTCATATCTAATTATTTTCCCTCCTTTGTTATATGATTTCTTCTTTGGTGTTTGCTCCTCACTGATATTTTTTCTTCCTCTTCAGACATTTTGAATTTGAAGCGTTGAAACTCTAGGGTAAATTAAATGAGATGAAGGGAGTGTGAGGTGAAAGGAATAGGTTAGGTAAATGGAGGGAATAAGAATGTAAATGAAAACCTAGGCCTATGAAAACCCTAGGATTTAGTAGTGTTTATAAATGATGTGTTTTAGGGATATGAGTATGGAGATCATGCATGAAAATGGGAAGGAAAAAAATGAAAACTAGGGTTTCTTTTAGAAGATACTTCAATTTTTTTATGAAACAAAAAATATATTAGAGGAGAGGTGTCTTAGGGTTTGCTCACGGATTTAAAAACCTTTGAAGAAATTTGTGACGAAGTGTGAGCTTGTTGGAGGTTGTGAAGTATTTTGAAACCTTGTCTGATCAAACACGCAACGTCTTGGAGGAACGTGCGGCATGCACACAAATGTGCAGTGTGCAAAGGGAAATGTGCAATGCTTGAGTATTTTGGTCACAGGTTGACAAGAAATAGTGTGCGAGGGTAAACGTGCAACACCTCTGAGATTTTGTTGATTTGCTCAAAAAAAATTGAAATTTCTCCTTTGCTGCAAACTGCAGATGGATGAATGAAGGCAATGACTTGTTTTTTAGGTGTTTGAATGGCTTTATAGCTTAGTGGATTTGAATTTTTTATTTGAATTACCCACTTTCCTTACGTTCACTTTTTCTTCTCATACTTTAACACTGATACTCTTTAACTTCTCTGAATTTTTGGCTTTGCAAGTTGATCAAGTAATGAAGCTTAGCTTTCTTTGTTTCATTTTGGTTGGAATGGTTGCATTGAAAGCTAGGGATGAGTTTAGCACATATGAAAACATAAAATTACATTTGGAAATAGAAATAAATTACATATTTTATTTTATATCAAAATGGCATTTTGATATAAAAATCATTAAAAACAAAAAATTACAACTTGAAAATATAAAAATTACAAAGTGATGATCTTCTATATAGGAAGATAAATTCTCTTTGAGTCCCTCTCATATATTTGTTGACTTTATCTGAATGGAGTAATAACCTTGAAAAACAAAAAACCTAACGACCTAATGAGACTCTCTAGACCTGATCTTCATGACTGATTTTGACTAAGACAAATCATGGTGAGAAGAGAATTTTCATAGGTGTTGTTATGCTCAAGAAGACATTGGAATAAATTGGTAAATATGATCTTCTAAGGGAGAATGAAGTTTTATTTGAGGAAGGCTACCATCAGTGAAATAATTTTTAGCATGACCTAATGGAATGATATAAAAATTTCAGAATGAGACACCCAATAGGAGAAATGAAGGAATGATTATCAGTCACTGATGGAAAAATGCATATGCTGACTCTAACATTGGCCTTATTGGGGATGGCAGCTCTGATAGAGGTGTCAAGAACCGCAGATATCTGAGTTAAGGAGATCAGTGCTTTATTCCATTGGGCCAATACAGTCAAAAAATAACTGAAACTAAAATGCAGGACTAACTATTTTACAACTCAATGACACAAAATGAAAGAAACTAACTCAATTTGACTTGACTTGACTGAAACAAGACTCAAAAATTGAACTTACCCTACTTATTGATGGAAGTACGTCACCGAGACTTGAGGGCTTCAAATCCCGATGACAATCACCTTCCTGCTAAAGACATATGTACAATCATGTGAAGTGATCCTTCCAGTGTGACCAATCCAGTAGATGGCTACTTACTGAAATTCTGCTCTCACTTTCCTCGAGCAAGAAAAAAAAACAAAAACTAGGCCACTCCAAGTGTCTAATGAACATGTGCTTCTGGTCCATGAAAACAAGAAAATACATCTTCCCTACTAACAGTAGCAAATCAGTAAAAGGATCTTCAAAAATATGAAATGTTACCTTGTCTTGAGATTCAAAAAAAATACAATCACACTTTTTATTCTGATCTGAAAGAAAACTTGGTTGTTGATCCATAGGATAGCATAGCGAAGTACGAATTTTTGTTGTTTGAGTGTTGGCTACAAATTCTTGAAGCATGTGCAACTCTAATTCTTTATCTGGCATATTGTCTCTCTTAGGCTCATAATCTTGAAATTCATATTCTAAATCATTTTTGAACAGAAAACATTCTTCAAGATTGTTAAACATGAAAACCCTATCCTCTTTATGAAAGATAGCGGCATCTGCTAGCTGGTCTCCTTGCAAGAAATCATCATCACAAATTAGTTTACTCACAAAAAATTCTGTTATGGCTTCATCAATCTCATGAATATCATCATTCAAACCCAGACTTTCATTTTCAATAATGGAATATGATTCAATCACACTTTCTTGACTGTGTGAACAGTGCAAGAGCTGTAAATCTACATTTTCTTGAGTTGTAATATGACTGTTCAGAAGCTGATCTATCTCATCTTCAGATAAAGGAGAAAACTGGGTTTTAAAGCAATTTACATTGATTTGGTGAATTTCATTTTTAGGATCTGGAATTGGCACTTCTCTTTCTTGGTCCCAGTCTATCTCATCTAAGGAGGGAGCTATTGATTCTTGTTGGTGATGAAAAGGGTTATCATGCAAAGGCTCATGGATCTCTTCATCCAAGGAGGAAACTGCTATTTCTTGTTGGGAGGAAAAATCATTAAGGGATTCTATGAGCTCATCATCTAGACACTCTTCATTCCCATACAATTTTTCAAGAAACTCAATGAAATTATCAGAGATCTCACAACAACTATCGATCATTGACATGGAAGAATTAGAGCTTTGATAATTTTGAAAGAAAACTGAATGAAAGTCCTTTAGAGAATATAAAATAGAAGATGGTAGATCCTCATACCATATTCTTGCTTTTTCCTCCAAGGTAGCCATAAAAATCTTCATTAGACAATCTTCAGGAAACTCAATCTTTAGTCTAAGAATATGCAAATGAAATTTAACCAAATGCAAACTAACATCTTCACTGTCTTGACCCTTAAACTTTGACAATCTTGATTGCCAATCTATACGAGGAATACGGTTCGGAAAACTAGGAATATGAGCTTCATTCATATGAGCATACCTTTGAGCAATCAAGTCCATTTTGACAATAGTGAGTTCACTAAGAAGTTTTTCAGGCTACCGGTTCTTTAAGAGTGGAGTCGCCATGGGAATTTTGAATCTTGGGATTTTTCGACACTGGAGTCACCAGGTGAATGATGCATAGCCTTCTTGTGCCTGATCGTTGTTCACCATCAACAATCAGATATAAAATTTGTCATACACCCAGGGAAAATTTTGTCTCTTCATTCCCAGGCAACGGTGCTAGTATGTTATCACTCCGCCAGATTCCCAAGGCTGAAGAAGGAATCCTAATAGAGGTAATCGGAGAGGGCTCTCTCCAAAGGGTCACAACCAGGAGGGATGGATGAAAAATATTTTAGGCTAGGTATGAAATGCAGGGGTTTTTTTGTTTTGATTTTGGGGGTTGGGCTCACTGAATGAGGATTAGGTCAAGGGGACTAAATTAGGGCCAATGAGATGAAATTGCAGTCCATTCGATGGGGCAAGGTAGGTAGGAAGGTTTAACACTTAAAGGTGATTTTGTGAGATGAATAGACCAGTGAAGATCTAGGAAGAGCATAAGAGATGAATTCTCCATAAACTGAAGAAAATGGACAAATTATGCAAAATTCCCCAAAACAAAGCATGAAAAACATGAATTCTTCCTTTCAACTTGAAATTAAGCATATCATAGACATGAAAATGGTTTATAAGTTTACAATACATTCATACAAATGATCAAAAATAAGAAACTATGTCAAACATTCATACCAAATCAATCCCAAAGAAATCGTTGCAATTTGTCATTAATATCCAAGCAAAAATGTTTCTTGATCAATACACAAACTTTTAAACTGATGCCAACTTCAACCTACTTCTGAAAATGATTCAAAATGTAAAATATATATGCCTCAAACAACCTCTCCCAACCTTAGGGGTCGAATCCATGAGAGGAGGAGCTGATCCACTAAAATATAAACTAAAACCTAGAGTGTAGGGTGGTCAAAGTGACTCATCCCTAACGTTTGTGAACTGATTCATTACACCTCATTTAGTTCATTTACCTAATGTATTTACCCTAGGTAAAAGTAAAAACATGATATTTACATTCATATTGACCATTTACATAAGTGAATTCCTCATTTCCTAAAGTAAAAGTCAAACTGGAGTGAAACTTCAAAAATTTCTGAAGACTATGTAAAATACATTTTTCTTGTGAAATGCGTAGCGTCCAGGTAGAAAAATTGACCTATGTTCAAGGTTAAATTTGAGTGCCTTCCCAGTTTCCAAATCAGCTCCATGATAACTCAATGGAAAGCCCTTGGAGTCTATTTACCAAAACTACCTCCTGTTTTCAAAATGGTGCTCATCTTCCTTGTTAAAAACCTGTTCTCCCAGGACTGGTAAACACGCAATGAGCAAGCCAAAAAGGAGGTTGAAACATGAAATTTTGGTAGTGTTTTTCATTTTTGAGGGACTAGTTCTCCTCCAAATATTCTGAAAAATTCTAGGTTTTATGTCCTCATCATTATGAACATGATGGTGGTGGCCATTTGTCAATTGGAGGCCCCAAAAAAGAGCGCAGTGTGTAGGTCACTGCACCTTTAGCAAAATTTCTGTGTTGAAAATTGTAAAAAATTACTGAAATGAACATAAGTGAAAAAATGTGCCAAAATTATGAGGGTACTTGCTCATTAAGTGCTTGAGGCATGGAGTGACACCTCATCAAGTATATCCAACCTTTCTTTCTCTCCATGCTTGGTCAAATTTTCAATTTTAGTATTGGCTCTTTTGAGCTTGGCCAATGCAATTCTCTATTTCCGTGCATGAATTTTGACCCTTGTTCTCAATAATTAATTGTCCTTGTTGGCCTTCTCAAGAAACTTCTCCAAATGTATATTGGCTCCATCAAGCCATGGTTCCCTGTCCTTGCTAATTTCTAGGGAAAGTTGTTCATTTAAGGTGAGTTGATTTGCTAGCTCAACTTCCCTTTGTCTCTCTAGGGCTAGAGCTCTTTTCAGCCCTCTAGTCCTTGGTCTCTCTCTTGGAGGCTGATCCTCCTCATCATCAGGTTCACCAAACCTTTCCAATGTTTCCTCAAGCAAGGCTTTAGCCTTCTCTGCCTCTGTTTGTGCCTTGATACACTTCACCTCATTGATGGCTTGCTTGGTTTTCAATTGTTGATTTTCTTTCTCAAGGAAGTCAACTACATATTTTTCCGTCTCAAGATTAGTTTCAAGTTTAGTAATCTTTGCCTCTTTGCCTTTGATTTCTACACTGGTAATTTTGTCTTCATCTTCCTCACCTAGGTCAATCAACTGAAATTCATGCTTTGTCTCATGTTTTCCCTCCTCATCATCAATGTTTGGCTCTCTTGCCTTTTCCTCGCCTTTGTGTACCTATTGTGCTGATGAAGAAGGCATGGCCCCTTTCACTCCAAGTGAAGCAAACACATGCCTATAGCCTCTCTGATAAGTTTTAGGAAAATGGTGAACCTCAGTCAAACTAGCCTTTGCTACCTCAATATCGTCCTCATTGCTGGATGACTCTGAATCATGATGTGATGATGATGTAGGGTTATAGAAAGGTGAAGAAGAAGGATCAATATGAGGTGAATAAAACTAACTTGGTGATGATGTATGAGTAGCAGGCTGAGATGGGGAGTAGATATCGGAGGATGAGATGATGATGGGATATTTTGATCATGTTGAATAGGTGGGGTAGTGAAACTCTCATTTGATATGAATGTGTCCCATGGAATTTTCATTTGATCAAGCTGGTACATGACTATCATTTTGATGAGGTTGTGGAGGAAAATACTTTGCATTTGATGACTATAATCCCTTTTTTGTACAATAAATGCCATCTTGTCAATGTTGCGGAAGAGAAAATAGTGTATGTGAAGCATTCTGACTCTAGTGAAATGCATGAGAAGCCAAATATGATAGGAATAGAGTCGAGAAAACCTCCCCTCATAGGTGAAGTATTTCATGATGACTTTCATCATGGGGACATATCTATCAAGGAGACGAGAGAAAGGGAAAATGGTCTTTTTATCATCCTTGTATCTTGGTTTAAGATATGGTTCATAGTAGGAATGGTCAAGGTTTTCTTGTTTAAACCATTTTTCTCCTACATTCAAGATCCCTGTAGCAGCTGCAATGATATCGGTGGACATAGTAAATGTGACCCCAACAAGAGTGACCTGCCTATCATGAAGATTGGAAATGAACAACCTTGTCAACATAGGGTGATACTGGATCTTCTGCACTTTCTCACAAAACTCAAAACAACCAACTTGTTTAAAACATGATACAGTGAGGGGAGAAGCCATGAGCTCTTTTGTCGTTGATGGTTCATATCTGATGATTTTCCCTTCTTTCTTATATGATTTATTCTTTGGTGTTTTCTCCTCACTGACATTTATGTCTTCCTCTTCAGACATTTTGAATTTGAAGCCTTGAAACTCTAGGGTAAATGAAGTGAGATGAAGGGAGTGTGAGGTAGTAAATGGAGAGAGTGAGAATGCAAATGAAAACCTAGGTCTATGAAAACCCTAGGATTTAGTAGTGTTTATAAATTATATGTGTTTTAGGGATATGAGTATGGAGACTATGCATGAAAATGGGAAGGAGAATATGAAAACTAGGGTTTCTTTTAGAAGATACTTCAAATTTATTATGAAACACAAAATATATCATAGGAGAGGTGTCTTAGGGTTTACTCACTTATTTAAAGACCTTTGAAGAAATTTGTGATGAAGTGTTAGCTTGCAGGAGGTTGTATAGTATTTTGAAACCCTGTCTTATCAAATGTGCAGCATGCAAGCAAACACGAAACATGTGAAGGGAAATGCGCAACACCTGAGTATTTTGGTCAAAGGTTGATGGGAAAATGCACAACGTTTGAGGGTAAACGTGCAAATTCCAAGAAAATGTGAATGTTTAAAGCAAACGCGCAACACCTCTGAAATTTTGCTGATTTTCTCAACAAAAAAAATTGAAATTTCTCCTTTGCTGCAAACTGCAAACAGATGAATGAAGGCAATGACTTTCTTTTGAGGTGTTTGAATGGATTTATAGCTTAGTGGATTTGAATTTTTTATTTGAATTATCCACTTTCCTTATGTTCACTTTTTCTTCTCATACTTTAACACTGATACTCTTTAACTTCTCTGACTTTTTGGCTTTGCAGGTTGATCAAGTAATGAAGCTTGGCTCTTTGTTTCATTTTTTCCAGAATGATTGCATTGAAAGCTAGGGATGATTTTATTAAATATGAAAACATAAAATTACATTTGGAAATAGAAATAAATCACATAGTTGATTTTATATCAAAATGGCATTTTGATATAAAAATCATTAAAAACAAAAAATTACAACTTGAAAATATAAAAATTACAAAGTGATGATCTTCTATAGGAAGATAAAATTCTCTTTGAGTCCCTCTCATATATTTGATGACTTTATCTGAATGGAGTAATAACCTTGAAAAACAAAAAAACTAATGACCTAATGAGACTCTCTGGAGCTGATCTTCATGATTGATTTTGACTGAGACAAATCATGGCGAGAAGAGCATTTTCATAAGTGTTGTTATGCTCAAGGAGACATAGGAATAAGTCAGAAAATATGATCTTCTTAGGGAGACTTAAGTTTTATTTGAGGAAGGATACTATCAGCGAAATAATTTTTAGCATGACCTAATGGAATGATATAAAAATTTCAAAATGAGACACCTAATATGAGAAATTAAGGAATGATTATCAATCACTGATGGCATAATGCATTTTGTGACTCTAACAGCTGCCACATAGAAAAGGTCCGGTGGGGACCATAAAAACATGAGTACAAGATGGTTACTCATGAAGAAAATCGACACGAGCATGGAAAAGTATGGAAGCAAAGTGGTGCCCCAAGTACAAGTGTTGCAATTGAAGAAATTCTATTTTGAGGAGTGGTGAAGTGACCCTTATTGGAAAATGGTGCTGAGGTGAAGTATCAAATCACAAAAAAATAAAGGATACCCATTTGAGAGCTAGGTAAGAGATTTCCAAAGGTGCTGATGGTTTTTCAAATAGAGCTACGGTTTGGTTGCAGCTAGCAAAAGAAAAATTTGGGGTTTCTCTTTTAATAAGGCATTTTCCCTCCAATTTAATTCATCTGCAAGTGTAGCTGTTGTGAATGTAGAGAGGAGAAAAGACCCTAAATCTTGCGGCGATCATAGCGAACAAACTGACCGTTGGAATCGAGATCTATCAGTTGTAGGTAAGAGGCCTAACACAACCCTTTCATTTCTGTGGATTGAAAGTTTAGTTTAGGCACCTAGAGCTCAGGAACAGACCCCTTCTCTTCTTCACGGCCGAGCCACACTTTTTGGGGCAATATCTGCGACCTAGGTAGCATGTTTTGGGCAGAAAACTGCAACCTGTCCCAGGATTTTCTTGAAAAATGTGACCTGTCAGAGAAGGGGATTTTGGTGTTGTTTCTTGGCTAAGAGCTGGGTTTTCATGGTTGAATGTAGTCTTTCCTTTCTGTACGCTAAAAAATGTGATGGTTTTGTGCAAATATGGCAGAATTGAGGATCAACTGGAGAGAGAGACACTTGGACACATTATAGTCAGAAATCCGAGAGGATCATGGTGTCCACAGTGCATTGGCTAAGTTTGGGGTTTTGAAGTTTGTGGAGAACCCTTTGATGAGAGCTAGGGAGCCCTTGTTGGCCCGGATTATCAGCTATTGGGATCCAGATCATGAGATATTTATAGTGCAAGGGCACCAGATTGAGTTGAATATCCAAGATATATATTTCCTGACTAGTCTCCCACAAATTCTGATGGTGGGGAATACGCAGCCAGTGATACCGCGAGGGTGGAACATCATGGAGTTTGTAGAGCGCCATTGCCGACCAAGTCTCCATGTGAAGGGGACACAGATATCGATCGAGGATCTAGAGAGGCTAGAGACCTATGCTATGGCCGCAACGGTGCTACGGATCCTGGGCAACCAGGCACTCCACCACATCACTGGGGGTCAGATGATGCTTGTTGAGTGTGTGTTGAGTGGGACCTACCATGTTTGGGCCCAAATGATGTTTTCATTCAAACGAAATTTTCACTATGCAAGCGACAAGTGAACCATGACTATGCATATGGCACAATGTTGTCCTCGCTCTTCTTTGAGAGGGGGAGGTGGGGTAGTCGGACGAGTGTTCCGACCTGAGTTTTCACTACAAGGAAAAGACCCTCTAGCAGATGTCTTTGAGGAACCCCACAGAAAGTTACCCCATACATCTGTTTCTAGCGGAGGTTACTAGAGGAGGTTGGTAGGCGGAGGGTTTTGCGGATTTTTTCCGCTCGGTGCACTTATCATTAAATGTCACCTCGGTGATTTTCAATACCGAAAGCACTAGTGCACACAAAAACATTGGCACACCGGACACCATGCACTCCATGCACACCCGACCAGTGCGTCATATTATTCTATAGCACCGGTGTGTCGCAACTCTTCCGCGCCAGTGCATTATAAAACACTGCGCCAAAAATCGAAACCACCCAGTGCGGTAGAAAGAAACTGCACCGGTGCATCATAAGACAACATGCAAAAACACAAAATGACCGATGCGTTTGTAATAAAAAGAACCAATGTGCCTATAAACAACACGCACTGGTAAAAGGTTAAATTAAAAAAAAAAATACGGCAAAAAACCTAGATTTTTCATTTTCCAATGCTCCTAAGCTCTCAATTACCGGTGCCCGCTCTACCATAGAACGCACCGGTGCACACAAAACATTAGCACATCAGAAAATGTGTGTGACATACACACCCACATGGGGAATCCTATTACGGTCACACACCAGTGCTTTAGTACTCTTCTGCACTGGTGCATCATAAAACACCGTGCAAAAATAGAAACGTGCCGGTGCGTTCTTATCCAAGAGCACCGGTGTGCCTATAAAACTCATGCATCGGAATAGCGTTAAATAAAAAAAAATTAAGGAAAAAAATCTGGTGCTTTAATACTATTCTGCACCAGTGCGTTATGAATATTGTGCCCCGGTGCATCATCAAAACATCGCGCCAAAACTGAAACATCTCAGTGCGGTGTTAGTGAACTACCCCTGTGCATTATTAACAATGTGCCAAATCTGACACCGCCCCGTGCGGTTTTAAGCAAGCGTAAAAGTGAACCTATAAAACCCTATGCACCAGAATAGGGTTAAATAAAAAAAAAATTATGGCCAAAAAACCTCATTTTCACTTTCCTCAGTGCTCTAGAGCTCTCAAGCACCAGTGCCATTTCCCCTTCTCTGAGCTGCCCTGACATCGGTGCTCTCATTGCACCCATTACACACACTGCTACTATGCATTGGCCACCAATCTCCAGCTTGCATTTTGAAAAATGGTGGTCAAATTTTCTTTTGCAAATTTTACAGCCAATATGCCTTCTCGACGGCAAAATGTACAGGTATTTTTCTAGTTTTTCCATAATTAAGCCTTTTAGCGGATTAGAATTTGAAATGACTTTAAAAATAACCATTAAAAAAGGAAAAAAAAATTATCACGTGATGCACTAGAGTTGTTCCACTCGCACTGGATAGCAGTGCTACCTATAAAATTTACAGGTTGCACCGCCGCCGGTGCTAACGGTATCTTCACCATTTCCAGGGCGGTTTCAAAATGCGCCCGACATAATTTTAAATTAAAAAAATAAAATTTGGTTCGCTCATTTAGCCAGGCGCACCGTTGATCATGGGAATCCCAGTGCGGTGCATTGATGAAATTAGTTGCCCCGGTATATGTTAGCACACTGCATTCTGCATTCCGAGAAGGTCAATGGTGCGACCGGGTAAAAGACCGCACCATTGACTATGTAATTGTCATGAAGTCACTGACATGACTATACGCTCTGGGGTGTATATTTCAGTCAGCACACCGCTATTCTGGATTTAGATATAGTCAACGGTGCTTGAAAAATAGACAGCTACCCCGAGGCCGGTGCGTTGTATTTCATTAGGGGCACCAGCACCAGTGCGCTACAAACTTAAGCCGCACTACCACCGATGCGTCACTGTTTTTGTGGCGCACCGATTGGTCTGTTTTTTTTTTTTCAAAAAAAAATATATATGTATATTCCTAAATACATGACTGTTTTAATAAAAAAAATTATTTAATATGTCAATGATTCAGAGAGAAGAGGAGGAATAACAGCAACAACAGGCTGAATAGTATAACATGGTTCGCTAATGGGAGGCCCGAGAGAGGGAGAGAGATGCATACCCTCGCCTTATTACAGCAGATACCCAGGGGATCCTTAGGAGGTAGGCCTCCTCAAGTTCTATGAGGAGGCTACTTCCCTAAAGGCCCATAGTGTGTTTTTGAGATATCTTATCCGCAGGTGGAATGCCCACCGATAGGCTTTCCAAGTTGGTCGTGACCAGTGGTACACACCCATTGAAGAGGATATTTATTTTATTACAGGACTATCGAGGAGAGGGGTGGATTTTCCCTGATTCCTAGACATGCTAGTTGGTTGTGTAGCAGGGAGTCGGTTAGTTTACTCCAAAGATACATTGGAGCACATTGTAGAAATTTTTTGAATAATGATCAATTATTCAATGGAGATTAACCTAATCACACATCAATTTCGAATTGCATGCATAACACATAATCTCTTCTACAATTAATTGTCACATGCGGAAAGAATAGAAGCGATCGCACATCAAATCATCACACACATTAACACAGTATGTATGGGGAAAGATTATAGCTGAAAACCCCCAGCTATAGTATATTATAAATGGAGAGAACATGCAGCAAATACATAGTACAAACTCCTCACAAGTACTCGGTACTATCTCCCAAAGCTACACAAAAACTAGCTTGGTTTTGAACAAGTCACAGGTTCAAAACACACCCACTACTTCTCTGCCTCTATTGCGCAATCAAGGCTGGTCTAAATAGAGATCCGGGTTCGAATCTCACTGGCTCAAACAAGTGCGCAATTGTCATTGGTAAAATCACTCCAAGTGTGGTGCAAATCATGCACAGCGGTAAGCGCAAGCGATAGCTAACTCAACCCTTTCATCTTCACCTCTTTCACTTGTCGCCACTGAACTGTCCATGCACTGAGTTAAACTGATGTGTTCTTTAGTTGAATAATGAGTTAATAATTAGTGAATTAAATAATATTTAATTCACACCACTCATCTCTAGTGTATTAGCCAGTGAAACTAAATACAACTAGTTCAACTAGTTAACCAGAACACCACCTCCATTAACTGTCGCATCAACTCCACCGAACTCCGCCACTTGAGTTCTAACTGAAGTCAACCATGCATTAGCTCACCCAACTCATAGGAAAAGCGTAAATCCTTCTGGAAGCTGCATGCCCCACCTCTGAGGGTCAAACTGAAGTGCTCCAAGAGAGTAAACTGAAGTTTAGAGTCCAAATATTATTAAGGGTAAATAATATTTGACTTCCCTATTTTAAGGAGAGGCAGTCTAAAAATAGACTTCGACCTATAGGTCCAAAAAATAGATGTCCATATATTTTTACCAACATGACCAATACTCCAAGAATAACATACTGCAATCCCTGGACCATGCTCCATATGTCTAAAAATAGACATAGTCTAAAAATAGATTTTTCGACAAAAATCACATGTGTGGTCCCCACTTAGTTTAGGTGATCACTTTCCAACTAGGATCAAGAAAGATGTTTCAGGAGGCCTCCTTCACTATTTCTTGTTGCCATTTTCAACACACATGTACTATCTCCTTCAGAGTTTCAGGTACCTAGAGGTCAGTTACGTATAGGTGCATTTGGTAGACAAGACGTGCAGTGCCTTTCACTTATCATTTCGACTATTTCGCACAACACTAGTGACGGGCAACACATTAGTTGCTCGCTTTTATATTATGTTGGTTCTTTAGTATGTCAACCACGACTTGTCAGGTGGTCTGCCATTTTTTTGCAGCAGTTTTGTACGACCTTAGATAGATGTCGTGCTCATGCACAAGGGAGGGTCAACTTCCCTTTTGCTTCAGAGTTGTTTTGTTTATTTTTTGAGAGATTTCTAGAGATGAGACCTATTTTTGTTTGACAACCTCGTAGGACGATGTTTGAGGCCCAGATGCACATGTGGGAGCAGATGATGCCCAAGAGGGGAGACACTATGTTTCTAGCCAGGATATTGCATGATGCATTGGACTTACTAGCCAGTGTTGACGGGTTGCATCCATTGATTATGGTCCCATGTCCTTATGCTGGATTAGATTGGTGAGGGTGTCCCAACATCCTCTTCACAGATGATGAGCCTCTAGATGATAGAGGTAATATTACTATTTTATTTATATTTATTCTAACATGTTCTTTCACTTATTTTTATTAAATTGTGTAATGAAATTGTCTAATTATTGTTGTGTAATTGTATATATTTTGCAGACATTGGCTCTTTTGATGGCAAGGAGATGTTGGATCCACCACATGATCCAGGTGTAGATCCTGATGATGATCAGGACATGGTCGATACTGAGGATGATCATGATCAAGATGAGGTCGGTGCAGCAGAGAGACATGCTACTGCTCATGGTGCATTGGTACCACCTTTTGCTAGGCGCAGTACTCGACCTGAGAATAGATATAGGATGGAGTTGGGATACCAACTCTGTGCATTGATTGTTGATGCGGGCATCAGGCCCGCTCATTACAGAGACATACAAGGCGATGATAGGTTGTTACGAATGTGGAGAGGCATGCCGTGTGACATGTATGGCCTGATGTGGCATGTCATAGGAGCTACGACAGTTGTTACGTGACTGGGGAGGATTGTCCATAGTTATAGGCGTAGTCGAACCGCAACACATGATGGATAGTCTATGAGTATCGAATCACATGAATCTCATGATCGTTCACCTCGCATCGCGCCTGATGAGCATGAGCCTCCACTAGCAGCATCTAGCAGCAGTCATCATGGAGATGAGGCTGGACCATCAGCCACATCCAGTCAGCAGCCTGCTGCAGCATCCATCAGTACTAGTCATGATCATGAGCAGGTGCTTGGACCATCAACCGTCGAGGCTGCACTATTGACTGAGCAGGCCTCCACTACTACTGCTTATATTGATGTTTTACTACCACCAGATGTCGATGCATCCATTAGTACTAGTGATCATGATCATGAGCAGGCTCGACCATCGACCGTTAAGGCTGCACCCTTTACTGAGCAAGCCTCCACTTGTACTGCTATTGATGTTGTTATACTACCACCCGCTGATCCATGACATTTATATTATAGTTGTATATTTTTAACATTATTCAGTTATATATATATATGGTCCATGTATTTTATGTTCATGTTACAGTTGTATTTAATTTACATGTTGATGATCATCATGATGTGGCGCATATTGTTAGGTCATGTTAGATATGTTCATTTAATGTTTAGCTTGCAGATAGATGTGTATATGTGATAGCATGAGTTATTTGACATGAGATGTATATTTGATGTTTGTGTTGTGATGATGTTAATATATAATGTTAATTTGATGTTTGAATGTGTTTTTTAGTTGAATATGATGTTTGTACGATGGTTATCATGATCGTGATGATGTCTATTAATTAATTTAATATTAAATGACCATCATATTTATTAAATATTATGTCGTGATTGTAATTTAAATTTTAATTTTAATTGTATGTAAAATTGTAAAATTGTATTTATATTTGTACTTATTGTAATTTTAACTGTAATTGTATGTAAAATATTTATTAATGTAAAATTTTAATTTTAATTGTAATATTTAATTTATTGTGAAATGATTGTAATTGAATATATGAAAAATTGTAAAATTGTAATTGTAATTGTAATTGTATGTAAAATTCTAAAATTGTAATTGTAATTTTAATTGAATTGTATGTAAAATATTTGTAAAATTGTAATTGTAATTGTAAATGTAATTCTATGTAAAATTGTAAATGTAATTGTATGTAAAATTCTAAAATTGTATTTGTATTTGTAATTGTAGTTTTAAATGAATTGTATGTAAAATATTTGTAAAATTGTAATTGTAATTGTAAATGTAATTCTATGTAAAATTGCAAATGTAATTGTATGTAAAATTAAAATTATAATTATAATTCTAATTCTAATTTATGTATGTGAAATTAATGTAAAATTGTAATTGTAATTGTAATTGTAATTGTAATTGTATGTAAAATATTTGTAAAACTTTAATTCTATTAATGTGAAAATTTTAATTGTATTAATGTGAAATGATTTTATTAAAATATTTAAATTTGTAAATTTGCAAATAATTGTAAAATAACAAATCTAGAATAATACGAATTTTTGTAACATAATAAAGTTTAGAAAATAATAAAAATAGATTCATGTACTTTAGAATTATCAATATTTTATTTGATCTTACATATAAAAAAAGAACTTTATACAGTCCGGTGCGCTTATCATCATAACACGCACCGGTGCATCATATTACTAAGACGCATCGGTGCTTCACAACTCTTCCGCAACGGTAACGAATAAATGCAAATAAAAAAAAACGCAACTCTATTTTCTTTAAGTGAAAAAAAAAGTGACAATTTGAAAAATGGGCGGCAAAATATTTTCGAAAATCTAATTTCATAATATAATTCTTTAAATACTAAACACTTTTCATTATTTCAGTATTTTTCCTAAAATTTTCAGCCAGATATTTGCAGGAGACAAACCTGTAGCCAGAGAGCACGAGGGCACTGTGGAGCAGCGAAATGCGTTCGAATAGAAGTATTTAGACAATCAGAAACCAAACCTATGGTGATTCAAACCCTGTATCATAGAATTTCAAACCATATCATGATTAAATTTGATTATTTTTTTTACTTTTTTTCTGCAGTTTTTTTACTTTTTCTGCAGTTTTACCCATTTTTACCCTAAACCCTTCAAATTTTTTTTTTTGGGCCTTTCTTCTCCTTGTTCATGTGATTTCAGAGTTAGGATTTTTCATTTTAGATTGACGTCCAACCCACGAGACGACTTGCATAGTCGGATCCCAATCCATTCGGCCATTGCATGAATTTTTCGAAAAAAAATGATTTTTCTTTATCGATGCGCCCTGCGTACGTTACCGCACCGGTGCACTGTATTATACAGCGCATCGCGCAAGTACTGTGTAGTAAAAAATTGAAAACATTTTTTCTAAATCCATGCACCATATCTAAAATAGAGCATCGGTGCTCCATTTAACGAGGATAGCACCGTACGGTGTATTACACCGTTTTTGTGGTGCGTTTATAATACCCCACACACTATACAATCTATTACACTGTTTTTGCAGTTCGTTTATAATACCCAACGCACTGTATGGTCTATTATACTATTTTGTGGTGTGTTTTTAATATCCCCACGCACCGACTGCGATGCGTACCTCATGAAAGGCGCACCGGTGACTTGAGATTTATTTTCTACCTGAAAATTTGATAATTTATTTATAAATATATTAATTAATGATATGGTATAGGTTTCAGATTGATAAAGAAATGACTGACAAGAGTTCAAGTAACAAAAATACTGTTAACACATCAAGAAAAGCAAAAAATACAAGTTCTTTGTAAATTCTTTATAAAAAATATTATTTTTGAACTATATGTAAGTTTAAATAATATATATTGTTTACTGTGTATCATGCAAAGACACAAAATGACAAAGCTCGATATGATTATTTATGATCTAGGACCAGAAGAGCGTAAAATTTTAATGGAAAAATTGCAAAAGGATGAATCAGGTGAATGAAAAAATACTATCGATCCAATATGAATTTCTTTTTTAATTATCATTAATAATATACTAAAAATTATTAGATAACATGTGTCCAAAATTCTACTAATTCACATCTATTTAATGTTCTACAGGGACCAACAACTCAGAAAAGGAATGTTGTTCTAAGAAAAGAAAATAAAATAGAACATGCAAATGAAACTGAATTGCTCCTTAGCTCATCTGGAATGGTGTTGGAATTTAACGAAAGGGGGAAAAACTTTTACAAAAGTTTGAGCGATCTAGTGGAACGAATGTATAAATGTTCTTTCGACTTACAATACAAAAATCAATCCAATGATTCCAAGAACCAAATTTTATCTAAACTACAGGAAGGGTTTCCAAAGAATCGATCAATGAGACATGTCAGACTTTTAATAGCAAAAATGTACAACAACAAAAAAGAAGGAATGAAAAAATTAATATTCCTTTAAATGTTTGTCTAGAATTATTTATAAATATCACTTTTCTTATATTTACTTTTCATATATCAATATAAAAATTAAATATTTTATTGTCATGTTACATTTTCAAGAAGATTATGAAAATCTCAAAATATGAACAAGCTGATATCAGAAATATGCCAATAGGAATGTCCAAAAAGGTGTACAAGAAGATGGTCAATGAAATAGACAAAATTGCATCACAGGAGGAGCCATCTCAACAACAACGTGCTTCAAATGTAATATGCAATCATTGAATTTTTCGATCATTAGGTACAATAAATAAAAAATTTAGCATTAAATATTGATTTTCAAGAATTTTCTTGCAGAAAAGAAAAGAAAATGAACCCATTCATCACATAAAACAGGACGACAAGGAAGAAAATGGTTGATCTCTAAGTTTGTGAGTAATTGTTACTTCCTTATAACAACTTAACTAGATTTCATTTTTGTATTTCTTAAGTTGTTTTACAAAAATCATCATTGAATGTCTTCAAACAGATGCTAACATACAAAGAAGAACCATCAGATGAATTGATTGAAATTGGGTTAAATATGGGTTGTGAGTATATGTTGGCATATCAGAATTTAATTGTGGAATTTGTAAGCATCTATCGATCTTGTTTTACTTAGCTTTGTCTATAATTAATAGAACAAAACATTAGGGGAATTTTGAGGTCTAAAATGGGCCTCCTAAGAAAAATGTACAACCAAAATAAACTTTATGAGAACCAATAGGATTCAAGATGATGATTTCAACCATGGGGGATGATTCACCATTTTTGGAGTAAAAAAATAAAAAGATTAAAAAAAATAATAATAAAACTATTTTTTCAACTCGTATTTTGAACTTATCTCCCTAATGGTTTACTCAAATTTCGAACAGGAGTACTCGTTGGATGCAAATTTAATTCCTCATCCAAGGAATACCCATGTTGCATACTTTTGATGGACCTTGCTACATGAAAATACATGATTTCAATCACGTTTTTTCATATATTTATCATTTTCCATGTAGCAAGGTCCATCAAAAGTATGAAAAATGGGTACTCCTTGGATGAGGAATTAAATTTTTCATCCAATGAGTATTCTTGCTTGAAATTTGAGTAAAAACTTAGGGAGATAAGTTCAAAATACGAGTTAAAAAAGTAGTTTTTTCTTTTTTCCCTCTAAAATTTGATGATGTAATCAAATCTTATTTTATTATTTCCACTATTATATTATAATTTCATTAAGAGGCCCATTTTAAACCTCAAAATTCCCCTAATGACATCTTTTATATTAAATATATGATTTGTTATGGGGTATAAAACTTGCAAGAAACAAAGTATGGAATTGTGCCAAAAGATGAAATTTTGAAAGATGGCATGGTACATGGTTTTGAAAGAATTTGTATAGTTTATGAGTCAATTGTTGCTATGGTACATAATTTTTATTTTTGATTTACATTGATGTATATTATTTAATATTACAATTTTCATTATTCTCACCAATGTATATACACTCATTTCAGTTTGTTTTTATGTTTGTAGATGGAAGGTGAAGAAGAAGAAAACAATCAACGTTGTGAACAAAACATTCCTGAAAATAACCCAAGTCATGGAAGAAGCTCTAGTAGTGACAACAGTTCAAGTGAAGAATGATGATCACTATGTTTGGATATCAAAGCAAGGCGTTTTATTTTTTGAAATATGTCTGTGAAATTAGACATTTTGTTTAACGTAATGGACATAGTGTCCCAATTGAAAGACAAAGGGATACGAATAACTGTCCCATTTTGTATGATAGAGACTGTCTTATATATATATATATATATATATATATATAAAATCATAAAATATGTTTTAATTTATTCTATTGCGTTCTCCATTGTCGCTATTGTGTTCTCCATTGTCGTTCTCAAATGCACTAATAAAAATTTAATTCATATGAATATTGTTATAAGATATATATGTGTCGACTTTTGATGAATAATGAATTTTAAAAAACCACAATAATTCTGATATGATATAACAAATTAATCCAAACAACACATTCAAATGCAATAATAAAAATGTAATTAATATGAATATTGTTATAATATGTGTCGACTTTTGATGAATAATGAATTTAAAACAATCACAATAATTGGACTGTCACAGGTCAATGTTTCTAAAAAAATTAAAATGAACATTGGTGCGTGTCATTAACTGTCGACCGGTGCATTTATGTGTATATACGCACCGGTGTCGTTGTACAATCCATGGGAACCACACAAATACCGATTTTAGTTATGAATATCGACGCGTTTGTGTCATACTACGTACCGGGGCATTTATGTATCTATAAGCACCGATGAATTTTTACGATCAATGGGCATCGCACAAATACCGATACCGATTATAAATCTCGGTGCCTTTCTTTGATACGATGCACCGGTGCATCATAAAGGTATACGCACCAATTCATTGATACAACCTATGGGCACCATACAAATCCCAATACCAATTAGAATGGCCTCGTGCTTTGTATGACCAACACTATGTCCGGTGCGGTTTTACACCTAAATGTCTCGGGGTGTTCATTCGACTAAGATAGCCTTGGGGCACCGTATTCATGTACGCACCGGTGCGTTAAATCCATAGTAGTGCTGCGATGAAAAAACATCCGTAATAACCTCCGGCCACCCTTTTTTTTTTAGTTGTGTTGAATTTCCATTAAAAGCTCCACCAAAACCTCCGTAACCATAAACGGATGTTGTAGCAAATGTATTTTTGACAGTTTTGGCCAATTTTATAACACTAAAAACCTCCTTTATAACCTCCGCTAGAGGGCCTTTTCCTTGTAGTGTTTTCGCTCATTGGGATCAGATGCCATTGTTCATAGATGAATATCCTTATAGTGGGATGGGTTATCATGGGGACCCAGACTTGCCACTACCGCCTAGTCGAGTATGGCGGCCCGATGATAAGTGACAAGTTGCTAATATTTTATGTGCATTTTAAAGTTTCAGAAGAATTTATGTGGTACTGATTCATTCACTTTTGGTATGCAGATACAGCACCAGTGAAACTGGCCAGGTACATGGGACGACCTGCACTAGCAGGAGCTGCAGGACCTAGTGGGACGAGAGCACCTCAAAATGAGGATGCAGTGGCCCTGCTCGAGGACATCCGTCGTAGATGTGAGAGGCTTCTGACTGGCATTTTAGAGTGCGGTTGGAAAGACTTGGGTGACCAGTACATAGAGCCATGTATTGGTCTACCCTTGGAGTGGTGAGGGATCATGCGGTGTATGGCAATGGTTAGACAAGGGATGCGTGATCTACGAGCTGCAAGACCAAAGCCATTGGCTCGGGATCCTCCAGATAGTGAGTAGGTGTAGGGGCACGTGGTGCCCCAAGTTTTTAGTTTTTGTAACATGCTATGGGCATGTCAAATGTATCAAAGTTGATGGACTCTAAAACATTTTGAACGACACATATAATAGATATGCATCGTTTTTATGGTTTATGTTATTATCTTGTGTTAAATGCATGTGATAAGTGCCAGTATTGAATATTGTTTGCAATGCTATCTACATAGTGATTTTGTGTTCTAGGTACATGAATGAATGTAATGATTTCAAATTCACGCATCAAAATCTTCACTCGTAAATATCTTCTAAAAAGGATAGGATTATGCACACGAAAGACACCATTCAATTGCATGACAAGAAGCAAGGAATCTAAACGAACATGAAGGTGAAGGATGTGATGGGAAAGGGCATAGGCTAATAAACTTCGCACTGCATCATATTCATCCTAGTTATTGGTGGTAGTACCAATGCATACGCCGTTCGAGAGAACAAGTGAATGTAAGGGGATAAAAATGGCCCAACCTGCTGAGGCTAGATTCCGGGAGTAGCGACTTGCACCATCGGCATAACTGATATAAGGTGTGGACAGGGGGTCCATTTGAAAGGTTCCACAAGAGAACAACTGAGAGGATGATTAACAATGTTGGCAACCCAAACACAAGGTAGAAATCAAACAAACACTGCTAGAGGGAGTGTTATGGGTAGGATGTCTGCCACCCGCACACCGACAAATAGGTGGTGTGTGGGAGCTGCCTTAGGGAAACTTTTGCTCAAGTCATGAAATTCACCATAGACACAGATGGCACCATTCCTCTTATGAGCAGGAATGATTAATTCAGGGGTGGAAAAGACTTCCATGATGTCGTCATCATAGTAAAAGATGGTGTGACGGGTGGAAGGGTAACCACATGATGCGGCAAAGCTACCTGACTCATCTTCATGAGAAGAAATTTTCACATGTACATCATCATAGGGAGTGACGGAAGAAAAAGCAGATAATGGATCCACTGATGTTCAGCCCAGGGTGATCACTGAAGGGAGGTCAAGCAAAACAGAAGGGGAAGTCTCAGAGGGAGCTTCCACCATGGATCTCATGGATGATGACAGGTAGAGGATGGTGGCCGAAGACTCTGTCATCTCAACATCGAGAGGGGGAATGTCGATGGGAGTAGAGGTATCCTCAGGTTGGCCAAAAGCATACTGTGTGAGGACAGGAGAGGCAGATTGGTTTTGTTCAATATCGTACTCTCAAACTACCTCCAAAGAGGCGCCATAATGCGTGAGGCAGAGACAACGGTGGGTACAATGGCCATGGAGAACACAGAAAGCACAAGGGTGGTTGGTGCGAATAGTATTGGGGTTCTTGGCTGCAGTTGAGGAAGGAACAGAGGTTTTAGAGACCGTAGACTCAAGGAACACAACATTGACCATGGGCTTGATACGAGGAAATTCAGGACAATGATGGGTGGCATCACCGACAACATCACATAAAGAACAGGGGGGGTACACTTTGGAGGCTGAGGAGGAGGAGGGTTCGTCAGGGTGGCCTTGTCTTTAATTTCCTTCTTGTGAGCTTTTCCCCTCTCACCCGAAGCTGTCACAACAAGAGTAGGTTCCTATTGAGGTGGCTGAGGCATAGAAGCAAAGGGAGGGGTAATGGGGACCAGTTGAACAGGGGTCAAAACAAGATAAGGTTTTGACTGACCAAGTGGGATAGTGGCTGGGGGGAAAATGTACCAGTTTGGGATCCCCAGGGTTATGTTAGGAAGGGATAAGGTAGCCATAACAGGTACTGAAAATATTCCAGGAGGGAGAGCTAGGAACGGTATCTGACCGAAGGGGTAATGGCCAGGTGGGATAGCTTCGAGATGGTTAAGGCCAGGAGGAACCATGCCAGGAGGATAGGGAGGCTCATGGATACCAGTTGTAGATGTGGGGCCTTGAGGAGGAGGTCCTGAAGGCTAAGTCGAAGTGCAAGGAGCAGGTTGCGGAGGGCGGGGCTACTGACTAGTTGAACTACTCTGCTTGAGGTCGGACTGAGACGATTACATCATCCAAATGTTTGACAAGCTGGGATCAAAGACAAGAGGAGAAATACCAGGGAATGAACCAAGAAAAGAGGAGTCTTTGTAGACTCCGGGTGAAACACTGGTCAAAGGTTCGACTATTTGTTTATTGGCCACCAAAGAGATGATGGACTTAGGGGAGGTCTGAGACTTCGGTTCGTAATATGTCAATTGGTCGATGGTGAAAATATTTCCATTGTGAGGAAAGACATCTTGCGGTGAACCACAGATGGGAAAACATACATCGCATAAGTTTAGCTACAACCCAAAATAATGTTGTAATCTAAGGGGGCATCAATGACTTCTATTTCAACACAGATAATCTTGCCCGCAAGAGTAATAGGACAATTGCGGAACAGGCCTATGGGCTGGGAAGAGTGGCCACCCCACGCTCGGAGGGTGATAATGGAAGGGGCCAACTCAAGAGATCCAAGTTTCTTCCAAACCGAAGCATACTTCACACAGGTGGATGCCCCCTCGTCAATGATACAACGGGAGACATTGGCATTCCAGATCTTGACAGGGATTTGGAAGGCGACGGAAGCAGGAAGAGGGGGATTTTCTGACCTGTCAACATTGAATATGATCAAATGATAATTGGAAGGATCCACAATGCCCATGGAAGTTAGTATAGCTTTTCATTGTGAAGGGCATGACTGGAGGAGTTCCAGTGTTGAGATGGCAATAGGGGATTGCACCAAATCATCTACTATACTATACGAATAGGCAGCTTTACTAGAAGTAGCGTTTAAGCATAATGGTCCCTTGGGGATCTTGGTATGAACCTCTACCTTAGGCTGAGGTATCAGTAAAGGACCATTGGTTGTCGAAAGAGGCTCTGTGGAACCTAAAGAAAGGGGATTGGGGGCAAACGTAGCGGGAGGCTTGTTTTAGTGACGGAACCGAGTCTGAAGGTTGAGGTCAATGGTAATGGGTTGGTTAGAGTTCATCATGATAATGTGGTAGTCAGAGGTACCAGATGGAGGAGGTTGAGTGGTCTTCCTGACCTTAAGTGGGTTGGGTAGCCATGAATCCTTGTTGGGGGAGAGGATTGGTAAACACAGCCAAAAAGATAGGTGCAACATTGGGAGGAACCGCAAGGGAGGCTTGTTGTCCTCAGGATGCTGGTTGAGCTTCCCACATCTATCGCATCTGAGGTAAAAGAGGACAATCATGGGTATAGTGACCATAGACACCGCAACAAGAATAAGGTTTGTTCATGTGAACTAGCTTGTCCTACTTGGGCTGAGTGCCCTGTTGCTGGTTACCAGTGTTAGGTGTATTCCCTTGGGGATTGGGTCCAGGATTACCTGGGGTAGATTGGTTTTGGTTTCCTTTCATATTATTTTTGGAAGTAGGAGGATTAGTTGCACCCTGTTGTGCATACACCTGCCCCTGGGGGGTGGTGGATGTTGTTGCGGGGTTTGAGAAGGTAAGGGAGGCTAAGGTGCTAATACTAGAGGATCTGGAGCACCAATTTGTGAATATGAAAAACAAGGAGGTTGGGAAGCATTGTGGTAAACAGGTTTGGAAAAAGGAGGAGGCATGTTGCATCCTGGATACATGCTACCAGGAGGGGGAAAAGTGTTGGATGAGCTGGCCCCTCCCTGAGGGAAACCATAACCCATGGGAGAATGAGTGTACGGATGAGAAAGGGTGCCAATGATACTGTCAGCAGCATCGAATTCCCCCAGTGCGTTGGCACCACTGGGTGTAGGGAGATCAGGTAAGATGGTATAAACATAACCAGATTGAGTGTATATCAGGTCATATTTCAATGCAATTTGGAGAGCGACTTCTTCAGTTTGAGGGAAATGAGATGCGACATCTTTTCCAATAGCAGGCAAAATGGATCTGAGAAACCAGTCCATGTATACATGGTCTTCAAAGGTAGGGGCATGACATAGGCTCTTTCTTCTCCACCATTCCTCGACATGATTGGATAGGCGGGTTGCAGACGATTGACAAAAAGAGGTCAAAATTTCAGTACCAATGTCATAACGAAGGGGAAGCTGGAAGTAAGACATAAAAGCCCTGGCACGAGTCAAAAAGGTAGTAGGAGAGGAGGAGGTCTGGTCAAGATACCACTTAGAAGCTTCTCCGGTAAGCATACGCTGGAACAACCGAAGACAAACAGAGTCATCAGTGATGGAGTTAGACGAACACCACATGTGTAAATATTGAACATGGTTTGTAGGATCTTCTCCAACAAGACCTTCAAACTTGGGGATGTCATAAGGGAGCTTGGTTGGCATAGCAGGCCAACCAGGATCATCGTGTATGGGGTCATTCATCAACTGGTTAAAATCGGGAAGATTGAGACCTACCATCTAAGGGAGCAAGGGAGCAGCTGGGATAGTTCTTGTTGCAGTCCCGCTAGTAGTATTCCCAGCATTAGGGCTGGGGCTACCACTAGCGTTAGGTCCTGAACCAGACATGGTGAAGGTGATAGGACGATAACTGGGGATGGAACTAGAAGCGGAGTTAGAATAGGGACTCAGTGGAGGATTAACTTAAATCCTACGCGAAGGAGTGAGTCTTCCTAACGGAAACTGAGGATGAAGGCCAAGAAGTCTTCGGGATAAACAACTTGGGGGTGTAATGATGGAAGAACAGACACAGATCACAGAAGGAAGAGAGACCAACAAGGGCAAGGAGGTGCAGGATAAAATTATTACAATGTCGAAACAAGGGCAGAGAGGTGCAGGATCAAATGATTACAATGTTATAGTCTTGGCTTGGCCATGTAAACCAGTCACTCTTCACTTAGGGTGTGTGTGTTAAGTGTGTTAATTTTAATTTTTAAACCCAGACATGTGTAGAGAAAAAGAAAAAATGTGTTGTATAACTGTAAATAAATCTGCAAATAATAGTAAAGTAAACTGAATATGACATAAAATAAACAGTTAAAGATGCATCAATCTAAACCCAAGGAGGCGGGCTTCCGAACAACTAGTCTGTATGTGGGAAAAATCTAGTGAAAACACATAAAAAATGGCCAATGGATCTAAAGTTGGGAGGGACAGGGATCTAGAGGTCAGATCTGCTGAAAATGGGTGCAAAAAACAACAAAAATCCATAAGGAAAAGTGATACAAATGAGGTGGCGAAAGGCTACGACCTGAAGGGAAACAGAGGGGACCCTAGAGGAGGACCAAAAAAAACTGAAAAGAGGTGTTTTAGATGGATTAATAACCAATATGAAATGGATCTGAAGGTACAGGATCAGATCTGAAAAATGGTTGAACACACTGAAATCTTAGTCAACCTGCTTAAGCTAAACTCCTCCTAGAAAGGTGGAAGCTTAATGAAGCCCTAGGGGGCTAGGTTCCTACTTTGACGAGTAAAAAAAAGCAAGTACAGGTCCAAAATAGGTGGAGATGGAGGTCAGACAACCCTGAACAGTAGCCCATACAAACCCAGAAAAATCACAGAAAATTCCTGCAAAAAGAACAGGTCGTAGTTTTCTACCTATTTTTTGCAGAGGTCGGAGGTTTGATGTTGTTTTCTGCATCCTGAAGGTTGAGGTCGCAAGTTTTGGCCCAAAAAGTGCAACCTGCACTTCCAGCACTCTCGGGAGCAAGTTTTAGGGAAAAGTGTCATCTCTACTGCGGCTGATGCCTGTCACCTGCACAATAGGCCCATTAACACATGGAAGTTAGAATTTTTACTGTTTTAGGGTTTTAAATATTAAAAACAATATCAAGAAAAGAAAAACAAGAAGCTGAAGAAAAACCCTAGGGATCTGAAAAACGACAGCAATCGTAATTATATACCCTTGTGGAGTCCAGTTGTTAAGTGAATTCTAATCGCAAGCGTACAAAAAAATCTCACTTTAGTTGTGCATAACAAACAAGCCTAACATCAAAGATGGCTACCAATTTATTTAGATCTACAGTTAGTTGACCAAGACAAATGCTACAAATTCCAGATCTATGCAGTTAAAGACATTAAACAACAAATAAAAGCAAGATTTTCTCCATGCATCCAATAGACAAGACAAGAATATTTTTAAAGAATTTTGTATTTATGACACCTGGGAAGGGAACATAGAAATATGTTACTAGTCCCCCTCATTGGGATGGGTTCTTGTATGTCCTCAGCGCTTCAAATCTAAGATCTTTCTCTCTTGATGGTGTAGAAAACCTGGACAAATATGGAACTCAAAGGGAGCTTACAAGAAAAAAATGGTAGCAAAATATGACAATGATGGAGGATCAAAGTCAGACCAAAAGTATATATCCAGAGTGATCTTTAGGCAACAAAAGGTAGTGAATGAATGGAAAAACCCTTCTATTTATAACAAAATATTGAGTTAGTCTAGATATTGGTGCATAATTAAGATACTATTAACCAAATCTAGATCCAACTTTTATGGAATATTTTATTATATTTGTTGGAGGGAAAAATAATTTGAATTTGGTCAAATCCCTTTATTTGTAAATAGTAAATAAATAAATGATTTATTTATTATTTTAAGAGTGTGTTTGAGTAATAATTAAATAAATAGTGATTTATTCAATTATTTATAAATGATTCAGTCAAATTTAACAAGGAATATTATTTAAATAATATTTAAATAATTATTCCTAGAAAATAATAAGATAAATAGTGATTTATCTAATTAGTTTTCCTGTTTTGGGTTAAATATGACCAGGAATATTAATTAAACTGTTATTTAACTAATTATCCTGTTAGTCACCTGTAATTTTTGCATGTTATAGATGACTAAATACTTATCCTAGATTTCTAGAAACAAAGTTCATGAACATTGTGAGTTCTAGAAATCTCACTGCCTTCATTATCCTTAGGATAAATTTTCACTATTTCATCATCCCATCATGTCAAGGTCAGCTCACTACTCCCAAAGGACACATCATGGGCTCATGCCACTCATTATCACTATGTTTTGCCACCTTTGGCCTCAGCCCTCTATTTTGTTTTTCCTAACTCCTCCATTTTCCATCTAGGGGTTTTAAGGGGATTTTTCTTGGTTTCATGACCTCCATGGTTAAAACATAAACAAGGCTTGTATCTTGATACTCTTACACCTCCTCCTATCCTTAATATACCTTCATAAACACTTCCAATCAATCTTATCCCTCAAACTCATCATTTTTCTACAAAGCCTAGCTTAGTGCTACAATTCAACACTTTTCGAGACTAGGCCTATGTTTTGCCCTTTTGGACCCTTTCCCCTCACTCAATTCTTGAAATCCCACTTTCCCCTACTCTCTAACATCTATCCCTATCCCCAAAATTTCCCCAAGAATTTAGAAAACCCTTAACCCCTTCATTCCCCTCCCTCTACAAGGCGGTCCTAAATCCCCTACACCAAACCCTAATTTCCTCTTCCAACTAAGCTAGGGTTTGGTATGAAAAGGAGGAATAAGAGAAAAATATTCATTTAATATATCATTTCAGCAAGAATAAGTCCATACCAACTCATAAACATCATTCATCCATCATTTTCCAAGAATTCATTCCAAGAGACAAGCCATTTGTCACGCCTAGGGCCAGTATTGCTTCAAACTGTGTTTCTGACCAACCAGAGATGCATTTGACAAAATTGAGAGAGTTTTTTGTCCAATATAGGACCAAGAAGAACAACTTCCTTCATTTTTTACACAGGTATCATGGTTTGGGAGAAATGTCAACAATACAGGTGTCACGGGAGAATTTCTGCACTGCTGGAGTGACCTTGGTAAAATCAGGTTTTCTCATAGCTGGAGTGTCCAAATGACTTTCTTGATGGGTCAAACGATAACTATACTAGAATATATTTCCAATGAGCTATCACAAGCTCAATTTGAGGTTGAGGAAGGCATACAAAAGTTGTCTGCACCAGCACCTTGCATTTCTGCACCATCATTCAGCACTTTTTGACTAGTCTTGGGAGAATCCACTTTTTGCAAGTCAAATAAACTCCAATAAGAAAACAAGAGGTCGATTCAAAAATTATACAGGTTATCCATTGAGGTACAAATTGCAGATGAAGTCATAGGAATTGATAATCACATGAGAATTTTTGCACTACTTTCTCAAGAAAATTCATTGCCAAACAGTGCTCTTGCTCATCAACATGATGACCTTCACTCAAATTTCAGCCTTCTCAATCAGAATACATCAGGTTTGCTAGAGGATAACATTGCAATATATGATGATTCTACCAGTTCAGATGATCATGAGGAAGAGGTGGAGTTTCTTTCCCAAAAGAGTCCCAAGCATAGCCAAGTGGAAGAAGGAGTAGTCTTGAATGAAGCTTATGTCTCAAATCCTCTAGATCAAGTAATATTCCAAGATTAATTTGTTGTTTTCCTTGAGAAATCCAAAGGAGGAGTGTGCTCTTCCAAGAAAAATCTGTTGCAAAGTGTGAGAAAATTTTAGGCACTACTGTTCGAAAACAAGTAAGGTGGAAGTGGCCTTTTGATTTCTTCAGCACTCTCAAAGAGCCGAAACAAGATCAATCATGGAATCATCTACTTTATTGGTTATATTAGAAAATGGAGTTCACGAAATGAATGTATATCATGTATAGGTTAGATTAGGATAGATAGGAATTAAAAATAAGCCCAGCCTTGTGAGAATATTTTTAGTTCTAGATTGTTTGGAAAGAATGAAAAAACACAAAAACAATGAAAGGTAAAAAAAGAGGGCAGATTTGAAAAGCGGTATAGCCCCATACCCAAAAAAATAGAGTACTACTGAAAGTGTGCAAGCCTAAATGCCACTACTTGTTCCAAAAAGTCTTCTTCAGTCATCTAGCCTAATCATGGCTGAGTATGTTTTCAATTTATTGCTGATAGGTTAGTGAAAGAGAACTTGTCAAAGCATCTAAACTTGACTTGTCAGTAGGAATAGATTAGGAAGAAAAGATACTGGTTCTCCATGCTCAAATCTGAACCAAAGAGAAAATATAGGGATGCCTAAGAAATTCTGAATCATAGCCCTCATGTTTTCTCGTTTTTCATTATACAAAAATAATGCATGTGTGTAGCTTGTTCGAATGTCACAACCCATGATAAACCAGATTACCTAATCCTGGTTTGATCATGTTTTGAATTTCATGTCAGTAGAATAGAGAATAAAATTTGTCAAACAACTTAATATTGACAAATGACCAGACTAGGTAGAGAATAAGAGAGTTCATTAGCCTAATCTGAACCCTTGGAAGTAATAAGGGTAGAAACATATAGTCTTTTATGCTTTCAAAATAAAATGATTTCAAGGGTTTTCCAGTCCAAGTGCACCCAAGTGAAGAAAAAATGTTAGGCCAAGTATGATGGGTAGGTAGATATGAGTTTGAAGCAAACATGTCTTTTCAGATTATGAGATCATAGCTTCGAAAGGACATTAGCAAATGAAGAAAGAAAGATCTGCAAAGTGCAAGTAAGGCATTGGTCTTCAAAGCTTAGAGATCTGAACTGTGGGGTGTTGGACACCTCCTCAAAAGGAGCTGCCCTCCCCAAGTTGATCCACTGTTATTCATCTGTAATTTTTTCATGTTATAGATGACTAAATACTTATCCTAGATTTCTAGAAACAAATTTCATGAACATTGTGAGTTCTAGAAATCTCACTGCCTTCATTATCCTTAGGATAAATTTTCACTATTTCATCATCCCATCATGTCAAGATCAGCTCACTACTCCCAAAGGAACCATCATGGGCTGATGCCACTCATTATCACTATGTTTTTCCACCTTTGGCCTCAACCCTCTATTTTTTTTTGCCTAACTCCTCCATTGTTCATTTAGGGGTTTTAAGGGCATTTTTCTTGGTTTCATGACCTCCATGGTTAAAACATCAACAAGGCTTGTATCCTGATGCTCTTACACCTCCTTTGATCCTTAATATAGATTCATAAACACTTCCCATCACTTTTATCCCTCAAACTCATCATTTTCTACAAAGCCTAACCTAGTGCTACAATTCGACACTTTTCGAGGCTAGGCCTATGTTTTTCCATTTTGGACCCTTTCCCCTCACTCAATTCTTGAAATTACACTTTCCCCTACTCTCTGACATCTATACCTATCTCCCAAAATTTCCACAAGAATTTAGACAACCCTTAAGCCCTTCATTCCCCTCCCTCTACAAGGCAGTCCTAAATCCCCTACAACAAACCCTAATTTCCTCTTCCAACTAAGCTAGGGTTTGGTATGAAAAGGAGGAATAAGAGCATATGATTCATTTAATAGATCATTTCAGCAATCATAATTCCATACCAACTAATAAACATCATGCCTCCATCATTTTCCAAGAATTCATTCCAAGAGACAAGCCATGTGTCACCCCTAGGGCCAGTTTTGCTTCAAACTGTGTTTCTGAGAAAAAAGAGATGAATTTGACAAACGTGAGAGTTTTTTTTGTCCAATATATGACCAATAAGAAAAAACTCATTCATTTTTTACACAGGTATCATGGTTTGGGAGCAATTTCAAAAATACAGGTGTCATAGGAGAATTTCTGCACTGCTAGAGTGACGTTGGGAAAATTAGGTTTTCTCATAGATGAAGTGTCCAAATTACTTTATTTATGGGTCAAAAGACAACTATACTGTAATATATTTCCAATGACCTATCACGAACTCAATTTTAGGTTGCAGAAGGTATCCAAAACTTGTCTGCACTAGCACTCTGCATTTATGTACCATCATTCAGCACTTTTTGAATAGTCTTGGGAGAATCCACTTTTTGCAGGTCAAATCAACTCCAATCAGAAAAAAATAGGTATATTTGGAAATTATACAGGTTAATATTTCCAACGAGATATCACGGTCCCAAATCCGATTTCGAGAAGGTCATCAAAACTTGTCTACAAGTGGACCCTTTTTTGGCACTGTGCACAGGAGAAGTTTGGCCAGAATTGCCAAAAATTGGTCAAAATCAGTCTTTCCTCCTCAAATTTTCCCTAGGCTGCTGCACAAGTTGAAAAATGTTGGTGGTAATTTTTCTTTGCCCTAAAAATTTTCTTTTTGCATCCATAATCAAAGAAGAGTAACAAAAACCAAAATTGGCTAAAAAACCCTAATCTTCATGGAAAACAATTATTTAACCTTCTAAGGCAGAATTTACCAGTTGGAGAGTGTTCATTGGTGTAAATACACTCAGTACAAGCTAGGCATCCTTCAAAACTCTGAAATCATTCCTAGACTTACTTCCATTTTTCCCCCATTTGTTAAAATTTTCCCTCACCATCTCTCATTTTTCCTCCCTAGACCTAAAGCTCTCACAAGCTAAAAACCAATTTGTTCAAGGAAACAATTAGTCACTATGTCTGGAGAAGAGATAAGTACCAGTAGTGATGAAGGCCAAGGACCATTGGGCTGAGAAAAGCCTTGGCCACAGAGAGGGAGGAAGAATCTACCCTAGTTGAGAAAATTCCTATCAGTGAGCTACTTGATAGAGACATAGAGTTTGATAGGGAGCCTTGGCTTGAGAGGACCAATATGCATTTAGAAGATAAGTTGGAGAAGGCAAACAAGGCCCTTGAGCTCCAAAGGAAGATGGCCAAACACTATGCCCTCAGAAACCAAATTGCTAGGGCAAAGCTCGAGAAGGAATTTCTTGAAAATAAAACACTAAAAGAGGAAAAAAAGCATGATGGCCTTGGAGTTTTGTCTGAGGCTTCTCAATAGGTGTCCAAGACCTGTTGAGGGAACACTCCACCAATTTTGGCCAAAATTGAACAAGATTTTGTCTTTTTGAAATTTTGAGGTCTCTATGCGCAGCACCTTGGCGCTATGAACAAATATCATGCATCCTCAGCTTGAAAAATTGACATTTTTGGATTCCTCTCATCATCATCAGTCTGCTCACAAAATTTTAGACCATTTGGAGTAGTTTTGACCCCCCAAAAGGTCAAAAAACACCTAAATTTTGACCATTCTGCCTCATTTTCAGGCATGGTGTTGTGCACAGAGCAGTGTTTGGAGAATGGATTTTTGGATAGGAAAATGGCAGTCATTCAGGAAAACTCAAGCATTCCTAGAAAGTAGACACATCAAGCTTTCCAAAAAGCCATCATAGAGCCAAATCCAGCACCGGAAAGGAGGTCAAAATATGGCTGCAAGTACACCTATTTTTTGATATTTTGGCGCTGCCACACAGGACAAAAGTGGCAAAAGTCAACAAAACACACTCATTTATTACAAAATGAGTTTTTTATTATTTTTGAGGCAAATCACTTTAGGATTAGGTGTTAGAAGTTATTATGCATTTATTTTTCTTGGATATTTATGCCCTGGGCCTTGCATGGTCTCTTGGCCATAAATGACATTTATGAGTTTTTTAGGGTTTCTAGAAACCTCTTATGGTTTCCACCTCCTCATTTGCTGAGTTAAATATAGCATGAGGACTTGATTGTAAATTTTGGAATTTGATGAATTTCATGAGTAATATATGGTTTTCATGAGCTTGGAGAAGAAACTGGTGTTGTGGAGTTTATGAATGGCTTGCTTGGATTGATGATGGAGAAGCTTGTTTGCAAGATTCCTTAGCTTGGTTATTGGTGATGTATTCTTAATTTGTTCATGTTTTCTTGTTATCATTATGTTTCACTCTTCTTTATTGCAGTAGAGCAGAGAAGTATAGGTTAAGATATGCTCTTGGAAGCACCTTAGTCCTCCTGCCTTATCACTAGAAAATTTGGCCCAATTTCCGACGGCCACTTCGTCACTATTCCGACACATAGTCGTCGCAAGAGCGACAGTTCGAGGACGAGAAAAACATGGTTCGCCATTACGTCACAATTCTGATGCCTTGACAAAGTTTCGCACTACCAACACCTTTTCCATTGCTTCCAAACAAGCGTCTCTCTTCCGATGTTTGTAAACTGTTGCAATTCCGACGAAATGTGGTCTGACGTTTTGAACGTCACTCTTCCGATGTTTTTATACTGTCGCTCTTCCATCATTTTTCAGCTGTCGCAATTTCGACGTCGTACAAAAGTGTCGCAAGACCGACACATTTCAAAAGTGTCACAAGACCGACGCTTTCCAGAAGCGTCGCAATACCGACGCATTCCAAAGCGTCGCAATACCGATGCTAGGAAGAACTGTTGCAATATCGATGGACGTCACAAGATCGACGAAAATGGAAATCGTTCAAAACGTCGGAAGACCGACGCTTACAAAGCGTCGGTATACCGATGACGGGTTCAATTTAAAAAAAAAAAAAAAAATGAAACTTTAAAACAAGACAGTAAATATCCAATATTTGTTATGAATTGTGGGTGTTGGAATTGTTATGAACATAATTCGACCGTGAAATATTAATATAATAAACCACCCCGTAGCGCTTCGACTATAAACAATCATATAAACATGGCTCTGTATTTCAAAAAACAGGTTTAAAATAGAAACAAGACAAGTTTTTTTTTTTTTCTAAGTAAGGTTAATCTATTAACAGTGGGAATAAAATTACAGCATGACCGTAGTCAAAAACATTGCCCAGACTTATGGAAAATTTGTCAAAAAATCAAAAAAGAAGACTGCCCTCATACGGGGAAACCAGTCTTGACGTTTTTCAGGTCGTTGCATTGCCCACGCAGGGGAACCATCGTTTGATATCTTTGACGATTACAATGTTTACAGAATTCAAAAATAAAATAGAGGCCTAGCATAGTAATATAAGCAAAAAATTCCTAATTAAGTGGGCCGCGAAGCAAGAAAACCAAACCAAAGAGAAGCAGCTACTCATCCGGTGGTTCTTTGACAATTCGGCACCATCCTTTGGCAAACATAAAAATGAAACTTTAAAATAGGACAGTAAATCTCCAATATTTGTTATGAATTGTGGGCATTCCAATTTTTATGAACATAATTCGACCGTGAAATATTAATATAATAAACCACCCCACAGCGCTTCGACTATAAACAATCATATAAACATGGCTCTGTATTTCAAAAAACAGGTTTAAAATAGAAACAGGGAAATTTTTTTTTTTCTAAGTAAGGTTAATCTATTAACAGTGGGAATAAAATTACAGCATGACTGAAGTCAAAAACATTGCCCAGACTTATGGAAAATTTTTCAAAAAATAAAAAAAGAAGACTGCCCTCATACGGGGAAACTAGTCTTGAACGTTTTTCAGGTCGTTGCATTGCCCACGCAGGGGAACCATCGTTTGATATCTTTGAAGATTACAGTGTTTACAGAATTCAAAAATAAAACAGAGGTCCAACATAGTAATATAAGCAAAAACATGCCCAATTAAGTGGGCCGCGAAGCAAGAAAACCAAACCAAAGAGAAGCAGCTACTCATCCGGTGGTTCTTTGACAATTCGGCACCATCCTTCGACAAACATGTCACTGTCCATGGCGGGAGCAGCTTCAAACACGGAAGGTCCAGGATCTCCAGGTGCTATCTCCACATCACGAGCCCTACGAACCTGAGCATCCGGTTCCTGCACATTCACGCCACCGCTCCCCTCCTGAAGGCTCGAAAGCTAGGCTTTTTCTGAGCTCAGACCCACTGGACGGGTGCATTGTTCCTCCACTTGGGCCTCTTCACAGAACACCACGGTGATTGAAGCTGTGATTCGTGGGTGGTTCAAAGAGCAATTAAAGGAGAAAAGCACAGTGCGCGTCATGGGAGAAGGTGAAGCGGTGGGGAAATGATGAGTAGGGGAGCCCATACGGTGGCTAGATCCTAGAACCCGACCCCGCCCACTTCTAGTGTTTGGATAGAGGCCTACGTAATAATCACTCGAGGGGGAAGACGACTTGGTTGAGGGGCTGCAGGGAGCGCACAGGGGTTGACCTCTGGTGCTACCCCTGCGGCAATGCATCCTTTGATGCAGGTGAGGCATGGGTGCAGTCTCAGCAGTGGGCACAAGACGAGATGGAGAAGCAGGATTCCAAGAAACCGAGGAAGACAGACACAGACCAAACCGAGAGAAATGCAGATTTGCACCAAGGTCTAAGCAACAGTTCAGCTGGCTTTTCCTTCCCGTCATAGTGAGCAGGCAGTGTAACCCAACAACCAGAGAGCATCTGCAATTCAAAGGTTTCAGCTCGTCTGAGAAACCATATCAAAACACCATTTTATTGACCCGACTACAATGGCATCAAATAACACCCATCATAAATCTCTCATTGATGAGAACCAAAGGCCGGAGCATATTGGAGCATGCAGAATCGCTAACAGGAGTGGAAGTTCGATCTTGAACAGCGTTAAAACTTAATGCAATTGATATGAAAGCCTTGGAAATTAAATATCGGTTGATTGAACAGCGTTAAAACTTAATGCGATTGATATGAAATCGCCACATCCATGTCCCATCGCCTTAAACACCATCCAATGCACCGGCATCCGAGAACAGGGAAACTTTTGATTGAAGTGCAGGTTTTGTTTAAAGTTTGGTGGTCCCGCACCACGGCAAGCTAGAGGAGGACACGTGGCAGAAATTGATTGGAGCGGATCTTTGTTTGGGCTGCTCGCGCAGTGGAAATTCGGACCCGAAAAATATTAGGGCGAATTTGATAAGAAATTTGCGTCACAACTCTCTCTCTGTACACCAACCCAAATTCGGACCCGAAAAAGATTAGGACGGAATTCATTTGGTTTTCACGTCAAAAAATTAGCCGACGTCAGCAGGATATTTTGGAACACGAATTTGGTTTGAATTATGATTTATCGCCGTTTGAAGTCTGGCGGGATCCACGGCTAAAGGGTTCATTTGAAGTTTTGACAAAGGTTTTGTTATATGTTTTATATAACACGCGTCGGAATAGTTCTATTGTTTGTTAAGGTCCCACACTGGTTTTGGTAATATTTTGTTTTAAATGCAATGTATATATGTTTTATATATATATTTCATATATATATTAAAACATTTATAAATTGTGGACCCCAGGAGCATTTTAATAGATTTGTTATTTGCATAGTTTTGTTATGTTTTTAATATATGCGTTGCATATAAAAGAAAAGGGTTGCGAGCATGTTTCAGAATGTATTTGTAAAGTTTATTATTACACACAATAGTAGTGTAAGTGTTTTGAAGAGCACAACAATGCGTATTTTTAGAGATAGAGAAGAATTTTGAGTGCACTGCCTTTTGCAGTAGTCACATTTTGTAATCCCTCTCAGTGAGGAAGAATTTGTAAAAGTTTTTTTTGAAGGAATAGAAATTTTTCAAAGTGTTGAACTCTGTTTCCAGTGAAGAAATTTCAATATTTTCTCTGTGTTAGAAGAGGAGAGTATTACTCTCTCCATCGTTATTCTGGAATTTTCAAATATTCCAACACATGGCTATAAATGAAGGAGATTGCTATGCATCAACATCAACATGTTTTCAAGTAGGAGCTGCCTAATTTTGTAAAAAACTTCTCTCTGGATGTCAAAATTTGCAGACACTGAAGATTACTCAGGTGATGCCTGAAATTTCCATTGAATTGCTATAAGAATCTTAGATTTGTGACAGAAGTCCTTTTGCTAATATATTAGCTTACTCCTTTTAAGTTTGTCTCATTCAACTAATAAAATATGTTTCAAGGAGTATAATGAAAACTAGATTATGTGTGAAGCATAAAATAATCATTGATGCTAGACTTGGAAGTTAAGAAGTATAATAAGAAGTAGATACACTTCTCTAAAGCATAATACCGTTTTTCTGAAGCATAAGACAATCATTGATGCTAGACTTGGAAGTTCGAATAAGACGAGATAAAACAACGAAAAAGGCATTCCATTACTTGCATGAAATATGAGTACCGCCTTTTACCAGTATGCTGGGAGCAAGGTCTAGATTTTGACTGGCATCGATTCTTGTGAACTCAAATTTCACTAAAAACATAGTTTTTTGTATGTTTTTCAGCACATGGTTAAAAATGATAGTGCATAAAAATCTATATTGTTGGGTTGAATACATAAGTAATAAAAAATTCTCTTTACCAAGTTATTCGCTTCATCAAAAGCCTGATCTTCACATGTGACACTTTTGCTAGGGATAAATATCAAGTGGGTTGTGACATTTTAAAACTTGGTTCGCAGTGAAGTGCCCAAAAGGCAAGTCTATCAAAGCATCTGCGACCTGTGTCATTTCATAGTAGCGGATGATTTGATATCATAATGGAGGTGCTCCAATTCAAGCAGTGTAGAAGAGGCAGGAGCCTACAAGGCAGATCCAAACTTTGGAGAAGAGCAAGGTAGATCCTGGGAAGAACGAAGAATTTGGGAATCCGGGATCTCTTCCAGAGGCCATGATACCAAAGGTTTGTCCTGTTTGTAGATCTTTCTCATCTACATCCAATATAGCCTTAAATTCCCACATATATCACTGTCTATCAGGTGAGTCAAATGCTAAAAAATCTGGAACAAAGTTTTCCAAGCCTAAAGTGAAGGTGAGAAAAAAATGATCAATCCTAGATATAATTGCTGTGGCACCCGTTTGCATGCTAGAGGATTTGGATTACAGTACTAGCAAAGAGCTATCGACTTCTGATGCACATCCATTGCCTTTGGATCAGCTCAATCTCAGAGACACCGCCAAGCAGAGGCAACATCAATGCAAAGATCTCAACATTTCAAAATTAATGCAAAGATCTCGCGTAGTGGTAATGCATGTATTTCAAAAGAAACAAATAACAATGCACATTCTAACCCATTCGAATAACCACTGTAGAAAGGGTTTACATCTAATTAGATCCAATTCGTATATCGATGGAAAAAAATCAATATAATTACATTTTCCATAGCAAAGGAAACTTTGCGAAAACAGAAAAGGAATATAAAACGAGGATGTCAAGATGTTTAGATGACTCAGTACAACAATTATTTGTGCTTAGTAGACACAACACTGTATTCTTAATGCATTTTCTATAGAATACTAAATAGATTTGTCCAAAATTTGAGATGCAAAATGTAGTCTCTACTACGTTTGGAAAATTGGAGGTTTATAAAAGATAAACTGCGAACATAATTGTACCACTATGATAAGAAGTTTTCAGAAGCATTCCTTTTTCTTCAAAAACGTGGAACTACCTTAAGAATGCTTATGGTTGATATAAATATTAGAGCATGGCAGTTAAATGTAGTAATTATGCTAAAATACTGAATAACAGCTTGAGAGTGCTCTTCAGATGCTGTACGAATGCACCAAATTAAAGTTGTACCATTACTAAAGAACAATGGCCAAAAATAGTCAATTTTGATATCGTGAAGTTATGTATTTCTCGGTAGCAAACTGGGGATTGGATGGAAAATATGAGAGAACTAAGTTCCAAGGACTAAAAAAGCAAGGCCAACATAGTTCTACCTTGAATCAGAGACAAAACAAAGCTACCCAAAAAAGTGTTTTCCAATGTCATCACCTCGAGGAGCGCAAAGTTATTTGATGGTGCCAACCATTTGACGAAGCAGAGAGAAGATTCATGGTGCCAATGGGTGTAGCACAGTTTGTTGACGTGAGCCATCATTGTAAAAAAGAAGATTGATGGTGCCAATTGCTGTAGAATTCCATTGAGAGTGCAACTACTGTAGTAGAGCAGTTTTGAAGCTCCTATATATAGCAGAGTCAACATTTTCCTATTGAACAAGTTTGTATAGTCAAAGCCACAACAAGATCAGATAGCCACGATCCTAAATGAGAACCAGAGCCAAAGCTAAGACAGATTCACGTTTAGAAGAACAAGACAGCCATAGCAAAGGATCTGACTACAGAACCAGATCATGAGAGATAGCAATATTCTTGTTTCCACTGTGGAAATGTAGAAACTGTACAAGTGCTTTGCTTCCAGCAGATTTCATTGTGACAATAATTGCTATGGTGTTGTAAGCGCTCATTAGTAGAATCTTAAAGCCATTCTGGAATTATTTTAACCTGGAGATGGTTTTCTCTGGTTATAAATCCTCATGTTCAAATTCTATTGTGGATTGGTTGTGTTTGATATTATGTTTTTACTGTCCATAGTTGAATTTTCGCACAGAAAATTATCAGTCTAAAGCGAGCAATTTTGTGATGTTTCTTTTGCTTCCTATTATGAAGTATGTCGCTAAGAACTCTACTCGTTGTAATAGAGGTCTTGGGCATAGAATAGGGGACTTGGGTTTTTTGGAATCAAACTTCAGGTTAAGATGCTCATCTGAAGAATGGCACAGTGAGCCTTAGCATGGAGTTGGGAGTACCAATTTGAAGTGCAGGTAGGGCATTGTACAATAGACCAGTTAGATTTCTGGACCCTAATACAAACGTTTCTTCTTCTTTCAAAACGTGTTTCTCTTTTTCTGTAACCAATGTGGGTCCTGTTATTTTTTCAATTGGGGATGGATCATCATTTTTTATTGCTCTAGATGATCACACTCTGGTTAGCCCTGGAGGCTATTTGGGGGTGATGAGTCCAATATGTCTCAATGAACTGTTTCCCTTACCAGGGAATACTATTGTAGTGGAATTTGATACTATTTTGGATGTTGAATTCGACGATCCTAATGGAAACCAGTACCTTCAGCTCCAGTACCTGTTCACAAAAGAAGGTGCCATAGTCATTCATGCATGCAGAGAGGGTGAATTGCAGGCATTGCAACAGGAGGTGTTGTTTTTTTGCATTGGCCACTAGATTGTTTGTCTGGTTCTGTTACAAGCGCAGAGTATTGAAAAGGACAGACAAATTTAGTTCAGATATTGTGAAATTGCCTCGGAAATTCACCTACAAAGAGTTTAGCAATGCTACAAAAGACTTTTTTTGAATGTGATTGATAATCGATAATTGCAAGCAAGGGTAATCCCCTTGTGAAACCCAAATTTCTGAGCATTTTATAAAACCTGATGACAGATTCATTGTAATGAACAAGCGCCTAGGTCCATATTACATAAAAATCTACCAAGCACCAAGATCTAGAAAAAAATCCACACTATCTGCGAACTAAGAAGAAGAGGCAGAAAATGTATTCTGCTTACCTGTTTGAATAGTGGTTGGGGGTTACCACGACAAAAATTTGACAGAGCCCATGTAACATTTCTTATCATTGAAATTCTGGCAGTATCATTCAATTGGGCAAGCACCTGCCTTAGAGATCCATGACTGAGGGAAAGATCCCTAAATGTTGCAGAGTCTCCAGCAATATCTCCCAAAGCCCAAACAGCCTTACACGAACACCAGTTGAACTCAAAGTTGGGTACTAGTTTTTTAAATCAAATTCCAAAATTACAGACATATAAAGATAGTTGGGAAGAATAATTTTATGCCTCTAAAATAAACGTGCTACCTGTTCTCGAACATTATCATTCCGAGAGGTAAGAAGTTCCACAAATATAGGAAATGCCCCGTAATCAATCACAACCTTTGTATTCTCAGAGGTTCCTGAGACTATATTAGTCAAAGCCAAAGCTGCTTCAAACTACATTATCAATCACAAGGTATCACCATCAAAGCTATAATTTTAAGATAACAATTTATCTACCATTGAAACTATAATTTTAAAATAGATACACCTAGTGATATAGACACCTAGTGAGAGTAGAGGTTAGGAAATTATAATAAGAATTATTACAAGATATCACTCACAGTGCAGTTGATTGTTCATTGTCTGTTGTAACTATAATTTTTAAGAAGACACACTTAGTGATATAGACACCACCAAGTGAGAGCAGAGGTTATGAAATTATAATGAGAATTATTTCAAGATATCATATTACTCATAGTACAATTAATTGTTTATTGTTTGGTGTAATAATTTTTTATTATTTATAAACACAATAAAAAATATTATGAGGGACGGTGATGAAATTGACAACGGTCTCATAACAAACCATAACATGCACATCCCCTGGCAAGATAGACTCTGAATAAGAAAGAAAGAAAAACAAAGTGATTACTTACGGGATCATAGGCTTCTTGAAGAACAAGATCCAGAGCAGCATCTGTAACCCCTAAAGAAACACCTCTCTCTGCAAGACGAATCGCTACATCTTTCATATGTAGTCTAGCAAATTTTCTGAGCTCATCACAAGAAAGAGGATCAAATACAAATATCTCATCAAGTCTATTCAATAGCTCTGGCCTGAAATGTCTTCTAACCTGCAAAAATATTCAAAGGCATGTCAAAGCACTGCAGCCAACTTCATGATAAAATTATATGAAAAATATGCATACACAGAGTCCAGGAGAATGAAACGACAGGTGTATTGGCAGTTGCCAAAATGCAGCAACTAAAATGGCAGGTGTATTGGCAGTTGCGGAAATGCAGCTACTAAAATGGCAGGTCTGTCGACGGTTGCAGGTGTGTGGATTGTTGCTGGTATTTTTAGACCGATTCCATGGAAATATACCAGAAACCAGTGGTATGTCAAACCTAGAAGGTAACCCGAGAGACTGTGACTGTCAGATTAAACAAGTAACAGGTGTCGTGCCTAGATAAGAAGTGTTGATGAAAAAAAAAAATTATCTCTTTCATAATAGAAGGCCTATCGGCCTAAATATCTAGGACATGTGGCACTCCATGATAAAGACACATGGTGTGTGGATTTGAGTTTTTCAGGTGGTCAAGTGGGCCGAAAATAGGTGAAATGTGGCACCACTCAGAGATTGACATGTGCCAATTGGTACAAGTGGTAGACAATTGGCATGCTCAAACAACGAGGTGATGCGGGAATGACATGAGGGAGAAAATATCAGAAAAGCCCCAAATCTGGAGAACTAAAGCTCATCACCAACCTGAGATTAACAACTTTACATGATGTAACCTATGAAATCGTAAATGGAGAAATCATAGTAACAATAAAGTAACCTATGTAACAATAAAGTCGAATTCATCCTGGGATTAGTAATGGGAGAAATCATAGTGAACAACAGGAAACATGTAGAGTTGCTTACAATCAAATAGATGAAAAAACACATACAAAAAACCTAGATAATAATCATGAACAAGCTTAATATTGAATTATGAACTGTAAAGGAACTTACAAAATGTGACATTACGAACCTGGTAAAGTGCACAAGCAAAAATATCCTGGACATGACCCTGGTTGACAAGTTGTATTGCTCATGATGTAAGAGGATTTGTACCTGCACTGCCAAGTCAATCAAAATATATCATTATCTATACAATAAATACAAGTAATTGATGTAGTATTTTTTACTCTAAGATGCATTCTTATGATAATGTTAGAACATATGTTGAAAATGTCAAAACATACCTGAATAAGCTCCTCTTCGTTTCAAGAACAATTTATTGGAGTCGCATGAACTTGGAACAAGCCTCCCACGATCTGAAAGAGTAGCAACTAATTCAACAGTGACTTTTGTTGCTACGTTGGATCGAGGGAGGTTTTCTCCAAGATTAAATTGCTCCAATAAATTATTCTCTACTAAACAGGACCAACCACGTGAAGGTGGAAGCTCTTATGGCCCCTCCCCCCCACACTCACATCACTCTCAATTCCCCAATACCCAGTCTATATTTCATTTTTTACTTTCATGAGCATAAAAAAAAATATTCAATAACTAATAAAAAAACAATTCAACAAAAAGTACGCAAGGAAACATTGAAACTAATGCTTGACATAAAAATAGTATGATAAATGATTTTTTTATATAACGCAAAAAACGTTCCAAGTATGGTAACGTTTGTCTTATAATAACACAATATTGTACATTATCAAATTTTATTTTTCTTCTTCCTATTTATAAAGCTCCTAATTACATCATCAATATCATCGTGCTCTGCTCCTATTTCGTGCCTTTCGACCCGCACTGCTGACCTAGTTGCGTAGTCACGATGTCTGGTCTCATCCAGTGACGGGGCATCACCTACAAAAACAGATAATATTAAATTTTAATTGTCAGTTTTTAAATATCATTGAACTAGTTCGATAATATTAATAAAAAAAATTGCAATGAGATTATTTACTTGGTGCACCAGTTGTTGCCCTTGGGACTGTTGCCCTGTATTCCTCTCTGGTGGTAAGATCCTGAAGGGAAACATTCTCTGTCATTTAAACAAAAAACGTTATAAGGACAACCATCAAGGTATAATTAAAAAAAATTATAAGTGGAAATTAATTACCGTCACGGCCCTCACTGATAGTAGCATTGTCGGCCTGGTCCCCACTACAATGATCAGGTTGCATGTGAGGATCATCTACATCTGGCTCTAAAACTGGGTTATTTGCCTCGTCGGTAGTGTTGCTCCCCTAATTTAAACAAATTTGTTAGACATTAAATTTATGGACGAAAACAAACATATTGAAAGGTTAATGTTTTACCTTATCAGGCATTCTGGATCTTGGGACCTGCCCCAAGCTTCTACGATGTTCAACTATGGCTTGATAGCCGAAATGGAAAGTGATATTTTTATCTTCCTCTGTAGTTTTTTTTCCGAAGTCATCACCCTACATTACATATGATTGTGTATTTTTAATCATATTTGATAGGATTACAAAAACGTTGGAAGGCGATACAATTAATTATAAGATGTTTAGCTACTTAATTACAATTCTTGCGGCTAATTTCAAGTAGTTTCCCTGGCCTATCTTGTGATGGCCCTTTTTTTCAATCCTAGTTTTGGTTTCCTTCGAGGTGTTAGGAAACCTATCATTAAAATATTGAAGTCAGATATGACGTAGCACACTTTTATTTTAGACATAGAGAAAATTAAAGCCATTGAATTAAAGTTGTAATTTACCTTGCGGGTCCAGTTGGCATTTTTCCTTCTTTCTTTGCCCTTTTCTCTTTTCCGTCATGGATGAGTGCTCTCCACTCACTCTCTGGAACTGCGAGAGGATGCTCATATCTAGGGTTAAATTGCAATTGCATCCTATAGGTGTCCCTAGTATATTTCAAATATTTTCCGGCTACCCGAGCCACCGCTGTTCTGTCAAATGTTCCGACCCCAAAAAGGGCTTCTAGATAATCTAGAAGTTCTTTTTTCAGGTTGGAATTCTAGGAATTCCACCCTGTGCGTATGGTTGGGCCAAAAATTACCAACGCATGGCTCTCCAAAAACCTATAGAACTCATTGTTTCCTACATAGAAAAAAAAGATATTATCATTAATTTAAAAATAAAAATCATGATAAATATGTTTTAGATAGAGTACATGAAATAGTTAAAATATTAAAATTTACCTGGGAGTTGTACGTGCTTTATAGGGACACCTTCATCGTTCATCAACAACGTGCCATTAATGGTCCTTGTGGAGCTGACACGTGTAGCTCCAGGAAACACAATAATGATCAGCGTCATCACTGCCAACACGTTCAGCGGTTGGCTAGGTGTCTGCTTGGGATGGGTGTGTTTCTTGGCTGGCACCTAAAGGATTAGAAGGTGTATGAGAGGGTTGTTGGGCAATCTCTTTCCCTTGTGTCCCACTACCACCAACACCGGGTTCAAAAAGTGTCATAAAATGCTACATACAAAAGAACTTTTTGTTAGCTTAGTCAATGTAAAAATCAAAAATCAAACTATCACAATTCATCTCATGCAGAACAAAAAAAATATCCTTTTGACTTTTTATTATTACCTGATATGTTTCTAGCTGGGTCATAAGTTGTTTTATCCTCTCTTATGTTTCAGGTGTTTGAGGCACGTCTATCAAAGTATCAAATTCCAACCTTGCATTTCGTGCCTTTTTTCGCAACAAGAGCGCTGGAGATAGGGATGAAGAAAGCTCTTCCTCATAGAGGGAATCATCAGGCGTACCATGGCTAGGTGTCTGCATATTTGAACAAAATTAATATTATTTCAATTATGTAAATAACTAAAATACCTTAAGATAGAGCAATGCTGGCACTTTACATGTTCTTCCGCTGGCCTCTTTCCGCGATCATCCCATCTCAAGGATGTTCCTGTACTGCCCTGATCAGTCTGCCACATTGCAATAAAATTATAAATGTAAAAACTTGAAAACACAAAATGAAAAATAAAATAATTTCTAATAAGACACCGAAAGACAGAGTTAGAGTTTCAAATATGCCTTGCATTGAATTTAGTCGTGGAAACATGTCATTGCACATTAAGGCACCCAAACAAGAGATGAGTTGAAAATGAAGACCTTATTGAATATATTGTTGGAGCAACTTCTAGTCAACTTGTTGTGAAGACCTTGAGGACATTTTTGGAGCAACATTGTTGAAGCTGATGGTATAGCATTGTTGGAGACGATCTTGAAGGGCCTTGAAGTGAAGCTTTTAGAGCAACTATTGAAAAATCCTTAGAGAATTTAAGTAAGGCACTTTCTATCTTCCATCACATTTTTCCTTTCAATATCCTTTAAACGATTTTGTTGATATTTAATGTTTGAAATCACGTTATAATTTTTTGATTATATGTGTTTGGGGACTTTCCCTTTGAAATTACCCAAAAATACCCTGGCAATTTTATCTTCAAGATGCATGTCTGACCCTATTGTTCAATATTTTGATTGATAGTAGTAAACATAGAGAGTTAGGGGGCCCTTGACTTGGTTTGGTTGGGCCATTACATCCCTAACATCTACTAGGGAGAACCCCCCTTGAGTTGGAGGAGAGCTAGCCCGAAGTGAAAAGAGGTTGGTGAGGTGACAATGGGGCTATTGAATTACACATGGTATCACACTTTAGCTTTAGAACTTTATCTTGAGAAGTGCGAGATTTTGCTATATCAATTCTCAAATTGTTTACAACACTATTGTTAAGAACTAATAAGAATTGATGTTGAGGGGTTTTTGGGTATAAGAAACAATACCATTTAAAAACTATGGTTCTCAGTCCTTGGAATTCCTTCACCTGGGCCTAGGGGCACACAAGAATAATTTCACACTAAACCATGCAAACTTAAAAGTAACTTAATAGATCCATAAAGTAATAATAATCATAATTCCTAATTTCCTATTGTACGATATAATGCAAATTATTCAAACATGAAGCAATGAAGACATGCAATGTATGAATTTCAAGATTGATGAACCAATACAAGAATTTAGAAACTACAACTTTGATTCAATACTCTATGTCCTAACTCCAGGAAGGAATCTAGTTTGTAGTACAAAACATGCATCGTGTATTATCAATTCTTAATTGACAACAACTAAAGGTCATCTACCTCATCAATTCCTTCCCATTTTGTGTTTTATGTTATATTCCTTATAAAAGTGTCAAATTTCTCTCAAAGTAAGCAACCACTGAATAAAATAAAAAATAGTTGAGATATGATTGAGAAATGGTCATTTATTTCTTGAAAGGATCTTCACGATTTCTTTGGTTGTTTTTCATCTCAAGAAACAAGAAATGACCTAAGAAACTATCGTGATTTAATATAAGAAACAACACGATGCAATGGCCATTTTCAAAGCCAAATGATGTCGATTGAGGACATGGCCTTTATTTGGTTCCTGTTTCATATGAGTTTCGGGTAGAAATGGAACTTTGTTGTACCATTTCCAGTAGTAAAAAGGAAAAACCTTCTTTTTCCATGGGAAATAATTTACCTTTACTTTTTCAAGATAATCTAAATCACAAAAAATATGAACTATACTACACACATTCTTGGATAATGTGAAAGTGGAAAAGGAATACCCTACACAAGTGATGCACACATGTATACTTGAACACTAATATATTTTTGTAGTTGAAATGCAATGCTTGTTTTCATTTAAATGTAGGGTTTTTAAAGCAGGGAGAAATAATGGCTACCAATTTAATAAGCATTTCTTTGGGAAAATTTTAAATCTTGTATTGGGTGATGAAGATAATAGAGGGTATTGAATCTTGATTCTTGACATTGTGTTTAACTTGAATAACTCAAATGATTATAAATATCAGTGGATGAGCTCTTTTTTCAAGTATGTCACTCAAAACTCTTATTTCAAAGCATTGTATGATGGCTAGCATTTGTTTGTTTCCCTTTCTTCAGTTCAATGTAAAAAGTATATTAATATATTGGAGCACGAATGATAACTAAAATTGTTTGCTCTGCAGTATATCCAGCCCCAAGATTATGAAATTTTTTCTCAAGTGGAGCTATTGGTTATTGATGAAGAAGCTGCAATTCCATTGCCTATTGTAAAGGCTCTGCTCAGGCCATATTTAGTGTTTCTGTGCTCTACTGTAAATGGGTAATAATTATAAATGAGCCAACCACAATCACAGATTTTGCAACCATTCGGTTTCCATGGATAGTGATGATGATATTAACCCTATATATCAGTGACCTATATGTATATGAGAATGATCTCAACATTGACCTTGATATGGTGGTATGGATGTGACCTTTGGTATGTCATCAGAAAATCCCAAAATATCAGAAAATCCCCAAATCTGGAGAACTAAAGCTCATCACTTTTGATCTAGAGTACTATCCTTCTGATAAATTTGATGACTTTCGATCTCCCATTCTCTACCACTTTGCACTTCACCTTCAATATAGATCAGACCAAGGAAAATTCATTACTGGGTGTTGAGATAGATGATTTTGTTGAACTAAAATCCATAGCTTAAACTTCATGAAACTGGTGGAGTGAAATTCATGCAAGCACAAACACATCTTACACATCCTCTTTGAAACTCATCCGAAAGAACATTGGAAGACATCTAGAGAGAACCCTATAGCCTAACACAATCCAATGGAATTGACCAAAAAAACCCAAATAGAGTCAACCATGTTATAGGAGGAAGGGCCTGCAGTAAGAACTTACCATTTTGCAAGCGCTGAGGGTGAATGCTGAGGGCGAATGTTGTTCTGCAAGAGATGAGGGAAAATGTTGAGGGAAAATGTTGTTCTGCAAGAGCTGAGGGAAAACGTTGAGGGCGAATGCTGTTCTACAAGAGCTGAGGGCGAATGTTGTTCTGCAAGAGCTGAGGGCGAATGCGTGCATGATATCAGACGTTAATGTAGTTTTTAATAAAATCATTTTTATGTAGCGCACATTTGATTTTTGCATTTCAAATCATTTTTATATACATTTGATTTTTGCATTTCTAATACTAGTGACAAACAAATTTCTACAAGAGGTTGAAATTTTTACTAGAATAGCCATGAAAGACTAATTAAAATGGCTTAAAATGCAAGTGGATCTTCAAAATAAATGTAATTGAAGGTTCTCCCCACTAAATTTTTGCAAAAGTTCTTACATTATTTAAGTTATCTAGGATGTTTTTTTGTATTACACAATCTAAATTAAATAATGAAATATTTGGGTAGTCTTATTATTTCAAATTAGGACACAATTTTCAAATGGTGATGAAGTTTCATGTGATGATTAACTGACAATATTCTCCTTTCCTATCCTTGAAAAACTATACAAGGTTCCCTGCTGCCACATGAAACCCTAACTCATGTAGCAGCATAGGACCAGTCCTCCATTTTGCCCGTCATAAGGCATTTTGCACGTATTTTACGACTAGAATTTGTGGATTCTCGTTTTCCGTGACGTGCTAGGAAGGATTGAAGACTTAATTTTGATGTTTGAATTTTTTTCAAAAACGTTCTTATGCCCTTTAATTTCCACTTACCAATAATTTTGCAACACTAGTCCTCTTCGCAATTGCAAGGCTGTACTCAAAAAGTAAGGAAAGTTCTTTTTTGGCTCACTCAAAATTAAAAATTTAATAAAGGAATTACCACTTATCATTATTGATATTTTAAAATTAGAATCAATTTAGTTTTCCCCTTCCTATTACAAAAAGTTCACAAATCCTTTCTTTTACATAAAACACCAAAGAAAGAATAAAGCCTACTGCCCTGCAAACTTCCAAGGTTGTGATTAGTAAAGCAGTGAAAAAGTATGACTATAGCACTGAAAAATTAGAATTCCAATCTGCCCCAACATGAAGTAGTGTTAATATAGCTGGTGGCTTGGCTTGATGGTCAAACAGTGAATTACACAAGCACAAAATAAAAGCTTTAGGCGTCTAGTTCCTTACACTCGCACTCTCAAGGCATTCAGACTTAGGCCGAGCTCAAGATTGGCTCCGAGGAAACTAGATTAGCTCATTAACTTGCCATATTTTAATTTCATAAGGTATGTTCGAAGTTTGAACTGCTAGGGTAATTTATTATTGTGAAATCATAGTTCTAAATTATCTCTTATTCTGTGAGCAATGTAATCTATTAATTGTAAGTAGACTCATTAAAAAAATTGAAACTGATTTTAGCATGAATGATGACAATTTATATATTAATTGGTTTTAAGAGTATTTGTATTATGTAGGAGCACTAGAAAGACAAATCAAGACTTCATTTTCTGTTTTCCTTATTTTATTGGGTTGAACTAGAGAAAATTGAATATGAATAGTGAGTTAATTGTAAGATCAATGGGCCAAGGCCATACATCAACATTGACCACAGTGGGGAAGTATAAAAGCATGGATATTTATGCAAGTATAGTTATTAATGTAAGATCAAAGTTAACTCTTAGCTTCACTAAAGAAATAGAAGGAAAAGATCTAGCATCAACTAAAACTCACGTGAAAAAGTAGATGAAAAATGTACAATCATCCAATGGAGAGGTAATATATAATTATCCAGTAAGACTCTTGGCTATGCCTTGAGACTAAACTAATTCTCAATATTTCTGAATAATCATCCATTGGAATTTAGTAGGAAAACCATAGTAAATCATTGTCCAATGGCCATGCAAAAATATATAAAAATAATATTTGTTTGTTGTTTTTCAATAGGTGGACCATGATGGGACCACTGAGAAGGTGGGGGTGTTTTTTTAATCATGGAAGTGAGGTTTAGTTAATTGATAGTCAAGTTACCTTTCCCTATAAATTTTCTCAATCAAGTTATTCATTCATTGAACTTTGATTCATTCCTACTGTTTTGATACACAATCCAATCCAGTTGAGTCTTGAGTCTTCATTGAGAATGGCATTCATAGGTTGTCAAGAAAGAGGTTATCATGCACATGCACTCTTATTTTCTTGGTATCTTTGTAGCTATGTTCAGCCTGAGTTCTATATTTTTAAATTATCATAATAGTTTGTGATTATTAGGCTTTCATTTTGTCTTTTAAGAATTTTAATTTAATTATTATTAATCATTAAATTTTTAAAAATAAATAAATAAATATATATATATATAGTTATTTAACATTTAGTCAACGGTAATCATTAATTTCTACACATAGAGACTAATTTCTCTGGAAGCCTGGGATATCTTTGTCTTGTTATTCTTATAACTACATAGACATAATTAATAGAGAGATTGAGGACAGAAAAAATTCTAGCGCTTAGTCTCCACTACTCAACATGATTTTGTGAGAAATAATACATAGATTGATTTCTCTGAGTGCCTTAGCATTCTTTGGCTCATTTTTTTAATCACAACAACAATAAAAAATGCACTGAGGATTTGTTCTTAGTCCGATTATGCAATTTTTATAAGACATATTATGCAATATTAATAATAAACATAAATTTATTGCAATTTAGGGAAAGCTCATTCATGTTTTTTTCTTTATATTGGAAGGTTACTTGATTTTTGAAGTAATTTTTAGTAGATCATAGCATATATTGAGGAAATATTAGTTTGACAAGAATCATTTATTTCTCTTGAAACTTTAGGTATTAAAATTCCATGACACAGATATATCACAGTCCAAAATCCAAAGAAAATGGAAGAGCGTTCAATTTTTCTAATCAAACTTTTATTGGTGAAGGGTTAATTTATTACGAGAACATCATTCATGAAGTGCAAAATTTTAAACGTAACGTTTATTGACTAGAAAAATAATGACCAAAACGTCAAAAAAATTTGTGTGACGGGTAAAGAGAAATCCAAATTCCAACCCTGCCTGCCACTTGTTGGTGAGTGGAGGTTATTCACTTTTCATGTACAACTTACCAGGTTACTCATGTTACCAATATTTTCACATGGCTCACTTTTAGGTGACTACTTATTGTACTTCTTCTTTATAAAGAAAAATTGGTAGATAATTGTATATATTATTTGAAATCTATAACAAATCCAGGCAACAAAATTACAACAAAAAGAAAATTATGCAAAAAATTCACCAGGGCACTACTAATGTGTGGATACCCTATCATTTCTTAGATCCTCATAACTTAACAACACCTACTATATTGGTATACACATAATATGGCATTTACCTGAAGTATTTCATATGTATCTAGAAGTAAATAAGTTGTATGACAATTGTTATGGCATATATAAGATGTGTATTATAGTTTATATTTCAATTTTTCTTAAGTGGCATGCATGTGCGGTCCATATAGTGACTAAAATTACCAAATATATTTCAGTGAAGATGTGAAGATGATCTCTCATTAGGTCCTAATTACTTAAAGCATCATTAATTAGCTTTCCAAATGAATAAAATATGTTAACAAATTAGTAAAAACAAGGAAAACAAATCATGCTTTAAAAAAATATGGCACAATGAGTCACACTCTAAGATTTATTTAATTACTCATCAAGTGTCGCTACAACATATATATGATCACCATTACCATAGAAATGGGACATGTGACCATCATTTTGGTTTCGCCAATGACATTTCACATCATGAGCATTGTTTAGGGTTGATTGTGTTGATTTTTTTTAAACAAATCATTTATACATTTTATGGAAATTATAGACACAATTTATAATCACATTACAAGATCATGATGTATGGATATTCCTTATCATTTCTTAGATACTCAAAACTTACCAACACCTAATAGATTGATATACACATCATATAAAATTTACCCCTAGAATGCCACATGTATCCTAAAACAAATTAGTTGTATGGAAATTGTTATGGTGCATATATGATGTGTATTACAGTTTATCTTATAATTTTGTTGAAATAGCATACAACAATTTACATAGTGATATGAGAACCACTCTCTAGAGTATACATCGATTTTGTACACATGGCTTTTCAGTTGCTTTTTAAGATATATCAATGGTGATGCTCACATGATTATATAATGAACCATTAAGTTGAACTATGAAATTATTCCTCACAACACACACACACACACATATTGATGAATTAATAATTTTTCTCATATAATTTTTTTAATCTATTTTGAAAAATAAAATAAAATTATATATAATTATTTCTAAGAAGAACAAGAGAGAGTTCCTTACCATATCTTCGTAAAACATATAATAGCGACGTTTGGAGGCAGCCGTCTAGCGACGCTTTGGGGCATAGTGTCGCAATTGCGACACTTTTTCTAAGTGTCGATATTGTGACACTTTTCTCTAAATGTCGATATAGCGACGGTTTCCCAAGATCAATGGCCCAAAGTGAACCCAATAACTTACCTTTTCCCCACACCTTTCATTTTGATCGTGGCCGTTCGCTCGTTGAATCCAGATCCGATGGCACTAATACATTTTCGCGCTCATAAATTAATCGTTTGATGTTTTGGCAAAGTCGCGCAAAATGGGTGGTTTTTCCAAACCACCTGCGCTTACGTGTCGCAACCACGTTGTATCACGTTCGAAAAGCTAGTTTCCTCTTACCACCATTTACCCTCGCGAATACCACTGGCGGTATTCCCTAAACCTCACCCGTTTAACCTGAGTTTAATGTCATTTAACTATGGTTATACCATCATTTAATACATTAAAATTATATTTTTCATTCAAATTTTCACCTTTTCGCTTTAAACCTGTAAAAACATTGCAGAACCATTTTTCCTCAAAATCACACCGTTTGAACCCTGAGAAACTTTGCAGAGCCATTTTCAACCTACCAGTACCATTTTTCGACGCCCATTGCCCTGAATTTCCATTACAAAGTACTAAATTGTCCTCTGCGAAGCCATTTTCAAAAAATTGAAGACTGAGCACCTCTGCAACGTCTTCAACCGAATTCCGCTGGTTCTCCAGGTACTTTTATTCGAATTTGCCCTCTGAGATTTCAAAATTCCTATCGATTTCAAATAATTACCAAAGTTACTGCAAAAAAGTGTCCATTTTTCAGGGAAAACTCTGTCAAAATTTCCCTGGAATCCCTAATTTCCCTTTCTCGCAGTTTTTTCCATACCCTGGTCCGTTTTGCTGTTGAAATCGATTTTAAATACACGTTCTGAGCTTTAAATTCCTTGAATTTCCTAAAAACCCTGCTCAGAAACCCCATTTTCAGTAGAAATTCGCCAAGAAACCCCTGTTTCTCATAAAGGAACTTAGCAAACCATTTAAGCTTGCTTCGTTCATATTAAAAATGACCAAGAAATAGGTAACCCCCAAGAATGGAGGCCCAAAATCTCAAAATAAGTCTTCTGCAAAGATTCCTCAGCCTATGTCCTTCAAAATCGACAAACCAACTCCTGTACTCACGGCTGATTCTACAGAAGTGGTCAGACCAGTCCAGCCTCCAGTCATTTCTCTAGAGAACAACCCTTTAGTTGATCTGGACTATAGAATACTAGACCCTAATGTAGAATTTAACCTGCTTGATGTCTATAATTGGTGTTATGGAAAATCAGTGGAAAAGGGTGACAAAGATATTCCAATTTGGGAATCCAATCTACCTAGATATATTGTCCCTCTCACTCATTCTGTTCCTGACTTTATCAGATTATGCCAAGCCTATTATATGCCAGAACAAAGATGTATTGTAAACAAAGAAAAAGAGATCCTATTTTACATCACTGAAGAGTCGATAAATTCCATGTTGCAAATTAATCATGACCCCAATTCTACTTCCCTATCAATAGAAGATTTAACCCAACTATATCTTGACTTGGATTTCAATACTAGATTCAAAATATACCAGACTTTTTGTCCAAATCAAGTTGATATTCCTAAGTTAAATCCTCCTTTTGACACCGTTGATTTCCCAGATGAAACTAGACAGATTGTCTCAATGCTCTCCTTCATACTAGGATACGCCAGTGATGAATTCACTGATGTGGCTATCCTAGGTTTTCTGTCAACTCTAAGCACTGGTCAATCACCATCCATTCAGTTCAATTTTGCTAGATTTATTGCTGAAAGTATGCATTATCAGTTATCCAGATTATCAGAAGAAGGAGTTTTCAGATACTCCTCTTATCTACTCCACCTCTTCCTATATTATCAAACAGATAAGTTTCCAATTTAATGTCAGAAAGTGGATGTAGAAGGAAAAGTTCTATCAGTAGTATTTTGGTCATCTATTCTAAGGAAATGGAATAGAGAGTATAGTTTTATAGATTTCAATGACTCATTTATAGCCCCTGCTATGTATCTCTTGGAAAAAGAGGAGATCCCTAGGATCAATGATGAGACAAGAAGAATTCTGCAGTTATCAGAGAGCTACAAAATTGGAGATTGGTATTTATATAAAAATCATACAGAAATCAGAGTGTATGGCTCATCCCTGGCCCCATATAAGTTACCCAGATTTGTTACAAGAATATTTTCTTTAGAATATCTAAGACAACTATTGAATGTAGATGAAATCAACTTCATAGCTTTCAAGAAAAAGACACAATTTAAGTTGAAAAATCAAATTGGGCCATTCATTGTGAATAACAGAGAAGCTGCCAATGAGATAAATGTCAAACTTAAAGAGTATAAGTTCCCATGTATTTTTACATGGAAGTATGACCCACAAGGTATTTTGAGTGCAGCAAGGGTAAAATGTAAGTTGCCTATTTACTTGCATGATCCTAAGCCCCATATTGAAAGATATGTAAATAAAATTGAATGGGAGCTAAACACCCTATCTGATGATGATTCACAGGCAATACAGGTAATACAGGTAGACAGTGGCAAAGGCAAACAGATTGAACAGACAGTACAGGTGGCTTCTACAAGCAAAGATACTGATAATGTACATAAAAGAGACAAAGAAGGAGATAGTTTCATAGCTGAGACTATTGATGACATAAAATTTAGAACTCCTTATAGTAAAAGAAGCAAGTCAACAGAAGAAGAAAAGGATAAGGCTGTAAATATTGATATAGATGATGAAGCAACAAGAATAGTCACTCAAACATTAAAAGAGCTTCAAAATGTAAAAATTGGAACACAAAAAAAAGATACAATCATGAAGGAAAACCAAGCTACTGTCAATTTGCCTCCTTCTTCTTAGGAAAATGACAATACAGAGTCAGAGATTCAGATAAGATTCATACAGATTAAAGAGAAGAATGAAGAGATCAAGAATCAAGCTCATTCTAGATTTCTTAAGGAAAAGCCTGGAAACAAAGACAAGCTTCTTTCAACATTTGATTATTCATCCAATAAATTGGTAATGTCATTCTTGAAGCCTACAGTGGCTGAGCCAAAATCAGTGGCAGATTATTCCAAAACAGATCTTGAACTGGATGCAGATGCCATTCATGAATTAGATAAAATTGAATTTCATAGGAGCAATACTGAAATGCTATATTCCAAAATTGTCAGTAAAACTATGAAATCAATTAGGCTTGAGAAAACAGTGCTCAACCTCCAAAATAAAATGAAGTTGGACAAAGCCTCACTGTATGCTAATAATTTAAGAATAAAAGCACTAGAAGATATAGTGATTGAAGCAGGGGGTGACCCAGCCAACATTGAAGGGGAAAAATTCTTAATTAAACAGAAAAATGAGGATATAGCTGCTCTTAGAAAACAGTTGAAGTTGCCTCAGAGTGAAAACTCTCAAGCGAAAGAAATTCTACAGCAAAAAGCAGAGAATGATGATTTAAAGCAGCTTGTACATCAAATGTCAGGTCAGATAAAAACAATGGAAAGTCAAATAGAAGCTCTAATGAAAGAGAATGAAGAACTAAGAAAAGCACAACCAATGGTCATTCCTACAGTGATCCCCACTGTAAACACTGCTATACCATCTACTTTGGCAGAACACTTAGCACCGAAAGGAGTACTGGAAATTGCAGTGCCAATTAATTCTCTAATCTCTGCCTCTTCTTCTTCATCCTCATAGAGGAGCACACTACAAGACCAAGATAAAGAGATTCTTAGTTTGAAAGGCATTATTAAAAATTTAGAAAATTCCAAAAATGATGCCTTGATTACTTCTAAAGGACATGAGCAAAGGGCCGATCAACTACAAGAACAGGTAAAGATTCTGCAAGCACAAGTAAATCTTACAGATCAAGTGGCCTATATAAAAAATCATTTATGGACCAAAATTATTGAAGGCATTCATTCTCAATGGCCTTCAATTTGGATAATTTATGAACAGAGGGAGTTACTTCAAGTTGCTAGTACAGAGATTGACAAGACTAAGAGGGAAATTGACAATAAACCAGCCCAAGCAATCCAACTCATAGATTTTTTAAACAGTAAAACCAGGGAAGAGTTGGAAGAATTGAAAATTTTTGATAGAACAGAAACCATTCTTCAAATAAAAAAGGTCCTGAACAAAAGAAACATAATGAGTAATCTAGAGGACCGGTGTAAAGACATGAATGTATCCATCTCAAGATTTTTAGCCAAATACAAAACATTGTCAGAAGCAGGTTTGCCTGATATTCACACATTGAATGACAAGTTAATGCCTCAGAAATATTATGATCTAAAAATCAGAAATCATGCAAAAGAGCAAGCCAGACAACAACTGCCTCAAGGATCACCAACAGGCAAAATACTTCTTCAGTATTTTGAAAATATGTTCTTTTTAGATAATGAGATCAGGCATATGTTCACTATCAAGCCTAACTTTGCCAAGGAGGCAGATGAAAGTTACAAAAAATTGAAGACTATGAAGATCCCCTCTGCAGAAAAGTGGCAAGAATTTACAGATCTGCTGTGAATTTAATGGATAAAAAATAGGAAATTCACTTGGAAATTCATTTTTTACTGTTACCTCAAATGGTAAAAATACAGGGTTAAAGTGCACAACAACAATCAGTTCAAATTAGAATAATCGGTTCTATTTTTTCTTGTAAAAAGGTAACAGCTTGCAAACTATTTTGCAGCTGTCCCTCTTTTTAAGTTTTCTTTCCTATTTTTTATTAAAACATTATCTCAATTCCTGAGATATTTTGTAAATTTTTTTTTGTATAAATACTTCACAATTCGAAGTATTCAGTGTGAATAAAATTTCTCAAGACAACTATAGTCTTATTTGCTGGTTATATTGAAGTTGGTGAGTCAATTAGTGAAAGCAGCAGACTGGAAAGAGATCAGAGACATCATAGCTAAGGATTCTCGTGGTGACAAGATAAGTCTAATTTCTTTCCTTGTTTTCAGTGTATTTATTTAAAGTTTACATTCATTCATATTATGTTTTTCTAGTCTATAATGATCAACTAAGGAAAAATTAAATAGGATTAGTGATAATAAGCTCCCTGTTTCGAAACTTGTTGGCATTTTAATGTTTTCTACTTTGTTCGTGCTCTCTACTTGGCCATTGGCCTGTGGGTGATATGGAGTTGTAATCTTGTGCTGAATGTGGTATTTTTGCAATGTTTCAGCTAATTTATTACCTACAAATTGTGGTCCTCCATCTGTGATTATGTCCCTTGGGAGACCATAGCGCACAAAGATTTGGAAAAGAAACTGTACTACAGAGTCCTCTGTAGCTTTTGAAACTGCCTCTGCTTCGACCCACTTAGTGACATCTTCGGTTGCAACTAGGATGTATGTTTTTTGGTTTGAGGGAGGACTAATAGGGCCAACAAAATCAAGTGCCCAGCATTCAAATGGTTCAATCACTAGTTGAGGGTTCAAAGGCATTTCATCAGACTGCCCAGGGCGTCCTGCCCTTTGGCAGCTATCACAGGCCTGCACGAATTTTTTGGCATCCTTAAATATGGTAGGCCAGTAATAGCCTGTTCGTAAAACCTTATGGGCAGTTCTACGGTTCCCAGTTAGATCCCCTTCTTCAATCTTCTTATCTGTAGCTTAAGGATTCTTAAGTGCCCTTTTGCTCAGATTCCATCCACTCCATCAAATAAAGCCTATACATAGCCTTAGAAGGTCACCTATCTTGCCCTTAGCACATTTGCATCTCTGAGCCTTATTTCTTAGTTCTGCTTGCCTAGAGAGTTGACTCCATTGCCCAATATTTTGGTAGATCCTTCTAGTTTACCTTGAAATCTCTTTATTCCCACCAATATTTTAAAATCAAACCCAAATACACAATCATAGCTAGCCTAATATCTGTTACTAAAACAAAGCTAAATCATACGGAGAGATCCCTCTCTAGAGTTCAAGAAGGCTAGATCTTGAATTCCCAAAGCGGTTCTTGGTTACCCCTAGTGTTCTTAACTACAAAAATCCCTATCCCACAACCTGAGAATTACTAGGGTGATAACAGGCCTTGGGGGTATTATGATCCTTGGAGGAAACTCCCACAACTAGAAGAGTTGACATAGAAAATTGGATCGAGTACAAAGGTGTGGCAGGTGGGTTTTACCCTGTACCAATTGTTATGGTGCATATATGATGTGTATTACAGTTTATCTTATAATTTTGTTGAAGTAGCATACAACAATTTACATAGTAATATGAGAACCACTCTCTAGAGTATACATCGAATTTGTACACATGGCTTTTCAGTTTCTTTTTAAGATATATCATTGGTGATGATCACATGATTATATAATGAACCATTAAGTTGAACTATGAAATTATTCCTCACAACACACACACACACACATATTGATGAATTAATAATTTTTCTCATATAATTTTTAATCTATTTTGAAAAAAAAAAAATTATATATAATTATTTCTAAGAAGAACAAGAGAGAACTCCTTACCATATCTTTGTAAAACATATAATAGCAAGAAAATTAATCTATTGAAATTTCATTTCCAAACATATTCATGGAGTAAAATGAAGATTAAAAGGAGATATTCATGGATTTACCTATAACATCACTTCATAATTAAGAATGTAAATGTACAATATTGATGATACATAGGTAAGGAGAATATTAATCTATTGAAATTTCATTTCCAAACATATTCATGGATTAAAATGAGGATTAAAAAGAGATATTTATGAATTTACTTATAACATCACCTCATAAAAGTGTAAATGTACAATATTGATAAAATTTATTTATATATGATAAATAATAAACCTTTATATCACATGTATCATATAATCTTATAAACAAACAATTGCACCGGGGGTGCAATCCTCAAAACTTTTAAACTGTCTAATGTATATGTACCTATTTAAAGTATTCGGGGCCCACATTACAAATGCCCAAAGTGAAATATTTGCGCATATGTTATATATGATCCAATGGTTTAAATAACTATCGGGCGGTGAAACAAAACTTATAACAAAATATTAATAAAACTATATCATACGTCCGGACTTCAAAAAAAATAAACCCGATTTCAATCACAAATTTGCGTTCCAAAATAGCCTGCTGATGTCACCCTAATTTGTGACGCGAAAACTTCATAGAATACGCCATAGAAAAATTCGGGTCTGTTTTTTGGCTTTGCGTACGGAGGAAAACTATGACGCGAAAATCAAATTAATTCCGCCCTATAATGTTTCGGGTCCGGAATTCCACAATGCAGACGGGCCAAAAAATAACGCGATCGAATTGCCTGCTTCCACGTGGATGGCTGATTTGGTCTGTGGTCTGTGGGACCACGTTCTTCTGAATTAAAATCTCCCGCGTTTACTATTAAATTTCTCTGTTTCCAAAACAATACAACGCTCTGTTTTTAAGTGTGCAGGGACTGTGATTTCAAAACCAAAATTGACTGTTCATCAGTTTTAGAAAGCGGCTGTTTGACAGAGCCATTCAAATAGATTTAGAAAGTGGCCAGAGGACAGGGTAGTTGAAATTAATATTTCAACATCCCTCATTCACTAAGAATACCCTCCTTGGTGCCTTCTTCACCGGACTACGATGTGTTCATCAACAGTTGTGAACCCGATGTCCGTTTCTTCGCCAGGCATCTTCACAACAGTCTTGTTTCCAAAGGATTGCGAGTCTTTCTCGACAACATAGAATTGCAGGCTGGACAATCCATACCTTCACAAATCAAAGATGCAACTAAAGGAGCCTCTCTCATTATTACTATTTCATCTCCAAATTATGCGCAATCGCAAACGTGCCTCCATGAACTACTCCTCGCGCTGCTCTGTAAGCCGACCATTTTTGCAAAGGCATATAACTGTCGTTTATTGCATATAAGTTTCGTTATACCGACGGTGGCCAGAGCGTCGCTATTGGGACCGATGCCTCCAAATGTCACAATTGTGACACTTAGACATTGTGTCGCAAAAAAAGCATCTCTATTGCGACAGATGCCTCCAAATGTCGCAATTGCGACACTTAGACATTGTGTCACAATTGCGAAGTTTGGAAGCAGCCATCGCAATAGTGACGCTTTGGGGCATAGTGTCGCAATTGCGACGTCTACCTCCAAACGTCGCAATTGCGACACTTTGTCTAAGTGTCGGTATTGCGACACTTTTCTCTAGACGTCGGTATAGTGACAGTTTCGGGCGGGATTGAAAAAATTTGGGGAAATTTCTGACATTTGGTCAAAAGTGTCAGAACCAAGTGTCAGAATTTCCGCCAAATGTACTAGTGGTAGAGATTTTTGATAAGCTGGAAAATGATATTGTGGAGACATTGTGCTTTCTTGAAAAGTACTTCACTCCTTCATTCTTTTATATATTGTTTCATTTGAATGTACATTTGGTATGTGAGCTTCGATATTATGGCCCATTTTCATATAGATGGATGTACCCCTTTGAGAGGTATGTGAAACTTTACTTTTTATCAAGCACAAAAAATATTTTTTTTGAAAGATTTTGACATTACTTAATTTTTTTGTTTGTTAATTTTGTAGGAACATGAAATTATATAAGATTTATGTTAAGAAAAAAAATGGGCCTGAAGGATGCATTGCTGAAAGCTATACTGTGGAGGAATCAATAAAGTTTTGTGGAGGATACTTGAAAGGTATGGAAGCTATTGGATCCACACATGGTCGAAATGAAGTGTGGGATGAGGAAGTTGAAGAAGTTATCCTTGATGGAAAGCCATTATCTGCTCCAATTCCTTCAGAATTGGATGGCATTAGTTGGGAACAAGCCCATAGGTGGGTTCTATTTCACACAAACGAAGTTGATCCATGGATAGAGTAAGTTACATATTTGGCTTGTAATTTTTTTGTTTGTTTGTTTAAGGTTGTTTAAGGTTTAACATATTTGACCTTTAAATTTTTTTTATTCATATTTAATCAAAACACATTAACCACCATATCTATTGTCCATAATTGTTGAATTAGGATGCACAAAATGGATATTGCCAACTCAATTACCCAAACGAAAAAAGATGAAGCTCTATTGTAGAAACTCCACACCCATAAATTTACTAGCTGGTTAAAATAGCAGGTAAGTATATTATTTACATTATAAGTGTACTTAAAAATCATTATATGGGAATATTATCATGTAGGAAATTAAATATTTTTTTAGAGGTTGAATGTATGAATTCTAACTACATTTAAAAATCTAAAACTATACAAGTGGAGGGAGATGGAAATGTGTCTGATACACTTAAATGGCTAGTGCGTGGTCCCAAGAAATTCGCGAATAAGTACAAGGGATACCTAACCAATGGTTATAGATTCCATAAAAAAATCATGGAGAATGAGAGAACCACCCAAAATAGTGGCATGTGTATGGAAGCTCAAACAATGATGAGATCAAGTTCCAAAGATGCAAACCCTATACTTCAAACCACAACATTTTATGGAGTGGTAGAAGAAATAATTACATTGGACTATTTTTGTATGGAGTACACATTGTTCAAATGTAATTGGATTGATGTATACAATAAGAGAGGGATCAAAATTGATGTTTTCGGTTTTAAAATGGTGAATATGAAGAAATTCTTAAGCCAAAATCATTGGCAAGATGATCCATTTATTCTAGCATCGCAAGCTAAACAAGTATTCTATGTACAAGATCCAGTTGAGACTGACTGGTATGTAGTGTTAACATGTCTTCCAAAAGGATTGAGAAATAATGCATCATATGAACCCGAGTATGCATATTTGTCACATGTTATGGACTTTCAAGAAACAAAATGTGTAAGTGAAGAAAATATAGCTGATGTTGATGTCAACGTTGACGTGAATGTGGATTATGTCTGTTCAGATTGTGAAGGAATATGGTTGAACCTTAACAAATAAAATATATTGATTTTTCTATTTTGTTTCGAGAACTCCAAAATTGATATTCGGTTATGATGAGAGATTCCTTTGTTTCTTATCTATAAAATGTTTTAGGCCCATTTAGTAGATATATTTTTAGTCCCTGCCAACGACAGTGACTATCATTTTTGGATTACACCATTAATCTTGTCCATACAAAAAATTGAACACATAAAAATTTGATATGTGCGAAGTTTCTGCAATTTTTATATTTTTTAAGATTGAAATGAGAATTTTCTATATTATTATTGGATCATAGCCCTAGAAATTACTCATTTAAAACCCATAAAATACAAATTTCTTGGGCACATGCCATTTTTTAGCCTTCTTTTGCAACTGTTGGTTTCAAAACGAACTATTCAGCTGTGGGTTGCAAAAAAAACTATGGAGATAGAAGAGTGCAATTATTGGGAGGGAAAAAAAGGAGCATAAAGAATCTGAGCATATTACTGGACGGTCAATTGGAGGATTCCTTAGCTTAAGCATAGTTAAGCTAATCATTCTACATTTTCCTCCATGTAGGTCAGCAAAAACAAGGATGAACATTTACAAAAACGTAAGTGCCATTCTCACATCTCAATTTCTTTGCCAACAGTGTTGTAGGATA
>CM076580.1:1673404904-1673707832 GCA_034641835.2 Pinus albicaulis | reverse complement strand
CAGTATAAAGCATGAAAAATTATGGACAGAAATAAAACGTTAATACCATAAGAGATGTAATATATACACGTGAATAACTATGGCATAATGAATGTAAGGAAATAAAGCATGAAACTATACAGCAATAAACAAAACATCGGCGTGTGCAGGGGCCCTCTGCACAATCCTCGGGCAACAGCTATCAACCACGAATTATGCTTATGAACAGAGTCTTCTCATGTATTCAAAATGCAGTCATAACAAGGAAATAATGTCACGGCACAGTGGGCTTTCTTTTCAGCAAAATTACATTACAGAAGCTAGCTACTATGCGTATGAGAACGCATTATTTATAACAGAGGATGACATAACTAATTTTCTACAATCTGCGCTGATAAAAGACACGTGAACAACCACGTCCAGAAATCTAGCATTATGGCTGTCGTGAAGATTAAATCTATGGAGGGTGGTCGTTGGATTCGGCTTATGGAGCAGTTTACAGGTGTTGATATGTCCCCTGAGATTTAGGAACGGCCACGCAAGTCTTCACATGGTGAAAAACGGAGTTCTGTCACCGTAGGACTCTTAAGTTGACCACCACTTGACTACCTTTGACCACGGCCTTTTTGGTGAATTCGACTGAGCCAATAGGACTCGGTCCATATCCATGTCATTTCCAACTGGCCCATGTGGCTTGATTTGCCTGAAGACACCTGCAATATAGAATTTAACAAAATGGCTGCGGAAAGTTGAAGCAGCTACGGAAAGTGACAAGATTCCGCAGCTCAATGAGGAAAAATCTAATTCAAATAGCAGACACAAAACATAGTTAAAAACCACTTTAAATGCTCTTTTATGATTAATATGCAATGATGTTGATGACTTAGGAGGTCCAGGTAAATGGAAAAAGTCTAGAAAGGTGTATAGGAAAGATGCAAGTTTGGGACTCAACATACCCCCACTGTGAAGGTGTTGCATGTCCCTATGCAACCAAAATTTTGATCATCCTCCTTCAATTCATATGCCCTGATACCTCTGCCAGTACATCCAGTCCTCTTCTCCTCTTTCTTGGTGCTGCTAACATCCTAGGCTTCTTCATCAAGCATCTGAATTTGAGATTAATCAGTGCTCTACTTATCTTCTTACATTTCTTCTTCAATTTCCTGTTCTTTTTGTGCCACAGTCCCAGATGTAGCATAGTGTTGTCATGAATGATCTTGTCCAATCTGCTTTGCTCCTTTAATGCTTCATTTTCATTTTTAATATGTCTATTTAGAACCTCCAACTCAAAGACTTCTTGTTTCAACAATTGGACTAGAGCTTCTTGTGCTGTGTGAGGCTGAGTGGATGAAGTGCTAGGATCCGTGGCTGTTCTTTCTAAGGATTATATGTAATCATACACCTCTTACTGCTTTGGATCTATCTCGGGTGTCGTTTTCGTTGGGCTGTCCCCAAAATGTTGTGGAGGAGAATTGACTTCAAAATCTGGCCGAAAAGGACTCATGTCAACATCTTGAGGACTAGTTTCAACGTTTGGCTGAGAATGAGGTGGACTATGGCCAGCTGGAGTTTGTTCAGGTGTTTCTTCTCCCAAATCAATAAAATGGGGTCCTTTTGTTTGTGCTTTCCTCCACTTTCCTTTAAGCCTGGTGCTTCTTCTTACATGCCGTGGACTACTGTCTTTTTCCTTCTATTTTTCTTTTCCTTTCTTTTTGGCCATAGCTGACTGTTCCTGAAGGTGAACTAGTCTCTCAGACAATACTTGATGGTCTTCTTCTGAGGAAGGGGTTTGATGCATAGCCTCAATGCTTCTTTTCTCTTTTGATTTTGTTGGCTTTTTACCCTTAGTCTTTTCCTTCCTCCTTTTAGACAGTCTTTCTTCTCTACTAGTTCTTTCAACTGTGTTAGTAGGAGTGCTTTGAGTTTTATCACATGTTCTCTTTCTTCTACTTCTTTTTGATGTACTACCTTCAGGGGTTTCTTGGGGTTCTTCAAAGAAATTTCTAATTAAAAACTGCTCCCAGGTGTCCTTTTTCTCTTTTAATTGTTTTTCTATCAAGATTTTCACAAGACCATGGTGATACAAATGTGGTTCTACGTCCCCCAGATGCTTTTGGACGGTTACAGACATCTTTTTCAAACTTTTTAGTAAAAATTATGGCAGATTGAGGGTCTGGTTGTCTAGGAAATTCATCAACAGTCGGGTATGATACATGTACATTGATCCAAAACGTCCCTCACACGTGATAAAATTTTGAATAACCAACAGTAAACTGGCCCACTCTTCTTTTAAAGCATGAACAGGAATTCCCTTTTTGAAAATGGTGACATCCATACCTGGGTTATGTAGGATCACTCTCCAGGCTTCTTCGGCAATGCTCTTGTTCTTGAACCAACGTTCACCTTCTTGGGGAAGTTCTGTAGCAGCTGCTATGGATGCCTCAGTCACTGTAAATTTGAGGTCCCCAATTTCTACCTCCAGACCATTGAAAGACCTCGCAAAATTTTTTGTTACCTCCTTATTGTAGCCTTTAAACTTTTGAATAAACCGAAGCCATTTTGCCTTTTTCAATATGTCTTTGACTTGCGGGTATCCTTCCATAAATTTGGGTCCCTCTGGTTCTGCCCTCAACAACCGACCCATCTTTCCTTTTGTTCTTTAAAACTCGTCTGCATGAGGAGGATTTAGCGGAGGTAAGACGGCTGAGTTAGTGGAAATGAACAGGGTTTATGAAGGAGACCAGTGACTGTAAGTGGATATCAGAGAATAGGTACACGGAATGAAGCGGAACAGAGAAAAAAATGGGGTGAAGGCTTATGTGAGCACGGTGGAAATGAAACCGTGAGGTCAATAGAACAGTAGGGGGAGTAAAGTGCATCCGGCAGTATTTAAAATTGGGTGGTTGCAGAGTAGACGCAAGCACGTTTATGAAACGGCTGCGGATTGGCTGAGAGAATCCGTAGTCAAATCAACCACGTTCCATAATTACAGGTGGAGTATCAAAGTATAGCCGAACACGAGTGAAGACCGGAGGCTTGATTATGAGACCGTTTAAAAATGAATGCAAGGATTATGGGGGAATCGTATAGAGATTGTGGAACGATTATGGAGTTATCAATGCAATCATTGCATATAATGGATCTATGGTTTATAACTATGTAAAAATGTGCTTGAATGCCATTTGAAATAAATTTCTACTCATACCTTGGAATTCTTGCCATTTTTCATTAGTCTTCAATCAGTTGCTCCTCGTTGATGCTTTTGAATGCCTCATGTCTTCATAATATGTCCTCATACCTGCATTTGATTTCATGATTGTTGAACTAACATATGACTGTAAATTTTTGAAAAACAGAGTGGTGGCTGCAGAAACTGCTTCTTGCTGCGAAAACTGGTGTCAACTGCGGAAACTAACACAAAAATTATTTGGGTGAATGGAGATGGATAGATGATAACTGACTGAATGAAATGGTCATGAAAGAAAATTTTTATTGGTGAAATGAAATGAAATAGATGAAATGGAGTGAAATGAAATGAAGTGGAGTGGAATGAAGTGGAATGAAATGGAGTGGGTTGTCATAAAACTTGTTAAATGAGAGAGAGAGAATTTTTTTTTTTGGAAAATATAGGGTGTCAGGTGTTCTTGATTTTCACCCTACATTTTCTGTATAAGACTTCCAATCAGTGATTGGTTTTCAGGCTTATACTTTTTTTTTTTTTATACTTGAAACTGAAAAGAACAAAGGCTAGGCTGATGGAGAAGAAGGATTCTTCTTCACTAGCCTTATTGCAGAATTATCTTGAAACATTTTGACAAATTCCTCTTTTGAGAGTGGCTTATGATAGATCTTTAATCTATGGCCATTCACAATAAGAGGAGTTTGAGATTCATCAATGGTCTTGATTCTTACCGCTCCATTGCTAAAGATCTTGTCAATCTCATATGGCCCAAGCCAATGAGTCTGAAATTTTCCTTTAAAATCTTTAAACTTGGAATCAAATAGCAATGCCCAATCTCCTTCTTGAAACTTCTTCTCTTTGATGTATTTGTCATGACATTTGGCTCTTTGATATTGAACTAGATCAGTTCTTAGAATTGCCTCTTGTCTGATCTCATCTAGCTCATTCAACTGCTCCATTCTATGCTTTTGGGCTTCTGATAGATCCATCCCCAACTGAACTGCCATCTTGAAGGTTTTGACTTGGAATTCAATGGGGAACAAGACTTCTTCCCATAAACAAGTTCATAGGGAGAATGTCCTGTTGTATTTCTCCATGTAGTTTTGTAGGCCCACAAGGCTTCAGGAAGCCTTTCTGCCCAATCTCTTCTGTGTAGATGAACAGTTTTGGTGATGATACTTTCGAGAACTTTGTTTGTAGACTCCACTTGACCATTTGCTTGCGGATGGTAAGGAGTAGATCTTCTGTGTTTGATTTTGTATTCTTCCATCAGCTTCTCCACCAGGTTGGATGTGAATTGGCTTCCCTGATCTGTCACAATTTCTCTTGGAACACCAAAGCGAGTAAAAATATCCTCATAAAGAAAATTAACAACTGAATTTTCAGTAGTAGACACTAATGCTTTGGCTTCTACCCATTTAGTAACATAATCAGTACAAACCAATATATACTTCTTTTGCTTAGATGGTGGATTAATAGGTCCAATGAAATCTAAAGCCCATTTTTCAAAGGGTTCGATGAGTACCTGTGGGTGCAATGGCATTTCATTTGAAAGGGTAGGTTTCCCTACTCTTTGGCAGCTGTCACACCTTTTGACATATTGTTTTGCATCTTTGAAGAGGGAAGGCCAACAATATCCTAAAGAGAGGATTTTATAGGCTGTCCTTTTGTCAGCAAAGTGTCCGTCGCATGGTTCATCATGACATGCCTTGAGGATATCAGGTATTTCATCCTCCTTGACACATCTTCTGATCACAAGATCTGGCCCTGTTTTAAACAATTCGTTAAAAATCCATGAATATTTTGAAATTTCCCGAATAATCTTTCTTCTTTCACTTGGAAATAAATGTGGAGGTAGTTTCCCTGTAACCAAATAGTTAGCAATATCTGCATACCAAGGGGTCTTAGTAGTTACTGCAAACAAGTATTCATCAGGAAACTTATCCTCTACAAGAGAATCTTCTTTAGTATTCTGAATCCTAGACAAGAAATCAGCTACTGTATTTTGTTTTCCTGGTCTATCCAACACAATAATATTGAATTCTTGCAAAAGTAAGAGCCATCTTGTCACTCTGCCATTAGTAACAGGTTTGTTCATTAAATATCTAATTGCAGAATGGTCAGTATGAATAAAAGTTTCATAGCCTGTTATGTAATGTCTAAACTTATTAATTTCATGAACAACAACTAAAAACTCTTTTTCAGTCACAGTATAGTTCAACTCTGTGGGAGTCAAATTTTTACTGGTATAATAAATGGCATAAGGAACTAAATCTTTTTGACCCAACACAGCTCCTAAAGCTGTATCTGAAGCATCCGTAGAAATATGGAAAGGGAGTTTCCAATTTGGTTCTCTCAAGATAGGTGCTTCAGATATTCTTGTTTTCAAAGTTTCAAAGGCTGATTGACAATCAGGATCCCATTTAAATTCACAGTCTTTTGTAAGCAATTTGAAGAGTGGAGATGCTATTTTAGTGAAGTTTTCTATAAATCTTTTATAGTAACCAGTAAATCCTAGAAAACTTCTAACATCTCTTTGACAATTTGGAATAGGCAACTTGGAGATGACTTCAACTTTTGATCTATCAACCTTAATCCCATCTCCCGAAATATGATGTCCTAAAACAATCCCTTCAGTAAACATCATAAAGCATTTTTCATGGCTTAATGAAAGGCTTGTTTCTTTACATCTTATAAGAACTTTTTCCAAATTTTCTAATGCCTCTTCAAATGAATTACCATAAACTGTAAAATCATCCATATAAACCTCTACACAATCATGGATTAGATCGGAAATTCCTATTTACTTGCATGATCCTAAGTCCCATATTGAAAGATATGTAAATAAAATTGAATGGGAGCCAAACACCCTATCTGATGATGATTCACAGGCAGTACAGGTAATACAGGTAGATAGTGCCAAAGGCAAACAGATTGAACAGACAGTACAGGTGGCTTCTTTTAGCCCCCCTATGAAATTTTTGACAAGCAAATAGGGGGCTAAATTGTTGGTTGAGACTTCAAGGAATGCATTTCCCTTGCAAACACATCTTCCTTGAAGCCTCTTTGTGCCCTTTGTCCTTTGATGAAATCCCCTCTGCTGATTCTTATTATAAAGCCTCTCTGTTGTGAAGAAATGCCCAGAGGCCTCCTTTTCCCTCTTATTTCGCCCCCACTTAGCTTCTATTTTTTCTCCCCTTCCATTTCCCCGCTTACCTTTCAAATTCCCCAAAATCCCCTTAAAATCCCACCCTTACCCTTTGTTTAAGACTTTTTCCCCTTTCCCTCTTTATCGTTCCCCTTCCCCAACCTTCGAATTACATTGAAATGGGCTAAAACCCACTTTTTGACTTTGTAATAGGCCTTAGCCCCTTTTGCCGTCAGCCCTAACCACTTCCCACACATGCCCGTGTGCTATGACCAAGCGCTTAGAGCATTAGGAGCTAATCGCAATCGGAGAGTCGGGCGGGGTAATCCTTCGTAATATCCAAAAGGCTCCGATGCGATTGTGTTGTTGTATAAGTCTCGCGATGCATTATTCACCGTCGATCTGCTGTTCTGATCTGACGATGGAGTGCTAATCGCAAACCCGCCGCTCCGATCACAATCGCAACATTCACGTCATAACCCCCGATCAATCGCAAGCCCGTCTCTCCGATCTCCGATTGATCGCATCCCCGACCTCCGATCCTTCGATTTGGCCATCCGCCGATTCCACCCCAGCCTCCATCTCCCAGCCGATCCAACGGCTCAGCGCTAATCGCATCGTCGCTCCGCCGCCCCTCTCCATCTCCCTCTGATTAAATGTGGACCGTCGATCTGGTACCAGATCCGACGGTTGGTGTTTAATCGCAACATCTCTCCAAATCGCAATCAGAACTTTTGGAATGTTCATTGCGATTGCCACTCGCTCCAGCCTCCGATTGCGATTGTTGCGATTAGATCTCCGCCGTTCGTTTCCCATGCAAATCTAACGGTCAAGATCTAATCGTCCTTTGCCTCCGCAGGGTCCCACTCTTACATTCGCTCTCGTGCCTTTTCATAATTTTTCACCCGATTCCTTTGTATTTTGGTTTATAACCAAAGTTTCACGTTTTCTATTGGAGGTCCCGCGTCCCGTTATGTTTCATAGGGCCGTCCATCCGACTGATCTCCGCTGTTGATTTCCACTCCCAGGCCAGAATCTAATGGTCTGCGCTGCATTCTATCACCAAACCATATTGTTCGTGAGTTTTCACCCCTCCGTTTGCATTTCCGCCATTCCGCCACCACTCCTCCGGTCTCTACAACAGTTCTCCACCACTGCCCAGGTTCATAACAGGTTTATGTCATCGTGCAGGTAGCACAGAGAGGCCATTCAGTGGCCAAACGAGACAACAGAGACGGATTTGTGGGATTCGAGCCTGTAATTGGAAATTTAAACTGCTAATCCCGTGATCAATGGATTAAGATTCAACTTGAAGACTAATGAGCGCACCAGCAAGTCATAACTGCGCTACCTAACAGCAGAATGTGTTTCTTCCAGAAGTATGCCTTCCTACAGCAGTTTCCATGCCGCCTCGAGCCCATAAGCAGTAAATTGCACTGACAGAGCTTCATTAAAGACTGTCCGAGCATTAGTAATGGAGGAATGGAGAAACCTTGCAAACCATCCACTAGTTCATTTATTCCAGAGTGGCAGCACAGAGCTCCAGACAGTCGAAGGACTCCAAATGAATATCAGAGGTCAATCTCGACCTGGCAGAGATCTCCAAACCAATCTACAGAGTACACACAGCGCCACATATAGCCGTTAAGAAAAATGGGCTCGGTTTCCTCCATCATTCTATCTTAATGAGATTCATTCAATTGTCCACCTACTTCTGTTTCTTCCTCTTACCCTATAAGAAATCCCCGAGAACTAATGAAAAGGTTGTTGTTCAGTTGTTGTTGCCTTGTTGCGTAGTTGCTGTTAGGGGGATTCATCCAACTGTTAGAACAGTCTTGAGAGGGAGTAGCAGAGTAGTTGTATGTAATAGGCTGGGAGGAGAAAGTCTGGACTGTATTATCCATTGAGCTTATTGTACATGACTGGTTTTGCATCAATTAATCAAAGCACATTTCATAGGATCCTGGTCTATTATTATTGGTGATGTTTTTCTAACTCTGTTTATTTCATTTACATGCTGTTTCATGTTCTTCTGGTAGGCAACAGAAGTATAACATAGGATTCACCCTTGCTAGGTGCCCTATGTTTCCTGCTCTCCCTACCTTTAATGTTTTCTGCTTTATGTATTATCTAAGAGTAAATTCATGGGGTTTAACCAGTGCAGTGGATGTTATTGCCTGCTGGCTGATGTATGAACTTGGGGGTTTGCTGCTTGGATGTTTCTTTGTCAAATTTATCTCTGTTTTTCCCTTGGAGTTGCTAAAGAAGACCTGGAGTTAAATGACCTCTGGTCCGATCTATAAGCAGCCCCTTTGTCTCTTTGAGAGCTGCCTTAGAGTATGTCCAAGCAGGTCTGGAGTTAAATGACCTCTGACCTGATCTATAGACAGAAATTTGGTTGTCTTTCCTTCTTCCACTTTCCCTCCTTAATGTTCCATTCCACCATCTGCCTAAAAGATCCTTTAGTGTAGATGACTTGCCCTTTGAAAGCCTTGGCTAGTAGATGCAAGTAATTTCCTTTCATGACTCCATAGCCCAATGGATGGCACCGTCTTGGCCTATCCTCTTTGCTGAAGCCTCCTGCTGTTTTGTTTCCTTTCTCCCATTACTTTCTCAGTCTATGATCTCCTGACCAACCCAACAACCAACCAACCAAATCATTTTAAAACCTCCTTTGTGCTTCATAACTAGCCTAATATCTCATTTCGAGCTTCAAAGACATATCATTCTTTGATCTATTTGGAGAGATCCCTCTCCGGGTCCAGGAGGGCTAGATCCTAGGGCCCAAAAGTGGTTCTGATGTTGTCTCATCTTTTGGTCTTGCCAATCTGGCCAAAACATGGGAACCCCAACATAATGGCGACTCCACTGGGGAACGAATCTAAGAGTCTAAAACTGCTAATATTTGGTCTATTTCCCATTGTCGTCACCAACATAATGGCGACTCCACTGGGGAAGAGACCACTTTGCCTTTATATTGGCGTTCAATTGCTGATGGTGGACAGCATCCTGCTTCAAACATTCAAATTCATCCACCTGGCAACTCCACATCCCCTATGATCCAAAGACCAAATGACTCCACTGGTGAAGGACACTGAACTGGTTGAGGAGAAGCAATAGCCTTCTTTGCAAAGGCATGAATCCAAACATGGACAGAGACGCAAAGTATGATGATTTGTGCGATCAATTAATTGAATTAACAGAAAGGTTTGGTGAAATGCTTAAGATGCACATGGCTAATATGAATACAGATGATGACTATTTCGAGCAGCCTATGCATCTTTCAGAGCAAGAACAAAATCAAAACCAAGACGATGAGAAAGACATGTATGATGCTCAAAAATCTGTAGAAGACAAAGAGGAGAGCGATCAGGAACTGCCTGATTGCTTACCTGCGCCTTATGTTATGCTAACCAAAGGATATCAGGACCTATTAGCAAAAGCTGATAGGGAAGGTTGCCTTGAGGAAACAGGAGACTACATGGAAGAGGCAGAGTCTAATATGGAAGGAGAGGTTCAAGAAAACACACAGCCTCCAAATCAGCTAATACAAGAGAGAGAGGACTACTGCTCTTCTGTCCATGATGAAAGGGAAACCCCTCTTTTGATAGAAGAAGAGATTGAGCGGATATTAAACTAGAAGTCCACCCCAGAAATCTTCTATGGAACACACGCTCCTGCTCGGTCATTATATGAGTTTGATGATTCAGATTCAGAAGACTCCTCTGCAGTTCAGAATGAAGAAAGACCTGCTGAGAATCTGATGGGTTTGAAGGGTGACATTACTTACAGTTATGATTTCCCTTTTTACGATCTGTTTGGTGATGAGTGTTTTCAAAGGGAAGCCGAGCCTGCAGGACCATCATCCTCAGATTCATGGGAGAAATATCAGAGCCAACAACTCCAGAGAAGTAATGAAACCAGTTAGCCCATTTATGACACTGATGGGGAGAGCTATGACAGTATAATAACAGATGAAGATTCTATGAATCTTCGTTCTGCTTTACCACAGATCATCAGTGAGACTGGAAGCCAGCAGTTTTTCTTTTCGGAAGATGAGGAGGAAAGCAAAGAAGAGATTCTTGAGGAGGTTGAAAGCAAAGAGACTTCTCTTGAAAAGAAGGAAGCAATGGACCAAAACCCTACTCAAGAATACATAGATCTTCTCACAAAGCTCAGCACCTCAGAGAAGAATATATCAGAGCTCCAAGAGGACAACACTGCCATATATGATGAGTCCTCTAATTCAGAAGATGAAGAAGGTTATCTTCTCCAAGAGAGCCTCATCCTTGGTCTAGTGGAAGAAGAGGAAGTCCTGGTCGAAGCCTGCTTGCCAGATATTCATAACCAGGTATCTTTTCATGATCCTTATGCGCATTTCCTGCATATACTTGAAGAAGGATCAAGGGTCTTTTTGAGCAGCATGTTGCGAATAGAAATAAAAAATTTCGAAGCTGCTGTTATTGAACACGAAGAGTGGGAGCTGCCCTGCCTATCCAGCGTGCTCAGGGAGTTGAGCAAGAAGGACCAGCCATGGGATCATTTGATGGACTGGTTACATTGGAAGACAATGTTTGTAAGCTAGACTTGTAAATATTTCAGTAGAGTAGGGTAGGTAGGAAAAGCTCAAATAAGCTCAATCTATGAGCGTGTAGTTAGTTGTTTCAATTTCTGTCTTAGAATGTAGAGAAGAAGCCTGTTAGACAGTCTAATCCTCAGAGGTAGTAGTGTAGGAAGAGAAGCATATGAGGCCAACTGTTTAATCTGGTCTCATGGAGAAATAAGGGTAGATTTAGAATAGGTTTGTTTTTGTTTTTTCAAAATAAAATGTGAAGGGTCTGCTAGTCCAAATGCACCCAAGAAGAAAAATGTTAGGACTATAGTGTGGGTAGGTAGTTGTTTGGGAGAAATTTTACTGCTGATATGATGTCTTCATAGTTTGTGGCAGCTGATCAAGGAAAGAAAAGGATGGTTCAAGCAACAGGCATCTGGCCCACACCAAGAGATCAATTTCTGAATTCTTGACTCCTTCAAGAAGAAGCCATCCCCATGTGGAGCCACTGTTAGCCCCCCTATGAAATTTTTGACAAGAAAATAGGGGGCTAAATTGTTGGTTGAGACTTCAAGGAATGCATTTCCCTTGCAAACACATCTTCCTTGAAGCCTCTTTGTGCCTTTTGTCCTTTGATGAAATCCCCTCTGCTGATTCCTATTATAAAGCCTCTCTGTTGTGAAGAAATGCCCAGAGGCCTCCTTTTCCCTCTTATTTCACCCCCACTTAGCTTCTATTTTGTCTCCCCTTCCATTTCCCCGCTTACCTTTAAATTCCCCAAAATCCCCTTAAAATCCTACCCTTACCCTTTGTTTAAGCCTTTTTCCCCTTTCCCTCTTTATTGTTCCCCTTCCCCAACCTTCGAATTACATTGAAATGGGCTAAAACCCACTTTCCGACTTTGTAATAGGCCTTAGCCCCTTTTGCCGTCAGCCCTAACCACTTCCCACACATGCCCGTGTGTTATGACCAAGCGCTTAGAGCATTAGGAGCTAATCGCAATCGGAGAGTCGGGCGGGGTAATCCTTCGTAATATCCAAAAGGCTCCGATGCGATTGCGTTGTTGTATAAGTCCCGCGATGCATTATTCACCATCGATCTGCTGTTCTGATCCGACGATGGAGCGCTAATCGCAAGCCCGCCGCTCCAATCGCAATCGAAACATTCACGTCGTAACCCCCGATCAATCGCAAGCCCGTCTCTCCGATCTCTGATTGATCGCATCCCCGACCTCCGATCCTCCGATTTGGCCATCCGCCGATTCCATCCCAGCCGTCCATCTCCCAGCCGATCCAACGGCTCGGCGCTAATCGCATCGTCGCTACGCTGCCCCTCTCCATCTCCCTCTGATTAAATGTGGACCGTCGATCTGGTCCCAAATCCGACGGTTGGTGTTTAATCGCAACATCTCTCCAAATCGTAATCAGAACTTTTGGAATGTGCGTTGTGATTGCCACTCGCTCCAGCCTCCGATTGCGATTGTTGCGATTAGATCTCCGCCGTCCGTTTCCCGTGAAAATCTAATGGTCAAGATATAATCGTCCTCCGCCTCCGCAGGGTCCCACTCTTACATTCGCTCTCGCGCCTTTTCATAATTTTTCACCCGATTCCTTTGTATTTTGGTTTATAACCAAAGTTTTGCGTTTTCTATTGGAGGTCCCTCGTCCCGTTATGTTTCATAGGGCCATCCATCCGACTGATCTCCGCCGTCGATTTCCACTCCCAGGCCAGAATCTAATGGTCTGCGCTGCATTCTATCACCAAACCATATTGTTCGTGAGTTTTCACCCCTCCGTTTGCATTTCCGCCGTTCCGCCACCACTCCTCCGGTCTCTACAGCAGTTCTCCACCACTGCCCAGGTTCATAACAGGTTTATGTCATTGTGCAGGTAGCACAGAGAGGCCATTCAGTGGCCAAACGAGACAGCAGAGACGGATTTGTGGGATTCGAGCCTGTAATTGGAAATTTAAAGTGCTAATCCCGTGATCAATGGATTAAGATTCAACTTGAAGACTAATGAGCACACCAGCAAGTCATAACTGCGCTACCTAACAGCAGAACGTGTTTCTTCCAGAAGTACGCCTTCCTACAGCAGTTTCCATGCCGCCTCGAGCCCATAAGCAGTAAATTGGACTGACAGAGCTTCATTAAAGACTGTCCGAGCATTAGTAATGGAGGAATGGAGAAACCTTGCATACCATCCACAAGTTCATTTATTCCATAGTGGCAGCACAGAGCTCCAGACAGTCGAAGGACTCCAAATGAATATCAGAGGTCAATCCTGACCTGGCAGAGATCTCCAAACCAATCTACAGAGTACACACAGCGCCGCATATAGCCATTAAGAAAAATGGGCTCGGTTTCCTCCATCATTCTGTCTTAATGAGATTCATTCAATTGTCCACCTACTTCTGTTTCTTCCTCTTACCCTATAAGAAATCCTCGAGAACTAATGAAAAGGTTGTTGTTCAATTGTTGTTGCCTTGCTGCGTAGTTGCTGTTAGGGGGATTCATCCGACTGTTAGAACAGTCTTGAGAGGGAGTAGCAGAGTAGTTGTATGTAATAGGTTGGGAGGAGAAAGTCTAGACTGTATTAGCCATTGAGCTTATTGTACATGACTGGTTTTGCATCAATTAATCAAAGCACATTTCACAGGATCCTGGTCTATTACTATTGGTGATGTTTTTCTAACTCTGTTTATTTCATTTACATGTTGTTTCATGTTCTTCTGGTAGGCAACAGAAGTATAACATAGGATTCACCCTTGCTAGGTGCCCTATGTTTCCTGCTCTCCCTACCTTTAATGTTTTCTGCTTTATGTATTATCTAAGAGTGAATTCATGTGGTTTAACCAGTGCAGTGGATGTTATTGCTTGCTGGCTGATGTATGAACTCAGGGGTTTGCTACTTGGATATCCCTTTGTTAATCTTATCTCTGTTTTCCCTTGGAGTTGCTAAAGCAGACCTGGAGTTAAATGACCTCTGGTCTGATCTATAAGAAGCCCCTTTGTCCCTCTTTGAGAGCCACCTTAGAGTATGTCCAAGCAGGTCTGGAGTTAAATGACCTTTGACCTGATCTATAGACAGAAAATTGGTTGTCTTTCCTTCTTCCACTTTCTTTCCTTAATGTTCCATTCCACCATCTGCCTAAAATATCCTTTAGTGTAGATGACTTGCCCTTTGAAAGCCTTGGCTAATGGATGCAAGTAATTTCCTTTCATGACTCCATATCCCAATGGATGGCACTGTCTTGGCCTATCCTCTTTGCTGAAGCCTCCTGCTGTTTTGTTTCCTTTCTCCCATCACTTTCTCAGTCTATGATCTCCTGACCAACCCAGTAACCAACCAACCAAATCATTTGAAACCCCCCTTTGTACTTCATAACTAGCCTAATATCTCATTCCGAGCTTCAAAGACATATCATTCTTTGATCTATTTGGAGAGATCCCTCTCCGGGTCCAGGAGGGCTAGATCCTAGGGCCCAAAAGTGGTTCTGATGTTGTCTCATCTTTTGGTCTTGCCAATATGGCCAAAACATGGGAACCCCAACAGCTTCTACAAGCAAAGATACTGATAATGTACATAAAAGAGACATAGAAGGAGATAGTTTCATAGCTGAGACTATTGAGGACATAAAATTCAGAACTCCTTATAGTAAAAGAAGCAAGTCAACAAAAGAAGAAAAGGATAAGGCTGTAAATATTGATTTAAATGATGAAGCAACAAGAATAGTCACTCAAACATTAAAAGAGCTTCAAAATATAAAAATTGGAACACAACAAAAAGATACAGTCATGAAGGAAAACCAGGCTACTGTCGATTTGCCTCCTTCTTCTCAGGAAACTGACAATACAGAGTCAGAGATTTAGATCAGATTCAGACAGATTAAAGAGAAGAATGAAGAGCTCAAGAATCAAGCTCATTCTAGATTTCTTAAGGAAAAGCCTGGAAACAAAGACAGGCTTCTTTCAACATTTGATTATTCATCTAATAAATTGGTAATGTCATTCTTGAAGCCTACAGTGGCTGAGCCAAAATTAGTGGCAGATTATTCCAAAACAGATCTTGAACTGGATGCAAATGCCATTCATGAATTAGATCAAATTGAATTTCATAGGAGCAATACTGAAATGCTATATTCCAAAATTGTCAGTAAAACTATGAAGTCAATTAGGCTTGAGAAAACAGTGCTCAACCTCCAAAATCAAATGAGGTTGGACAAAGCCTCACTATATGCTAATAATTTAAGAATAAAAGCACTAGAAGATATAGTGATTGAAGCAGGGGGTGACCTAGCCAACATTGAAGGGGAAAAAGTCTTAATTAAACAGAAAAATGAGGATATAGCTGCTCTTAGAAAACAGTTGAAGTTGCCTCAGAGTGAAAACTCTCAAGAAAAATAAATTCTACAGCAAAAAACAGAGAATGATGATTTAAAGCAGCTTGTACATCAAATGACAGATCAGATAAAAACAATGGAAAGTCAAATAGAAGCTCTAATGAAAGAGAATGAAGAACTAATAAAATCATAACCAATGGTCATTCCTACAGTGATCCCCACTGTAAACATTGCTATACCATCTACTTTGGCAGAACACTTAGCACCGAAAGGAGTACTGACAACTGCAGTGCCAATTACTTCTCTAATCTCTGCCTCTTCTTCTTCATCCTCACAGAGGAGCACACTACAAGACCAAGATAAAGAGATTCTTAGTTTGAAAGGCACTATGAAAAATTTAGAAAAATCCAAAAATGATGCCTTGATTACTTCTAGAGGACATGAGCAAAGGGTTGATCGACTACAAGAACAGGTAAAGATTCTGCAAGCACAAGTAAATCTTACAGATCAAGTGGCCTTTATAAAAAATCATTTATGGACCAAAATTATTGATGGCATTCATTCTCAATGGCCTTCAATTTAGATAATTTATGAACAGAGGGAGTTACTTCAAGTTGCTAGTGCAGAGATTGACAAGACTAAGAGGGAAATTGACAAAAAACCAACCCAAGCAATCCAACTCATAGCTTTTTTAAATAGTAAAACCAGGGAAGAGTTAGAAGAATTGAAAATTGTTGATAGAACAGAAACCATTCTTCAAATAAAAAAGGTCCTGAACAAAAGAAACATAATGAGTAATCTAGAGGACCGGTGTAAAGACATGAATTTATCCATCTCAAGATTTTTAGCCAAATACAAAACATTTTCAGAAGCAGGTTTGCCTGATATTCACGCATTGAATGACAAGTTAATGCCTCATAAATATTATGATCTAAAAATCAGAAATCATGCAAAAGAGCAAGCCAGACAACAACTGCCTCAAGGATCACCAACAGGCAAAATAATTCTTCAGTATTTTGAAAATCTGTTCTTTTTAGATAATGAGATCAGGCATATGTTCACTATCAAGCCTAAATTTTCCAAGTATACAGAGGCAGATGAAAGTTACAGAAAATTGAAGACTATGAAGATCCCCTCTGCAGAAAGGTGGCAAGAATTCACAGATCTGCTGTGAATTTAATGGATAAAAAACAGGAAATTCACTTGGAAATTCATTTTTTACTGTTACCTCAAATGGTAAAAATACAGGGCTAAAGTTCACAACAACAATCAGTTCAAATTAGAATAATCAGTTCTATTTTTGCTTGTAAAAAGGTAACATCTTGCAAACTGTTTTGCAGCTGTCCCTCTTTTTAAGTTTTCTTTCCTATTTTTTATTAAAACATTATCTCAATTCCTGAGATATTTTGTAAACATTTTTTTGTATAAATACTTCACAATTCAAAGTATTTAGTGTGAATAAAATTTCTCAAGACAACTATAGTTCGTGCTCTCTACTTGGCATTTTAATGTTTTCTACTTTGTTCGTGCTCTCTACTTGGCATTTTAATGTTTTCTACTTTGTTCGTGCTCTCTACTTGGCCATTGGCCTGTGGGTGATATGGAGTTGTAATCTTGTGCTGAATGTGGTAGTTTTGCAATGTTTCAGCTAATTTATTACCTACAAATTGTGGTCCTCCATCTGTGATTATGTCCCTTGGTAGACCATAGCGCACAAAGATTTGGAAAAGAAACTGTACTACAGAGTCCTTTGTAGCTTTTGAAAGTGCCTCTGCTTCGACCCACTTAGTGACATATTCGGTTGCAACTAGGATGTATGTTTTTTTGTTTGAGGGAGGACTAATAGGGCCAAAAAAATCAAGTGCCCAACGTTCAAATGGTTCAATCACTAGTTGAGGGTTCAAAGGCATTTCATCAGACTGCCCAGGGCGTCCTGCCCTTTGGCAGCTATCACAGGCCTGCACGAATTTTTTGGCATCCTTAAAGATGGTAGGCCAGTAATATCCTATTCGTAAAACCTTATGGGAAGTTCTACGGTTCCCAGTTATATCCCCTTCTTCAATCTTCTTATTTGTAGCTTAAGGATTCTTAAGTGCCCTTTTGCTCAGATTCCATCCACTCCATCAAATCAAGCCTATACATAGCCTTAGAAGGTCACCTATCTAGCCCTTAGCACATTTGCATCTCTGAGCCTTATTTCTTAGTTTTGCTTGCCTAGAGAGTTGACTCCATTGCCCAATATTCTGGTAGATCCTTCTGGTTTACCTTGAAATCTCTTTATTCCCACCAATCTTTTAAAATCAAACTCAAATACACAATCATAGCTAGCCTAATATCTGTTACTAAAACAAAGCTAAATCATACGGAGAGATCCCTCTCTAGGGTTCAAGAAGGCTAGATCTATAATTCCCAAAGCGGTTCTTGGTTATCCCTGGTGTTCTTAACTACAAAAATCCCTATGCCACAACCTGAGAATTACTAGGGTGATAACAGGCCTTGGGGGTATTATGATCCTTGGAGGAAACTCCCACAGCTAGAAGAGTTGACAGAGAAAATTGGATAGAGTACAAAGGTGTGGCAGGTGGGTTTTACCATGTACCAATTGTTATGGTGCATAGATGATGTGTATTACAGTTTATCTTATAATTTTGTTGAAGTAGCATACAACAATTTACATAGTGATATGAGAACCATTCTCTAGAGTATACATCGATTTTGTACACATGGCTTTTCAGTGGCTTTTTAAGATATATCATTGGTGATGATCACACGATTATATAATGAACCATTAAGTTGAACTATGAAATTATTCCTCACAACACACACACACACATATTGATGAATTAATAATTTTTCTCATATAATGTTTTTAATCTATTTTGAAAAAAAAAAAAAAATTATATATAATTATTTCTAAGAAGAACAAGACAAAATTCCTTACCATATCTTCGTAAAACATATAATAGCAAGAAAATTAATCTATTGAAATTTCATTTCCAAACATATTCATGGAGTAAAATGAAGATTAAAAGGAGATATTCATGGATTTACCTATAACATCACCTCATAATTAAGAATGTAAATGTACAATATTGATGATACATAGGTTAGGAGAAAATTAATCTATTGGAATTTCATTTCCAAACATATTCATGGAGTAAAATGAGGATTAAAAAGAGATATTTATGAATTTACTTATAACATCACCTCATAAAAGTGTAAATGTCCAATATTGATAAAATTTATTTATATATGATAAATAATAAACCTTTATCTCACATGTATCATATAATCTTATAAACAAACAATTGCACTAGGGGTGCAATCCTCAAAACTTTTAAACTGTCTAATGTATATGTACCTATTTAAAGTATTTGGGGCCCACATTACAAATGCCCAAAGTGAAATATTTGTGCATATGTTATATATGAGCCAATGGTTTAAATAACTATCGGGCGGTGAAACAAAACTTATAACAAAATATTAATAAAACTATATCATACGTCCGGACTTCAAAAAAAATAAACTCGATTTCAATCACAAATTTGTGTTCCAAAATAGCCTGTTGATGTCACCCTAATTTGTGACGTGAAAAATTCATAGAATATGCCATATAAAAATTCGGGTCCGTTTTTTGGCTTTTCGTACGGAGGAAAACTGTGATGCGAAAATCAAATTAATTCTGCTAATGTTTTGGGTCCGGAATTCCACAATGCAGACAGGCCAAAAAATAACGCGATCGAATCGCCTGCTTCCACGTGGATGGCTGATTTGGTCTGTGGTCTGTGGGACCACGTTCTTCTAAATTAAAATCTCCCACGTTTACTATTAAATTGTTCTGTTTCCAAAACAATACAGCGCTTTGTTTTTAAGTGTGCAGGGACTGTGATTTCAAAACCAAAATTGACTGTTCATCAGTTTTAGAAAGCGGTTGTTTGACAGAGCCATTCAAACAGATTTAGAAAGTGGCCAGAGGACAAGGTAGGTAGTTGAAATTAATATTTCAACATCCCTCATTCACTGAGAATACCCTCCTTGGTGCCTTCTTCACCGGACTACGATGTGTTCATCAACAGTCGTGAACCCGATGTTCGTTTCTTCGCCAGGCATCTTCACAACAGTCTTGTTTCCAGAGGATTGCGAGTCTTTCTCGACAGCATAGAATTGCAGTCTGGACAATACATACCTTCACAAATCAAAGACGCAATTAAAGGAGCCTCTCTCATTATTACTATTTTCTCTCCAAATTATGCGCAATCGAAAAGGTGCCTCCATTAACTACTCCTCGCGCTGCTCTGTAAGCCGACTATGTTTCCAAAGGCATATAACTGTCGTTTATTGCATATAAGTGTCGTTATACCGACAACGGCTAGAGCGTCGCTGACGAATCCCTCTAAACGTCGTAATTGCGACACTTAGACATTGTGTCGCAAATAGAGCGTCGCTATTGCGACGGCTGCCTCCAAATGTCACAATTGCGACACTTAGACATTGTGTCACAATTGCGACGTTTGGAAGCAGCCGTCGCAATAGCGACGCTTTGGGGCATAGTGTCGCAATTGCGACGTATTCCTTCAAACGTCTCAATTGCGACACTTTGTCTAAGTGTCGGTACTGCGACACATTTCTCTAGACGTCGGTATAGCGACGGTTTCGGGCGGGATTGAAAAAATTTGGGGAAATTTTCGACATTTGGTCAAAAGTGTCGGAACCAAGTGTCAGAATTTCCGCCAAATGTACTAGTGAAACATCTAAGATAAACATTCTAGTGAAACATAGAAAGCATAAGAGCTTCTAACTTTAGTAAATTCACCTTCAGAATTTGGGAAAACATATAAGATGAAACAATAACTTTCATCAACCAAAGAGGGAACTCCTAAACATGGTTGATTAAGCTATAAAGAACCCAGAAGCAAATTGATAGGCATGGGCAAAGGGAAAAATCGAAACAAAACCTCTTTGACTTAACCTAGCAAGCAATACTTTGGAGAAAGGTTTCAAGACAAAGTTTGGGTAGCATCAAATAAGTAGGGCATACCATGAATCATATTTGTAAACTAACATAATAATTCACAACTGAAACAAACAATTTTAAGTGGGCCTAAGGAGTAGTTAAGAATTCCTCAAGATGACTTAAATAGAGGAAAACATCAAGGCAATAGAAGGCAGGAGGACTAAGGTGCTTCCAAGAGCATATCTTAACCTATAATTCTCTGCTCTACTACAATAAAGAATAATGAAACATAATGATAACAAGAAAACATGAGAAAATTAAGAATACATCACCAATAACCAAGCTAAGGAATCCTGCAAACAAGCTTCTCCATCATCAGTCCAAGCAAGCCATTCATAAACTCCACAACACCAATTTCTTCTCCAAGCTCATGAAAACCATGTATTACTCATGAAACTCATCAAATGCCAACATTTACAATCAAGTCCTCATGCTCTATTTAACTCAGAAAATGAGGAGGTGGAAAGCATAAGAGGTTTCTAGAAACCCTAAAAAACTCATAAATGTCATTTATGGCCAAGAGACCATGCAAGGCCCAAGGCATAAATATCCAAGAAAAATAAATGCATAATAAATTATAACACTTAATCCTAGAGTGATTTGCCTCAAAAATACTAAAAAACTCATTTTGTAATAAATAAGTGTGTTTTGTTGACTTTTTCCACTTTTGGTCCTATGTGCGCAGCACCAAAATATCAGAAAATAAGTGTACTTGCAGCCCTGTTTTGACCTCCTTTCCGATGCCGGATTTGGCTCCGTGATGGCTTGTTGGAAAGCTTGATGAGTCTACTTTCCAGGAATGCTTTAGTTTTCTTGAATGACTGCCATTTTCCTGTCCAAAAATCCATTCTCCAAACACTGCTCTGTGTCTAGCACCATGCCTAAAAATGAGGCAGAATGGTAAAAATTTAGGTGTTTTTTGACTGTTTGGGGGGTCAAAACTACTCCAAATGGTCTGCAATTTTGTGAGAAGACTAATGATGATGAGAGGAATCCAAAAATGTCATGTTTTCAAGTTGAGGATGCATGATATTTGTGCACAGTACCAAGGGTGTTGCGCACATAGTTCTCAAAATTTCAAGAAGACAAAATCTTGTTCAATTTTTCCCAAAATTGGTGGAGTGTTCCCTCAAGAGGTCTTGGACACCTATTGACAAGCCTCAGTCAAAAATCCAAGTATGTCGTGCTTTTTTTCCTCTTTTAGGGTTTTATTTTCAAGAAATGCCTTCTTGAGCTTTGCCCTAGCAATTTGGTTTCTAAGGGCATAGTGTTTGGCCATCTTCATTTGGAGCTCAAGGGCCTTGTTTGCCTTCTCCAAATTATCTTCTAAATGCTTATTGGCCCTCAAGCCAAGGCTTCCTATCAAACTCTATGTCTCTATCAAGTAGCTCACTGATAGGAATTTGCTTAGCTAGGGCAGATTCTTCCTCCCTCTCTTTGGCCAAGGCTTTTCACAGCCCAATGGTCCTTGGCCTTCATCACTACTGGTACTTATCTCTTCTCTAGACATAGTGACTAATTGTGTCCTTGAACAAATTGGTTTTTAGCTTGTGAGAGCTTTAGGTCTAGGGAGGAAAAATGAGTGATGGTGAGGACAAATTTTAAAAAATGGGGGAAAAATGGAAGTAAGTCTAGGAATGCTTTCAGAGTTTTGAAGGATGCCTAGCTTGTACTGAGTGTATTTACACCAATGACCACTCTCCAACTGGTAAATTCTACCTTAGAAGGTTAAATGATTGTTTGCCATGAAGATTAGGGTTTTTTAGCCAATTTTGGTTTTTGTTACTCTTCTTTGATTATGGATGCAAAGAGAACATTTGGAGGGCAAAGAAAAATTACCACCAACCTTTTTCAACTTGTGTAGGAGCCTGGGGAAAATTTGAGGAAAGACTGATTTTGACCAATTTTTGGCAATTTTGGCCAAACTTCTCCTGTGTGCAGCGCCAAAAAAGGGTCCATTTGTAGACAAGTTTTGATGACCTTCCTGAAGTCGGATTTCGGACCGTGATAGCTCGTTGGAAATATTAACCTATATAATTTCCAATTATACCTCTTGTTTGCTGATTGGAGTTGATTTGACCTGCCAAAAGTGGATTCTCCCAAGACTGTTCAAAAAGTGTTGAATGATGGTGAAGAAATGCATAGTGCTGGTGCAGACAAATTTTGGATGCCTTTCGCAACCTAAAATTGAGCTTGCGATAGCTCATTGGAAAGATATTCCAGTATAGTGGTCGTTTGACCCATAAATAAATTAATTTGGACACTCCAGCTATGAGAAATTCTGATTTTCCCAACGTCACTCCAGCAGTCCAGAAATTCTCCCATGACACCTGTATTTTTGACATTGATCCCAAACCATGATACCTGTGTAAACAATGAAGGAATTTTTTCTTATTGGTCCTATATTAGATAAAATCCTCTCTCACATTTTTCAAATTCATCTTTTTTTGGTCAGAAACACAGTTTGAAGCAAAACTGGCCCTAGGGGTGACACATGGCTCGTCTCTTGGAATGAATTATTGGAAAATGATGGAGGCATGATGTTTATGAGTTGGTATGGAATTATTATTTCTGAAATGATCTATTAAATGAATCATTTTCTCTTATTCCTCCTTTTCATACCAAACCCTAGCTTAGTTGGAAGAGGAAATTAGGGTTTGGTGTAGGGGATTTAGGACTGCCTTGTAGAGGGAGGGGAATGAAGGGGTTAAGGGTTGTCTAAATTATTGGGGAAATTTTGGGGGATAGGTATAGATGTTAGAGAGTAGGGGAAAGTGGAATTTCAAGAATTGAGTGATGGGAAAGGGTCCAAAAGGGCAAAACACATGCCTAGTCTCGAAAAGTGTCGAATTGTAGCACTAGGCTAGGCTTTGTAGAAAAATGATGAGTTTGAGGGATAAGAGTGATGGGAAGTGTTTATGAAGGTATATTAAGGATAGGAGGAGGTGTAAGAGCATCAGGATACAAGCCTTGTTGATTTTTTAACCATGGAGGTCATGAAACCAAGAAAAATGCCCTTAAAAACTCTAGATGGACAATGGAGGAGTTAGGCAAAACAAAATAGAGGGTTGAGGCCAAAGGTGGAAAAACATAGTGATAATGAGTGGCATGAGCCCATGATGGGTCCTTTGGGAGTAGTGATCTGACCTTGACATGATGGGATGAATAAATAGTGAAAATTTATCCTAAGGATAATGAAGGCAACGATATTTCTAGAACTCACAATGTTCATGAACTTTGTTTCTAGAAATCTAGGATAAGTATTTAGTCATCTATAACATGAAAAAATTACAGATAACTAATAGTGGATCCGCTTGGGGAGGGCAAATCCTTTTGAGGAGGTGTCCAGAACCAAAGAGTTTAGATCTCTGAGCTTTGAAGACCAGTGCCTTACTTGCACTTTGTAGATCTTTCTTTATTCATTTGCTAATGTCCTTTTGAAGCTATGATCTCATAATATGAAAATACATGTTTGTTTCAAACTCATCTCTACCTACCCATCATACTTGGCCTAACATTTTTTCTTCACTTGGGTGCACTTGGACTGGAAAACCCTTGACATCATTTTATTTTGAAAGCATAAAAGACTATATGTTTCTACCCTTATTACTTCCAAGGGTTCAAATTAGGCTAATGAACTCTCTTATTCTCTACCTAGTCTGGTCATTTGTCAAGATTAAGCTGTTTGAAAAATTGTATTCTCTATTCTACTGACTTGAAATTCAAAACATGATCAAACCAGGATTAGGTAATCTGGTTTATCATGGGTTGTGGAATTCGGACAAGCTGCACACACGCATTATTTTTGTATAATGAAAAACTAGAAAACATGAGGGCTATGATTCATAATTTGTTAGGCATCCCTATATTTTCTCTTTGGTTCATATTTGAGCATGGAGAACCAGTATCTTTTCTTCCTAATCTATTCCTACTGACAAGTCAAGCTTAGATGCTTTGACAAGTTCTCTTTCACTAACCTATCAGCAATAAATTGAAAACATACACAGCCATGATTAGGCTAGATGACTGAACAAGAATTTTTGGAACAAGTAGTGGCATTTAGGCTTGCACACTTTTAGTATTACTCTTTTTTTTGGGTATGGGGCTATACCTCTTTTCAAATCTGCCCTCTTTTTCTACCTTTCATTGTTTTTGTGTTTTTTCATTCTTTCCAAACAATCTAGAACTAAAAATATGCTCACAAGGTTGAGCTTATTTTGCATTCCTATCTATCCTAATCTAACCTATACATGATATACATTCATTTGGTGAACTCCGTTTTCCAATATAACCAATCAATTAGATGATTCCATGATTGATCTTGTTTCGGCTCTTTGAGAGTGCTGAAGAAATCAAAAGGCCACTTCCACCTCACTTGTTTTCGAACAGTAGTGCCTAAAATTTTCTCACACTTTGCAACAGATTTTTCTTGGCAGAACACACTCCTCCTTTATATTCTTCAAGGAAAACAAAAAATGGATCTTGGAATAATACCTGATCTAGAGGATTTGAGACATAAGCTTCATTCAAGACTACTCCTTCTTCCACTTGGCTATGCTTGGGTCTCTTTTGGGAAAGAAGCTCCACCTCTTCCTCATGATCATCTGAACTAGTAGAATCATCATATATTGCAATGTTATCCTCTAGAAAACCTGATGTATTCTGATTGAGAAGGCTGAAATTTGTGTGAAGGCCGTCATGTTGATGAGCAAGAGCACTGTTTGGCAATGAATTTTCTTGAGAAAGTAGTGCAAAAATTCTCATGTGATTATCAATTCCTATGCCTTCATCTGCAATTTGTACCTCAATGTAATTTGGTGGCTGCAAATTTGAAGCTGAGGAGGATTCTGTGTCCCAAATGATTTCCTCATCCCTTTCAGGAAAAGGATTTTCATTAACAACTGGTTGAAGAAACTCATTGGCTTTCCCAACCTCATCATCAAAACTGAAAGACTGTTGATTTCCAATCACATGAAAATTATTTCTGAAGAACTGAAGTGAAGTAGAGCAAAGAGTCAGAGACTCCTCACTTACTTCTAAAATTTCAAGGCTTTCCTCACCAGTGTCATAGGTGACTTGTATTGGCTAATTAATTTTTTCAATCTGATGATACTGATCTTCTTCCCACAAACTAACTACTGATTGCTCTGTAAGGTTAGTTTCTGTTTGGATGACATCAACATCAAACTGATCAAACTTTGGAAAATTATCAACATAAGTAACATCACCAATCAAACATATTGGATTTTCAGTTTGTTCTTCTTTGAGTTGATCTACAAGTTCACTTTCTGATGTATGGTAGATGTGATCGGTAGGAGAATAAACATAAATGTTTTTTTCAAATAAAGGCTTATAGGTTGGTTGCATGTTTAACATTTAATTTATTTCCTCTTCAATTAAAAGAGGAGGCATTTTTCTCTTTCTTTGGATAGAAGTAAAATAGTTCTCTCTCTCTTGTGAAGGCTGATTTTGAGGCTGAATGTCTTCTTGAGCCTTATTTAGAAGGGATGATAAATCATCACTTGTGCTTTCAGAGAGATCTTGTGGGTTTCCTTCTATTCCTTGATTTATTTCTTCCTCAACCAACTCTTCTTGGCTGTCATGATAGATGTTTCAAGAATGAAAATCATGAATTTCTACTAAGAGATCTTTAGGATACAAATTATCTAAATTTTCATCAGTATCTACAAGGTATTGTATGATATCTTGAGATTGATCACAACAATTTTCAGCCAATGATAAGGATGGAGAGTTTTATTTATAGTGCTAATAAAATGCCTTATGGAGATCTTTTAGGGAGAACAAACTACCAGATCTGAGCCATTCATACCATTCCCTTGCTTTTCCTTCTAATGTCAGCATGAACATTTTCATAAGGTAGTCCTCCTGCCATTCAACCTTTAACTTCCATACATGTATATGAAATTTGATGAGATGTAACGAGGGGTCATTAGTCTTTTCATATTGAAATGTAGGCAGCTTTTTGTCCCAATTTATCTGAGGCATTTTGTGTGGGAATCCCGGTATGTGGTCTCTATTCATTGGAGCATATCTCCTTTGCACACTTGGATCCATGTTTGTAAATTTGAAAGAGGTCACTGCATATTTTCAACTAGTCTAGAGTTCTCTACCAGTGGAGTCTTAAGCTCTGTTGAGGGTTGTGGAGTCACCAGGTGGAAGGTTTCAACTTTGCTGTCCACCATCAGCATGATTGGGATTGCTCAATGCATTCCCAAGGGAATCTATGAGAACTAGTGGGGTCAACAGTGCTACTAAAGACCAGTGGAGTTGCCAGGTGGAAGATGCTTAATGTTTTAAGGATGTTCTTTTTGTCTGCCATCAACAACTGAATACCAATTTAAGGAAGTTTGTAGGTTTTCTGAGATCCTACAGAATACTTAGATTGTCACTAACTCAAAATTTCCCACCGTGATCACCATTATGTTAGTGTGGCGATGAGGTGGCAGATTCACTAGATTTTCTAAGTCTAACTGAGGGTCTAATGAGTCTTAAGGTGTATTCAGGAAACTATATACTCAAAAGGTCCCACCGTGATCACCATTATGTTAGCTCCCCGTAATTTTCTAGATTGATTGAGATAAAAATGGACAGGGGTAACATCAAACCAAACTTTGGAGTCCTAGGACCTAGCCTTCCTGGACTCAGAGAGGGCTCTCTCTATTAGGTGCAAATGATGTGTTCTTGTTTGCTTTTTATGGTTAATTTTAGGCTAGTTATGGATTGTAGGGTTTATTGATTGTTTTGGTTGGGTAAAATGGTCAAGTGGGATAGGTGGAGTGAGAGGTCTTTAAATCATTGGGCTATGGAGTCAATGAAAGTCATGAGTGTCTTAATGATGAATCAGAGTGTGTTGTAAGGCCAATTTAGCAAGGTTAATGGATCCTTAAGGTTTATGTGTGAGGTGGGATGGACATCAAGTTTGGGAAAAACAAGGAGGTATTAAACATAGATAAGCTAAATATGTCATTCATGAGGTAGGGCAAACAATTAAGCTCAATGAAAGTACTTAAACATATAAACATCCAAGATAAATATTCCAGTGAAACATAGAAAGCATAAGAGCTTCTAACTTTAGTAAATTCACCTTCAGAATTTGGGAAAACATATAAGATGACACAATAACTTTCATCAGTCAAAGAGGGAAATCCTAAACATTTTTGATTAAGCTATAAATAACTCATAAGCAAACTGATAGGCATGGACAAAGGGCAAAATCGAAACAAAACGTCTTTGACTTAACCTAGCAAGCAATACTCGGAGAAAGGTTTCAAGACAGAGTTTGGGTAGCATCAAATAAGTAGAGCATACCATGAATCATATTTGTAAACTAACATACTAATCCATAATTGAAACAAACAAGCTTAAGTGGGCCTAAGGAGCAGTTAAGAATTCCTCAATATGACTCAAACAGAGGAAAACATCAAGGCAATAGAAGGCAGGAGGACTAAGGTGCTTCCAAGAGCATATCTTAACCTATACTTCTCTGCTCTATTGCAATAAAGAAGAATGAAACATAATGATAACAAGAAAACATGAAAAAATTAAGAATACATCACCAATAAACAAGCTAAGGAATCCTGCAAACAAACTTCTCCATCATCAGTCCAAGCAAGCCATTCATAAACTCCACAACACAAATTTCTTCTCCAAGCTCATGAAACTCATCAAATGCCAAAATTTAAAATCAAGTCCTCATTCTCTATTTAACTCAGCAAATGAGGAGGTGGAAACCATAAGAGGTTTCTAGAAACCCTAAAAAACTCATAAATGTCATTTATGGCCAAGAGACCATGCAAGGCCCAAGGCATAAATATCCAAGAAAAATAAATTCATAATAACTTCTAACACCTAATCCTAGAGTGATTTGCCTCAAAAATACTAAAAAACTCATTTTGCAATAAATGAGTGTGTTTTGTTGAATTTTGCCACTTTTGGTCCTATGTGTGCAACGCCAAAATATCAGAAAATAGGTGTACTTACAGCCCTATTTTGACCTCCTTCCCAGTGCTGGATTTTGCTTCGTGATGGCTCGTTGGAAAGCCTGATGAGTCTACTTTCAAGAAATGCTTAATATTTCCTGAATGACTGCCATTTACCTATCCAAAAATCCATTCTCCCAACACTACTCTGTGCGCAACACCTTGCCTGAAAATGAGGTAGCATGGTCAAAGTGTAGGTGTTTTTTTGACCTTTTGGGGGGTCAAAAATGCTTCAAATGGTCTAAACTTTCGTGAGCAGACTGTTCATAATGAGAGGAATCCAAAAATTTCAAGGTTGCAAGCTGAGGATGCATGAGATTTGTGCGCAGTGCCAAGTGTGCTGCGCACAGAGACCTCAAAATTTCAAAAAGACAAAATCTTGTTCAATTTTGCCCAAAATTGGTGGAGTGTTCCCTCAAGAGGTCTTGGACACCTGTTGAGAAGCCTTAGCCAAAACTCCAAGGCTGTCATGATTTTTTTCCTCTTTTAGAGTTTTATTTTCAAGAAATGCCTTCTTGAGCTTTTCCTTAGTAGTTTGGTTTCTGAGGGCATAGTGTTTGGCCATCTTCCTTTGGAGGTCAAGGGCCTTTTTGCCTTCTCCAACTTATCTTCTATATGCATATTGGCCCTCTCAAGCCAAGGCTTTCTATCAAACTATATGTCTCTGTCAAGTAGCTCACTGATAGGAATTTGCTCAGCTAGGGCAGATTCTTACTCCCTCTCTTTGGCCAAGGATTTTCTCAGCCCAATGTTCCTTGGCCTTCATCACTACTGGTACTTATCTCTTCTCTGGACATAGTCACTGATTGTGTCCTTGAATAAATTGGTTTTTAGCTTGTGAGAGCTTTACGTCTAGGGAGGAAAATTGAGTGATGGTGAGGGCAAATTTTAACAAATGGGGGCAAAATGGAAGTAATTCTAGGAATGATTTCAGAGTTTTGAAGGAAGCCTAGCTTGTACTGAGTGTATTTACACCAATCACCACTCTCCAACTGGTAAATTCTGCCTTAGAAGGTTAAATGATTGTTTGCCATGAAGATTAGGGTTTTTTAGCCAATTTTGGTTTTTGTTACTCTTCTTTGATTATCGATGCAAAAAGAAAATTTGGAGGGCAAAGAAAAGTGACCACCAACCTTTTTCAACTTGTGTAGGAGCCTGGGGAAAATTTGAGGAGGAAAGACTGATTTTGACCAATTTTTGGCAATTTTGGCCAAACTTCTCTTGTGCGCAGTGCCAAAAAAGGGTCCACTTGAAGACACGTTTTGATGACCTTCCCGAAGTCGGATTTGGACCTGTGATAGCTCGTTGGAAAGCTTAACCTGTATAATTTCCAAAGCGACCTCTTTTTTGCTGATTGGAGTTGATTTGATCTGCAAAAAGTGGATTCTCCCAAGACTGGTCAAAATTTGTTGAATGATGGTGCAGAAATGCAGAGTTTGGATGCCTTCCTCAACCTCAAATTGAGCTTGTGATAGCTCATTGGAAATATATTCTAGTATAGTTGTCATTTGAACCATCAAGAAAGTCATTTGGACACTCCAGCTATGAGAAAATCTGATTTTACCAAGGTCACTCCAGCAGTGCAGAAATTCTCCCGTAACACCTGTATTTTTTACCTTTCTCCCAAACCATGATACCTGTCTAAAAACTGAAGGAGTTTTTTCTTCTTGGTCCTATATTGGACAAAAAAATATCTCAATTTTGTCAAATTAATCTCTGGTTGGTCAGAAACACAGTTTTAAGCAATACTGGCCCTAGGCATGACACATGGCTTGTCTCTTGGAATGAATTCTTGGAAAATGATGGAGGCATGATGTTTATGAGTTGGTATGGACTTATGATTGATGACATGATCTATTAAATGAATCATTTTCTCTTATTCCTCCTTTTCATACCAAACCCTAGCTTAGTTGGAAGAGGAAATTAGGGTTTGCTGTAGGGGATTTAGGACTGCCTTGTAGAGGGAGGGGAATGAAGGGGTTAAGGGTTGTCTAAATTCTTGGGGAAATTTTGGGGGATAGGGATAGATGTTAAAGAGTAGGGGAAAGTGGAATTTAAAGAATTGAGTGAGGGGAAAGGGTCCAAAAGGGCAAAACACAGGCCTAGTCTCGAAAAGTGTCGAATTGTTGCACTAGGCTAGGCTTTGTAGAAAAATGATGAGTTTGAGGGATAAGAGTGATGGGAAGTGTTTATGAAGGTATATTAAGGATAGGAGGAGGTGTAAGAGCATCAAGATATAATCCTTGTTGATGTTTTAACCATGGAGGTCATGAAACCAAGAAAAATGCCCTTAAAAACCCTAGATGGACAATGGAGGAGTTAGGCAAAACAAAATAGAGGGCTAAGACCAAAGGTGGCAAAACATAGTGATAATGAGTGGCATGAGCCCATAATGGGTCCTTTGGGAGTAGTGAGCTGACCTTGACATGATGGGATGATGAAGTAGTGAAAATTTATCCTAAGGATAATGAAGGCAGTGAGATTTCTAGAACTCACAATGTTCATGAACTTTGTTTCTAGAAATCTAGGATAAGTATTTAGTCATCTATAACATGAAAAAATTACAGATGACTAACAGGATAATTAGTTAAACAGAAGTTTAATTAATATTCCTGGTCATATTTAACTCAAAACAAGAAAATTAATTAGATAAATCACTATTTATCTTATTATTTTCTAGGAATAATTATTTAAATAATATTCCTTGTTAAATTTGACTGAATCATATATAAATAATTGAATAAATCACTATTTATTTAATTATTACTCAACCACACTCTTTAAATAATAAATAAATCATTTATTTATTTACTATTTACAAATAAATGGATTTGACCAAATTCAAATTCTTTTTCCCTCCAACAAATATAATAAAATATTCCATAAAAGTTGGATCTAGATTTGGTAATAATATTTTAATTATGCACCAATATCTAGACTAACTCAATATTTTGTTATAAATAGAAGGGTTTTTCCATTCATTCACTACCTTTTGTTTCCTAAAGATCACTCTGGATATATACTTTTGGTCTGACTTTGATCCTCCATCATTGTCATAGTTTGCTACCATTTTTTGCTTGTAAGCTCCTTTTGAGTTCCTTTTTTGTCTTGGTTTTCTACACCATCAAGAGAGAGAGATCTTAGATCTGAAGTGCTGAGGACATACAAGAACCCATCCCAATGAGGGGGATTGGTAACATCTTTCTATGTTCCCTTCTTAGGTGTCATAAATACAAAATTATTTAAAAATATTCTTGTCTTGTCTATTGGATGCATGGAGCAACTCTTGCTTTTATTTGTTGTTTAATGTCTTTAACTGCATAGATCTGGAATTTGTAGCATTTGTCTTGGTCAAATAACTGTAGATCTAAAGAAATTGGCAGCCATATTTGATGTTAGGGTTGTTTTTTATTCATAGCTAAAGTGAGATTTTTTTCGTATGCTTGCGATTAGAATTCACTTAACAACTGGACTCCACAAGGGTTTATAATTACGACTGTTGTCGTTTTTCAGATCCCTAGGGTTTTTCTTCAACTTCTTGTTTTTATTTTCTTGATGTTGTTTTTAACCTTTAAAACCCTAAAACAGTAAAAATATTCTAACTTCCATGTGTTTATGGTCCTATTGCACAGGTGACATGCATCAGCTGCAGTCGAGACGACACTTTTTTCTGAAACTTGCTCCTGAGAGTGCCGAAAGTGTAGGTTGCACTTTTTGGGCCAAAACCTATGACCTCAACCTTCAGGATGTAGAAAACAGCCTCAAACCTGCGACCTCTGCAAAAAATAGGTAGAAAACTGCGACCTATACTTTTTGCGGGAATTTTCTGTGATTTTTCTAGGTTTGTTTGGGCTACTGTTCAGGGTTGTTTGACCTCCGTCTCCACCCATTTTGGACCTGTACTTGCTTTTTTTTACTCGTCGAAGTAGGAACCTAGCCCCCTAGGGCTTCATTACGCTTCCACCTTTCTAGGAGGAGTTTAGCTGAAGCAGGTTGACTGAGATTTCAGTGTGTTCAGCCATTTTTCAGATCTAATTCTGTACCTTCAGATCCATTTCATATTGGTTATTCATCCATCTAAAACACCTATTTTCAGTTTTTTTTGGTCCTCCTCTAGGGTCCCTCTGTTTCCCTTCAGGTCGTAGCCTTTCGCCACCTCATTTACATCACTTTTCCCTTTGGTTTTTTTGTTGTTTTCTGCACCTATTTTCAGCAGATCTGACCTCTAGATCCCTGTCCCTCCCAAATTTAGATCCATTGGCCATTTTTTATGTGTTTTCACTAGATTTTTCCCACCTATAGACTAGTTGTTCGGAAGCCCGCCTCCTTGGGTTTAAATTGACGCATCTTTAACTATTTATTTTCTGTCATATTCAGTTTAATTTACTATTATTTGAAAATTTATTTATAGTTATACAACACATTTTTTCTTTTTCTCTACACATGTCTGGGTTTAAAAATTAAAATTAACACATTTAACACACACACCCTAAGTGAAGAGCACCTGGTTTACACGGCCAGGCTAAGACTATAACATTGTAATCATTTGATCCTGCACCTCTCTGCCCTTGTTTCGACATTGTAATCATTTGATCCTGCACCTCCTTACCCTTGTTGGTCTCTCTTCCTTCTGTGATCCATGTATGTTCTTCCATCATTACGCCCCCAAGTCGTTTATCCCAGAGAATTCTTGGCCTTCATCCTCAGTTTCATTAGGAAGACTCACTCCTCTGCGTAGGATTCGAGTTAGTCCTCCACCGAGTCCCCATTCTAACTCCTCTTCTGGTTCATCGGGTTCCCCTTTTGGTCTATCCCCGGTTCTCCTCCTGTCACCTTCACCATGTCTGGTTCAGGACCTAACGCTAGTGGTAGCCCCGACCCTAATGCTGGAAATACTACTAGTGGGACTGCAACAGGAACTATCTCGGCTGCTCCCTTGCTCCCTTATATGGTAGGTCTCAGTCTTCCCGATTTTAACTAGTTGATGAATGACCCCATACATGATGATCCTGGTTGGCCTGCTATGCCAACCAAGCTCCCTTATGACATCCCCAAGTTTAAAGGTCTTGCTGGAGAAGATCCTACAAGCCATGTTCGATATTTCCACATGTGGTGTTTGTCTAACTCCATCACCGACGACTCTGTCCGTCTTCGGTTGTTCCAGCGTATGCTTACCAGAGAAGCTTCTAAGTGGTATGTTGACTATGCCTCCTCCTCTCCTACTACCTTTGCGACTCTTGCCAGGGCTTTTATGTCTTACTTCCAGCTTCCCCTTCGTTATGACACTGGTACCAAAATTTTGACCTCTTTTCGTCAATCGTCTACGAACCGCCTGTCCGATCATGTCGAGGAATGGTGGAGAAGAAAGAGCCTATGTCGAGCCCCTACCTTTGAAGACCATGTCCACATGGATTGGTTTCTCAGATCCCTTTTGCCTACTATTGGAAAATATGTCGCATCTCATTTCCCTCAAACTGAAGAAGTTGCTCTCCAGATTGCATTGAAATATGACCTGATATACGCTTAGTCTGGTTATGTTTATACCATCTTACCTGATCTCCCTAGACCCAGTGGTGCCAATGCACTGGGGGCATTCCATGCCGCTAACAGTATCGTTGGCGCCCTTTCTCATCTATACACTCATTCTCCTGTGGGTTATGGTTTCCCTTAGGGAGGGGCCAGCTCATCCAACACTTTTCCCCCGCCCGGTAGCATGTATCCAGGATACAACATGCCTCCTCCTTTTTCCCAACATTTTTACCACAATGTTTCCCAACCTCCTTGTTTTTCGTATCCGCAGTCCAGTGCTCCAGATCCTCCAGTATTAGCACCTCAGCCTCCCTTACCTTCTCAACCCTCGCAACAATATCCACCACCCCCCAGCGTCAGGTGTATGCACAGCAGGGTGCAAATAATCCTCCTACTTCCAAAAAGAAGATGAAAGGCAACCAAAACCAATCTGCCCCAGGTAATCTAGGACCCAATCCCCAAGGAAATACACCTAACACTGCTAACCAGCAACAGGGCACTTAGCCCAAGTAGGACAAACTGGTTCACATGAAAAAACCTTGTTCTTGTTGCAGTGTTTATGGTCACTATACCCATGATTGTCCTCTTTTACCTCAGATGCGACAGATGTGGGAAGCTCAACCAGCATCCCAAGGACAACAAGCCTCCCCTTCGGTTCCTCCCAATGCTGCACCTATCTTGTTGGCTGTGTTTACCAATCCTCTCCCATAGCAAGGATTTGTGGCTACCCAACCCACTAAAGGTCAGGAAGACCACTCAACCTCCTCCATCTGGTACCTCTTACTACCACATTATCATGATGAAATCTGACCAACCCATTACCGTTGACCTCAACCTTCAGACTCGGTCCCGTCAGTAAAACAAGCCTCACGCTACGTTTGCCCCTGAGCCCCCTTCTTCAGGTTCCACAGAGTCTCTTTTGACAACCAATGTTCCTTTACTAATACCTCAGCCTAAGGAAGAGGTTCATACCAAGATCCACAAGGGACCATTACGCTGAAAAGCTGCTTCTGGTAAAGCTTCCCATTCGTATAGTATAGTAGATGATTTGGTGCAATCCCCTGTTGCCATCTCAACGCTGGAACTCCTCCAGTCATGCCCTTCACAAAAAAAAGCTATACTAACTTCCATGGGCATTGTGGATCCTTATAATTATCATTTGATCATATTTGATGTTGACAGGTCAGAACATCCCCCTCTTCCTGCTTCCGTCGCCTTCCAAATCCCTGTCAAGATCTAGAATGCCAACGTCTCCCGTTGTATCATTGACAAGGGGGCATCCACCTGTGTGATGTCTGCTTCAGTTTGGAAGAAACTAGGATCTCCTGAGTTGGCCCCTTCCACTATCACCCTCCGAGCGTGGGATGGCCACTCTTCCCAGCCCATAGACCTGTTTCGCAATTGTCCTATTACTCTTGTAGGCAAGACTGTCTGTGTTGACATAGAAGTCATTGATGCCCCCTTAGATTACAAAATTCTTTTGGGTTGTAGCTACACTTATGCGATGTTTGTTGTCCCATCTGCGGTTCACTGCAAGATGTATTTCCTCACAATGGAAATATTTTCACCATCGACCAGTTGACATATTACGAACCGAAGTCTCATACCTCCTCTGAGTCCATCATCTCTTCAGTGGCCAATAAAAAAATAGTCGAACCTTTGACCAGTGTTTCACCCGAAGTCTATAAAGACTCCTCTTTTCTTGGTTCATTCCTTGGTATTTCTCCTCTTGTCTCTGATCCCAGCTCGTCGAACGTTTGCATGATGCAATCATCTCAGTTTGACCTCAAGCGGACTAGTTCAACTAGTCAGCAGCCCCACCCTCCGCAACCTGCTCCTAGCACCTCGACTCAGCCTTCAGGACCCCCTCCTCAAGGCCCCACATCTACAACTGGTATCCATGAGCCTCCCTATCCTCTTGGCATGTTTCCTCCTAGCCTTAACCATCTCTAAGTTGTCCTACCTGGCCATTAGCCCTTCTGTCAGATACGGTTCCTAGCTCCCCCTCCTGGAGTATTTTCAATACCTGTTATGGCTACCTTATCCCTTCCTAACATGACCCTGGGGATCCCAAACTGGTACATTGATCCCCCAGCCACTATCCCGCCTGGTCAGTCCAAACCTTATCTTGTTTTGACCCCTGTTCAACTGGTCCCCATTACCCCTCCCTTTTCTTCTATGCCTCAACCACCTCAATAGGAACCTACTCTTGTTGTGACAACTTCGGGTGAGGGAGGAAAAGCTAGCAATAAGGCAATTAAAGACAAGGCCACCTTGATGAACCCTCCTCCTCCTCCGCCTCCAAAGTGTACTCCCCCGTGTGATTTGTGTGATGTTGTCGGTGATGCCACCCATCATTGTCTTGAATTGCCTCGTATCAAGCCCATGGTCAATGTCGTGTTCCTTGAGTCTACAGTCTCTGAAACTTTTGTTCCTTCCTCAACTATAGCTAAGAACCCCAAGACTATTCACACCAACCACCCTTGTGCTTTGTGTGATCTCCATGGCCATTGTACCCACTGTTGTACCTGCCTCACGCATTATCGCGCCTCTTTGGAGGTAGTTTGAGAGTACGATATTGAAAAAAACCTATCTGCCTCTCCTGTCCTCACGCAGTATGCTTTGGGCCAGCCTAAGGATACCTATGCTCCCATCGACATTCCCCCTCCCGATGTCGAAATGACGGAGTCTTCGGCCACCATCCTCTACTTGTCATCATCCATGAGATCCATGGTAGAAGCTCCCTCTGAGACTTCCCCTTTGTTTCGCTTGACCTCCCTTCAGTGATCACCCTGGGCTCAACATCAGTGGATCCATTATCTGCTTGTTCTTCCGTCACCCCCTGTGACGATGCACATGTGAACCTTTCTTCTCATGATGATGAGTTAGGTAGCTTTGTTGCGTCATGTGGTTACCCTTCCACCCGTCACCCCATATTTTACTGTGATGACAACATCATGGAAGCCTTTTCCACCCCTGAATTCATCATTCTCGCTCATAAGAGGAATGGCACCATCTTTGTCTATGGTGAATTTCATGACCTGAGCAAAGGCTGCCCCCAAGGAAGTTCCCATACACCACCTACCTGTTGGTGTGCGGGTGGTAGAAATCCTACCCATAGCACTCCCTCTAGCAGTGTTTGTTTGATTTATACCTTGCGTTTAGGTTGCCAACATTGTTAATCATCCTCTCATTTGTTGTCTTGTGGCACCTTTCAGATGGACCCCATGTCCACACCTTATATTAGTTATGCCGATGGTGCAAGTCGCTACTCCCGAATCTAGCCTCGGCAGGTTGGGCCATTTTTACCCCCTTACATTCTCTTGTTCTCTCAAATGGCGTATGAATTGGTACTCCCACCAATAACTAGGGCGAATATGATGCAGTGCGAGGTTTATTAGCCTATGCCCTTTCCCATCACATCCTTCACCTTCATGTTCTTTTAGATTCCCTACTTCTTGTCATGCAATTGAATGGTGTCTTTCATGTGCATAATCCTATCCTTTTTAGAAGATATTTATGAGTGAAGATTTTGATGCGTGAATTTGAAATAATTACATTCAGTCATGTACCTAGAGCACAAAATCACTATGTAGATAGCATTGCAAACAATATTCAAGACTGGTACTTATCACACGCATTTAACACAAGACAATAACATAAACCATAAAAACGATGCATATCTATTATATGTCCTATCCCACTACGTCCTGCAGCTCCTGCTACTGTAGGCCGTCCCATGTACCTAGCCGATTTCACCGGTGCTATATCTGCATACCAAAAGTGAATGAATCAGTACCACATACATTCTTCTAAAACTTTAAAATGCACATAAAATATTAGCAACTTTTCACTTATCATCAGGCCCCCATACTCGACCAGCCAGTAGTGGCAAGTCCGGGTCCCCACGATAACCCATCCCACTATAAGGATAGTCGTCTATAAACAATGGCATCTGATCCTAATGAGCGAAAACACTACAAGGAAAAGACCCTCCAACAGTGGTTATAAAGGAGGTTTTTAGTGTTATAAAATTGGCCAAAACTGTCAAAAATACATTTGCTACAACATCCATTTATGGTTATGGAGGTTTTGGCTGAGCTTTTAACATAAATTCAACACAACTAAAAAAATGGGCGGCCGGAGGTTATTACGGATGTTTTTTTATTGGAGCACTACTATGGATTTAACGCACTGGTGCGTACATGAATACGGTGCACTGGGGCTGTCTCAGTTGAATGAATGCCCCAGGATGTTTAGGTGTAAAACCGCACTGGGCGTAGTGTTGGTCATACAACGCACGAGGCCGTTCTAATTTGTATTGGGATTTCTGCGGTGCCCATAGGTTGTATCAATGCACTGGTGCGTATACCTTTATGATGCACCAGTGCATCATATCAAAGAAAGGCACCAAGATTTATAATCGGTATCGGTATTCGTGCAGTGCCCATTGATCATAAAATTACCGGTGCTTATAGATACATAAACGCCCCGGTACGTAGTATGACACAAACGCACCGATATTTATAACTAGTATCGGTATTTTTGCGGTGCCAATGGATCGTACAACGGCACCGGTGCGTATATACACATAAACGCACTGGTCGACAGTTACTGACACGCAACAATTTTCATTTGGTTTTTTTTTAGAAACATCGACCTGTGACAGTCCAATTATTGTGATTGTTTTAAATTCATTATTCATCAAAAGTCGACACATCTTATAACAATAGTCATATTAATTACATTTTTATTAATGCATTTGAATGTGTTGTTTGGATTAATTTGTTATATCATATCAGAATTATTGTGGTTTTTTAAAATTCATTATTCATCAAAAGTCGACACATATATATAATCTTATAACAATATTCATATGAATTAAATTTTTATTAGTGCATTTGAGAACGACAATGGAGAATGCAATAGAATAAATTAAAACATATTTTATGATTATATATATATATATAAGACAATATTTATCATACAAAATGGGACAATTATTCGTATCCCTTTGTCTTTCAATTGGGACACTATGTCCATTACATTAAACAAAATGTCTGATTTCACAGACATATTTCAAAAAATAAAACACCTTGCTTTGATATCCAAATTACATAGTGATCATCATTCTTCGCTTGAATTGTTGTCACTGCTAGAGTTACTTCCATGACTTGGTTTATTTTCAGGAATGTTGTGTTCACAGAGTTGATTGTTTTCTTCTTCTTCACTTTCCATCTACAAACATAAAAATAAACTGAAATGAGTGTATATACATTGGTGAGAATAATGAAAATTTCAATATTAAATAATATACATCAATGTAAATCGAAAAGAAAAATGACGTACCATAGCAAAAATTGACTCATAAACTATACACATTCTTTCAAAACCATGTACCATGCCATCTTTCAAAATTTCATCTGTTGGTGTAGTTCCATACTTTGTTTCCTGCAAGTTTTATACCCCATAACAAATCATATATTTAATATAAAAGATGTTTTTATTCTATTAATTATAGACGGAGCTAAGTAAAACAAGATTGATAGATGCTTACAAATTCCACAATTAAATTATGATATGCCAACATATACTCACAACCCATATTTAACCCAATTTCAATCAATTCGTTTGATGGTTTTTCTTTGTATGTTAGCACCTGTTTGAAGACATTCAATGATGATTTTTGTAAAACAACTTAAAAAATACAAAAATGAAATCTAGTTAAGTTGTTATAAGGAAGTAACAATTACTCACAAACTTAGAGATCAACTCTTTTCTTCCTTGTTGTCCTGTTTTATGTGATGAATGGGTTCCTTTTCTTTTCTTTTCTGCAAGCAAATTCTTGAAAATTAATATTTAATGCTAAATTGTTTATTTATTGTACCTAATGATCGAAAAATTCAATGATTACATATTACATTTGAAGCACGTTGTTGTTGAGATGGCTCCTCTTGCGATGCAATTTTGTCCATTTCATTGACCATCTCCTTGTACACCTTTTTGGACATTCTTACTTGCATATTTATGATATTAGCTCGTTCATCTTTTGAGATTTTCATAATCTTCCTGAAAATGTAACATGACAATAAGATATTTAATTTTTATATTGATATATGAAAAGTAAATATAACAAAAGTGATATTTATAAATAATTCTAGACAAACATTTAAAGGAATATTACTTTTTCATTCCTTCTTTTTTGTTATTATACGTTTTTTCTATTAAAATTCTGACATGTCTCATTGACCAATTCTCTGGAAACCCTTTCTATAGTTTAGATAAAATTTGGTTCTTGGAATCATTGGATTGATTTTTGTATTGTAAGTGGAAAGCACGTCTATACATTCGTTCCACTAGATCCCTCAAACTTTTGTAAAAGTTTTTCCCCCTTTCGTTAACTTCCAACACCAGTCCAGATGAGCTAAGGAGCAAGTCATTTTCATTTGCATGTTCTAATTTTTTTCTTTTCTTAGAACAACATTCCTTTTCTGAGTTGTTGGCCCCTGTAGAACATTAAACAGAGGTGAATTAGTAGACTGTTTGACACATGTTATCTAATAATTTTTAGTATATTATTAATGATAATTAAGAAAGAAATTCATATTGGATCGATAGTATTTTTTCATTCACCTGATTCATCCTTTTGCAATTTTTCCATTAAACTTTTACGCTCTTCTATTCCTAGATCAGAAATAATCATATTGAGCTTCGTCATTTTGTGGCTCTGCATGATACACAGTAAAAAATATATATTAGTTAAACTTACATATAGTTCAAAAATAATATTTTTTATAAAGAATTTATAAAGAACTTGCATTTTTTTATTTTCTTGATGTGTTAATAGTATTTTTGTTACTTGAACTCTTGTTAGTCATTTCTTTATCAATCTGAAACCTATACCATATCATTCATTAATATATTTATAAATAAATTATCAAATTTTCAGGTAGAAAATAAATCTCAAGTCACCGGTGCGCCTTTCATGAGGTATGCAACGCAGCCGGTGCGTGGGGATATTAAAAACGCACCGCAAAATAGCATAATAGACCATACGGTGCATTGGGTATTATAAACGAACTTCACAAACAGTGTAATAGATCGTATGGTGCGTGGGGCATTATAAATGCACCGCAAAAATGGTGTAATACACCGTACGGTGCTATCCTCGTTAAATGGAGCATCGGTGCTCTATTTCAGATATGGCGGATGGATTTAGAAAAAATGTTTTCAATTTTTTTACTACACAGTACTTGCACGGTGCGCTGTATAATACAGCGCACCGGTGCGGTAACGTACACAGGTGCACCGATAAAGAAAATCAATTTTTTCGAAAAATTCACGCAATGGCCGAATGGATTGGGATCCGGCTATGCAAGTCATCCCGTGGGTTGGACGTCAATCTAAAATGAAAAACCCTAACTCTAAAATCACAGAAGCAGGGAGAAGAAAGGCCAAAAACAAAAAATTGAAGGGTTTAGGGTAAAAATGGATAAAACTGTAGAAAAAGTAAAAAAAATGCAGAAAAAAAAGTAAAAAAAATAATCAAATTTAATCACGAGATGGTTTGAAATTCTATGATACAGGGTTTGAATCACCATAGGTTTGGTTTCTGATTGTCTGAATACTTCTGTTCGAACGTATTTCGTTGCTCCACAGTGCCCTCGTGCTCTCTTGCTCCAGGTCTATCTCCTACAAATATCTGGCTGAAAATTTTAGCAAAAATAGTGAAATAATGAAAAGTGTTTACTATTTAAAGAATTATTTTATGAAATTAGATTTTCAAAAATATTTTGCCGCCCATTTTTCAAATAGTCTCTTTTTTTTCACTTAAAGAAAATAGAGTTGCATTTTTTTTATTTGCGTTTATTCGTTACCGGTGCGGAAGAGTTGTGAAGCTCTGGTGCGTCTTAGTAATACGATGCACCGGTGTGTGTTATGATGATAAGCGCACCAGACTGTATAATTTTTTTTTTTTGTATGTAAATCATAATAAAACAATGATAATTCTAAAGTACATGAATTTATTTTCATTATTTTCTAAATTTTATTATGTTACAAAAATTCGTATTATTCTAGATTTGTTATTTTACAATTATTTGCAAATTTACAAATTTAAATATTTTAATAAAATCATTTCACATTAATACTATTAAAATTTTCACATTAATAGAATTAAAGTTTTGCAAATATTTTACATACAATTATAACTACAATTACAATTAGAATTACAATTACAATTTTACATTAATTTCACATACATGAATTACAATTAGAATTAGAATTAGAATTTTAATTTTACATACAATTACATTTACAATTACAATTATAATTTTACAAATATTTTACATACAATTCAACTAAAATTACAATTACAAATACAATTACAATTTTAGAATTTTACATACAATTACATTTACAATTTTACATAGAATTATATTTACAATTACAATTACAATTTTACAAATATTTTACATACAATTCAATTAAAATTACAATTACAAATACAATTAAAATTTTAGAATTTTACATACAATTACATTTTTACAATTTTTCATATATACAATTATAATCATTTCACAATAAATTAAATATTACAATTACAATTAAAATTTTACATTAATAAATACTTTACATACAATTATAGTTAAAATTATATTAGTACAAATACAAATACAATTTTACATACAATTAAAGTTTAAGTTTCAATTACAATCACGACATAATATTTAATAAATATGATGGTCATTTAATATTAAATTAATTAATAGACATCATCACGATCATGATAACCATCGTAAAAACATCATATTCGACTAAAAAACACATTCAAACATCAAATTAACATTATATATTAACATCATCACAACACAAACATCAAATATACATCTCATGTCAAATAACTCATGCTATCACATATACACATCTATCTGCAAGCTAAACATTAAATGAACATATCTAACATGACCTAACAATATGCGCCACATCATGATGATCACCAACATGTAAATTAAGTACAACTGCAACATGAACATAAAATACATGGACTATATATATATATATATATATATATATATATATATATATATATATATATATATATATATATATATATATATATATATATATACTTGAATAATGTTAAAAATATACAACTGTAATATAAATGTCATGGATCAGCTGGTGGTAGTATAACAACATCAATAGCAGTACAAGTGGAGGCTTGCTCAGTAAAGGGTGCAGCCTCAACAGTCGATGGTCGAGCCTGCTCATGACCATGATCACTAGTAATGATGGATGCATCGACAACTGGTGGTAGTACAACATCAATATAAGCAGTAGTAGTGGAGGCCTGCTCAGTCAATAGTGTATCCTCGATGGTTGATGGTCCAGGCACCTGCTCATGATCATGACTAGTACTGATGGATGCTGTAGCAGGCTGCTGACTGGACGTGGCTGATGGTCCAGCCTCATCTCCATGATGATTGGTGCTAGATGTTGCTAGTGGAGCCTCATGCTCATCAGGCTCGGCGCGAGGTAAACGATCATGAGATGCATGTGAGTCGCTACTCATAGACTGTCCATCATGTGTTGTGGCTCGGATATTCCTATAGCTATGGACAGTCCTCCTCAGTCGCGTAACAACTGTCGTAGCTCCTACGACATGCCACATCAGGTCATACATGTCACGCGGCATGCCTCTCCACATCCATAACAACCTATCATCGACCTATATGTATCTGTAATGAGCGGGCCTGATGCCGCATCAACAATCAATGCACAAAGTTGGTTTCCCAACTCCATCCTATATCTATTCTCAGGTCGAGTACCGCGCCTAGCAAAAGGCAGTACCAGTGCACCATGAGCAGGAGCATGTCTCTCTGCTACACCAGCCTCATCTTGATCATGATCATCCTCAACATCGGCCATGTCCTGATCGTCATCAGGATCTACACCTAGATCATGTGGTGGATCCGACATCTCCTCGCCATCAAAAGATCCAATGTCTACAAAATATATACAAGTACATAACAATAATTAGACAATTTAATAAAAACAAGTTAAAGAACATGTTAGAATAAATATAAATAAAACAGTAATATTACCTCTATCATCTGGAGGCTCATCATATGTGAAGAGGATGTTGGGACACCCTCACCAATCTAATCCAGCATAAGGACATGGGACCATAATGAATGGATGCAGCCCGTCAACACTGGCTAGTAAGTCCAGTGCATCATGCGATATCTTGGCTGGAAACATAGTGTCTCCCCTCTTGGGCATCATCTGCCCCCACATGTGCATCCGGGCCTCAAACATCGGCCTACGAGGATGTCGAACAAAACTAGGTCTCATCTCTAGAAATCTCTCAAAAAATAAACAAAACAACTCTGAAGCAAAAGGGAAGTTGACCCTTCCTTATGCATGAGCACGACATCTATCTAAGCTCGTACAAAATTGCCGCAAAAAAATGGCAGACCACCTGACAAGTCGTGGTTGATGTACTAAAGAATCAACATAATATAAAAGCGAGCAATAATGTGTTGCCCGTCATTGGTGTTGTGCGAAATAGTCGAAATGATAAGTGAGAGGCACTGCATGTCCTATCTACCAAATGCACCTATACATAACTGACCTCTAGGTACCTGAAACTCTGAAGGAGACAGTACATGTGCTCCAATGTATCTCTGGGAGTAAACTAACTGACTCCCTGCTACACAACCAGTTGGCACATCTGGGAATCAGGGAAAATCCACCCCTCTCCTCGATAGTCCTATAATAAAATAAATATCCTCCTCAATGGGTGTGTACCACTGGTCAGGACCAACCTAGAAAGCCTGTCGGTGGGCATTCCACCTGTGGATAAGATATCTCAAAAACACACTATGGGCCTTTAGGGAAGTAGCCTCCTCATAGAACTTGAGGAGGCCTACCTTCCTAAGGATCCCCTGGGTATCTGCTATAATAGGGCAAGGGTATGCATCTCTCTCCCTCTCTCAGGCCTCCCATGAGTGAACCATGTTATACTGTTCAACCTGTTGTTGCTGTTGTTCCTCCTCTTCTCTCTAAATCATTGACATATTACATAATTTTTTTTTTATTAAAACAGTCATGTATTTAGGAATATATATATATATATATATATATATATATATATATGTATATATATATTTTGAAAAAAAAACAAACAGACCAGTCGGTGTGCCACAAAAACAATGACGCACCGATGGCGGTGCGGCTTAAGTTTGTAACGCACTGGTGCTGGTGCCCCTAATGAAATACAACGCACCGGCCTCGGGGAAGCTATTTATTTTTCAAGCACCATTGATTATATCTAAGTTCAGAATAGCGGTGCGCTGATTGAAATATATGCCCCAGAGCATATAGTCGTGTCAGCGCACCGACTTCATGACAATTACATAGTTGACGGTGCGGTCTTTTACCCGACCGCACCATTGACCTTCTCGAAATGCAGAATTCAGTGCGCTGACATATACCAGGGTGGATAATTCCGTCAATGCACCACACTGGGATTCCCATGATCAACGGTGCGCCTGGCTAAATGAGCGCACCGAATTTTATTTTTTTAATTTAAAATTATGTCGGGCGCATTTTGAAACCGCCCCGGAAATGGTGCGGGTACTATTAGCACCAGTGGCAGTGCGGCCTGTAAATTTTATAGGCATCACTGCTATCCAGTGTGAGCGGAACAGCTCTGGCGCACCACGTGACAATTTTTTTTTTCCTTTTTTAATGGTTATTTTTAATGTTATTTCAAATTCTAATCCGCTAAAAGGCTTATTTATGGAAAAACTAGAAAAATACCTGTACATTTCGCCATCGAGGAGGCATATTGGCTGTAAAATTTGCAAAAAAAATTTGACCACCATTTTTCAAAATGCAAGCTGCAGATTGGTGGCCAATGCAGAGTAGCAGTGCGTGCAATGGGTGCAATGAGAGCACCGATGTTAGGGCGGCTCAGAGAATGGGAAATGGCACTGGTGCTTGAGAGCTTTGGAGCACTGAGGAAAGTGAAAATGAGGTTTTTTGGCTGTAATTTTTTTTTTTATTTAACCCTGTTCTGGTGCGCGGGGTTTTATAGGTGCACCGGTACGCTTGCTTAAAACTACACCGGGAGGTGTCGGATTTGGCGCGTTGTTAATAATGCACCGGGGCAGTTCACTAACACCGCACCAGGATGTTTCAGTTTTGGCGCGATGTTTTGATGATGCACCGGGGCAGAATATTTGTAACGCACCGGTGCATAATATTCTTAAAGCACCGATTTTTTAGCCTTAATTTTTTTTTATTTAACGCTATTCCGATGCGTGCATTTTATAGGTGCACTGGTGCTCTTGGATAAGAACGCACCGACATGTTTATGTTTTTGTGCGGTGTTTTATGATGCACTAGCACATAAGAGTATTGAAGCACTGGTGCGTGACCGTAATAGGATGCCCCGGGCAGGTGTGTACACCACGCACGTTTTCCAGTGTGCTAATGTTTTGTGTGCACCGGTGCGTTCTATGGTAGAGCCCGCACCGGTAATTGAGAGCTCAGGAGCACTGGAAAATAAAAAATCCAGGTTTTTTGCCGTAATTTTTTTTATAAATTTAACTCTTTACCAGTGCGCATTGTTTATAGGCACATCCGTTATTTTTCTTACAAACGCACCAGTAGGTTTGTGTTTTTGCGCGTTGTCTTATGATGCATCGGTGCGGTTTCTTTCAGTGGAGTCCGGTCGGGTGTGTACGGAGTGCACGGTGTCCGGTGTGCCAATGTTTTTGTGCGCACCGGTGCTTTCGGTATTGAAAATCACCTGGGTGACGTTTAATGATAAGCGCACCAAGCGGAAAACATCCGCAAAACCCTTCGCCTGCCAACCTCCTCTAGTAACCTCCGCTAGAAACGGATGTATGGGGTATCTTTCTGTGGGGTTCCTCAAAAACATCTGCTAGAGGGTCTTTTCCTTGTAGTGAAAGCTTAGGTTGGAACACTCGTCTGACTGCCCCACCTCCCTTTCTCAAATAAGAGTGAGCACAACATTGTGCCATATGCATAGTCATGGTTCACTTGCCGCTTGCATAGTGAAAACTATCGTTTCAATGAAAACAACATCATTTGGGCCCACACATAGTAGGTCCCACTCAACACACTCTCAACAAGCATCATCTGACCCCCAGTGATGTGGTGGAGTGCTTGGTTTCCCAGGATCCGCAGCACCATTGCAGCTACAGCACGGGTCTCTAGCCTCTCTAGATCCCCGATCGATATCTGTGTCCCCTTCACATGGAGACCTGGTCAGCAATGGCGCTCTACAAACTCCATGTTGTTCTGCCCTCGCGGTATCACTGGCTACGTATTCCCCACCATCCCAATTTGTGGGAGACCAGTCAGGAAATATATATCTTGGACATTCAACTCAATCTGGTGCCCTTGCACTATTAAATATCTCATGATCCAGATCCCAATAGCTGACAATCCGGGCCAACAAGGGCTCCCAAGCTCTCATCAAAGGGTTCTCCACAAACTTCAGGACCCCAAACTTAGCCAATGCACTGCGGACACCATGATCCTCTCGGATCTCCGGCCATAATGTGTCCAAGTCTCTCTCCAGTTGATCCTCAATTTTGCCATATTTGCACAAAACCATCACATTTGTTAGCGTACAGAAAGGAAAGATTGCATTCAACCATAAAAACCTAGCTCTCAGCCAAGAAACAACACCAAAATCCCCTTCTTTGACAGGTCGCACTTTTCAGGAAAATCCTGGGACAGGTTGCAATTTTTTGCCCAAAACATGCTACCCAGGTCACAGATATTGCCCCAAAAAGTGCGACCCAGTCATGAAGAAGAGCAGGGGTCTGTTCCTAAGCTCTAGGTGCCTAAAATGAACTTTCAATCCACTGAAATGAAAGAGTAGGGTTAGGCCTCTTACCTACAACTGACAGATCTCGATTCCAACAGTTAGTTTTTCCACTACGATCGCCGCAAGATTTAGGGTCTTTTCTCCTCTCTACATTCACAACAGCTACACTTGCAAATGAATTAAATTGGAGGGAAAATGCCTTATTAAAAGAGAAACCCCAGATTTTTCTTTTTCTAGCTGCGACCAAACTATAGCTCTATTTGACAAACCATCAGCACCTTTGGAAATCTCTCACCTAGCTCTCAAATGGGTATCCTTTAGTTTTTTGTGATTTGATACTTCACCTCAGCATCGTTTTCCAATAAGGGTCACTTCACCACTCCTCAAAATTGAATTTCTTCACTTGCAACACTTGTACTTGGAAGACTACTTTGCTTCCATAATTTTCCATGCTCGTGTCGATTTTCGTCATGAGTAACCATCTTGTACTCATGTTTTTATGGTCCCCACCGGAACTTTTCTGTGTGGCAGCTGTTAGAGTCACAATATGCATTCTGCCATCAGTGACTGATAATCATTCCTTCATTTCTCATATTAGGTGTCTCATTCTGAAATTTTTATATCAATCCATTAGGTCATGCTAAAAATTCTATCACTGATAGTAGCCTTCCTCAAATAAAACTTAAGTCTCCCTAAGAATATCATATTTTCTGACTTATTCCTATGTCTCCTTGAGCATAACAACACCTATGAAAATGCTCTTCTCGCCATGATTTGTCTCAGTCAAAATCAGTCATGAAGATTAGGTCTAGAGAGTCTCATTAGGTCATTAGGTTTTTTGTTTTTCAAGGTTATTACTCCATTCAGATAAAGTTAGCAAATATATGAGAGGGACTCAAAGAGAATTTTATCTTCCTATATAGAAGATCATCACTTTGTAATTTTTATATTTTCAAGTTGTAATTTTTTGTTTTTAATGATTTTTATATCAAAATTCCTTTTTGATATAAAATTAAATATGTGATTTATTTTTCTATTTCCAAATGTAATTTTATGTTTTCATATTTAATAAAATCATCCCTAGCTGTCAATGCAATCATTCTGAAAAAAATGAAACAAGGAAAGCCAAGCTTCATTACTTGATCAACCTGCAAAGCCAAAACGTCAGAGAAGTTAAAGAGTATCAGTGTTAAAGTATGAGAAGAAAAAGTGAACATAAGGAAAGTGGGTAATTCAAATAAAAAATTCAAATCCACTAAGCTATCAATCCATTCAAACACCTCAAAAGCAAGTCATTTCCTTCATTCATCCATCCGTAGTTTGCAGCAAAGGAGAAATCTCATTTTTTTTAAAAGAAAATCAGCAAAATTTCAGAGGTGTTGCGTGTTTGCTTTAAAAATTGTGCATTTTCTTGGAAGTTGCATGTTTACCCTCAGACGTTGTGCATTTTCCCATCAACCTCTGACCAAAATACTCAGTCGTTGCACGTTTCCCTTCGCATGTTGCATGTTTTCTTGCACACTACACATTTGATCAGACAGGGTTTCAAAATACTATACAACCTCCTACAAGCTAACACTTCATCACAAATTTCTTCAAAGGTATTTAAATTAATGAGTAAACCCTAAGACACCTCTCCTATGATATATTTTGTGTTTCATAATAAATTTGAAGTATCTTCTAAAAGAAACCCTAGTTTTCATATTTTCCTTCCCATTTTCATGCATGGTCTCCATACTCATATCCCTAAAACACGTATCATTTATAAACACTAGTAAATCCTAGGGTTTTCATAGACCTAGGTTTTCATTTTCATTCTCACTCCCTCCATTTACCTAAGCTATTCATTTCACCTCACACTTCCTTCATCTCATTTCATTTACCCTAGAGTTTAAAGGCTTCAAATTCAAAATGTCTGAAGAGGAAGAAATAAATGTCAGTGAGGAGAAAACACCAAAGAAGAAATCATATAATAAAAAGGGGAAAATCATTAGATATGAAACAGCAACCACAAAAGAGCTCATGGCTTCTCCCCTCACTGTATCATGTTTTAAACAAGTTGGTTGTTTTGAGTTTTGTGAGAAAGTGCAGAAGATCCAGTATCACCCTATGTTGACAAGTTTGTTCATTTCCAATCTTCATGATAGGCAGGTCACTCTTGTTGGGGTCACATTTACTATGTCCACCGATATCATTGCAACTACTACAGGGATCCCGAGTGTAGCAGAAAAATGGTTTAAGCAAGGAAACCTTGACCATTCTTACTATGAACGATATCTTAAACCAAGATACAAGGATGATAAAAAGACCATTTTCCCTTTCTCTCATCTCCTTGATAGATATGTCCCCATGATGAAAGTCATCATGAAATAATTCACCTATGAGGGAAGGTTTTCTCGACTCTATTCCTATCATATTTGGCTTCTCATGCATTTCACTAGAGTCAGAATGCTTCACATACCCTATTTTCTCTTCCGCAGCATTGACAAGATGGCATTCATTGTACAAAAAATGGATTATAGTCATCAAATGCAAGGTATTTTCCACCACAACCTCATCAAAATGGTAGTCATGTACCAGCTTGATCAAATGAACATTCCATGGGACACATTCATATCAAATGAGAGTTTCACTACCCCACCTATTCAACATGATCAGAATATCCCATCATCATCTCATCCTCCGATATCTACTCCCCCATCTCAGCCTGCTACTCATACATCATCACCAAGTCAATTTTATTCACCTCGTATTGATCCTTCTTCTTCACCTTTCTATAACCCTACATCGTCATCACATCATGATTCAAATTCATCCAGCAGTGAGGAAGATATTGAGGTAGCAAAGGCTAGTTTGACTGAGGTTCACCCTTTTCCTAAAACTTATCAGAGAGGCTATAGGCATGTGTTTGCTTCACTTGGAGTGAAAGGGGCCATTCCTTTTTCATCAACACAATAGGTAGACAAAGGTGAGGAAAAGGCAAAAGAGTCAAACATTGATGATGAGGAGGGAAAACATGAGACAAAGCATGAATTTCAGTTGATTGACCTAGGTGAGGAAGATGAAGACAAAATTACCAGTGCAGAAATCAAAGGCAAATAGGAAAATATTAGTGAACTTGAAACTAATCTTGAGAGGGAAAAATATGTAGTTGACTTCCTTGAGAAATCAAATCAGTAGTTGAAAACTAAGCAAGTCATCAATGAGGTGAAGTGTATCAAGGCACAGACAGAGGCAGAGAAAGCTAAAGCCTTGCTTGAGGAAACATTGGAAAGGTTTGGTGAACCTGATGATGAGGAGGATTAGCCTCCAAGAGAGAGACCAAGGACTAGAGGGCTGAAAAGAGCTCTAGCCCTATAGAGACAAAGGGAAGCTGAGCTAGCAGATCAACTTACCTTAAATGAACAACTTGCCCTGGAAATCAGCAAGGACAGGGAACCATGGCTTGATGGAGCCAATCTACATTTGGAGAAGTTTCTTGAGAAGGCCAAAAAGGACAATTACTTGTTGAGAACAAGGGTCAAAATTCATGCATGGAAATAGAGAATTGCATTGGCCAAGCTCAAAAGAGCCAATGCTAAAATTGAAAATTTGACCAAGCATGGAGAGAAAAAAAGGTTGGGTATACTTGATGAGGTGTCACTCCATGCCTCAAGCACTCAATGAGAAATTACCCTCATAATTTTGGCACATTTTTTCACTTATGTTTATTTCAGTAAATTTTTGCAATTTTCAACACATAAATTTTTCTAAAGGCGCAGTGACCTACACACTGCGCTTTTTTTTGGGGCCTCCAATTGAAAAATGGCCACCACCATCATATTCATAATGATGAGGAAATAAACCCTAGAAATTTTCAGAATATTTGGAGGAGAACTAGTCCCTCAAAAATGAAAAAAACTACCAAAATTTCATGTTTCATCCTCCTTTTTGGCTTGCTCACTGCGTGTTTAATAGTCCTGGGAGAACATGTTTTTGACAAGGAAGCTGAGCACCATTTTGAAAACAGGAGGTAGTTTTGGTAAATAGACTCCAAGGGCTTTCCATTGAGTTATCATGGAGCTGATTTGGAAATCGGGAAGGAACTCAAAATTAACCTTGAACATAGGTCAATTTTTCTGCTTGGACATTACGCGTTTCACAAGAAAAATGTATTTTACATAGTCTTTAGAAATTTTTGAAGTTTCACTCTAGTTTGACTTTTACTTTAGGAAATGAGGAATTCACTTATGTAAATGGTCAATATGAATGTAAATATCATGTTTTTACTTTTACCTGGGGTAAATACATTAGGTAAATGAACTAAATGAGGTGTAATGAATCAGTTCACAAACGTTAGGGATGAGTCACTTTGACCACCCTACACTCTAGGTTTCAGTTTAGATTTTAGTGGATCAGCTCCTCCTCTCATGGATTCGACCCCTGAGGTTGGGAGAGGTTGTTTGAGGCCTATATATTGTACATTTTGACTCATTTTCAGAAGTAGGTTGAAGTTGGCATCAGTTTAAAAGTTTGTGTATTGATCAAGAAATATTTTGGCCTAGATATTAATGACAAATTGAAGCTATTTCTTTGAGATTCATGTGGTATGAATTTTTGACATAGTTTCCTATTTGTGATCATTTGTATGAATGTATTGTAAACTCATAAACCATTTTCATGTCTATCATATGCTTAATTTCAAGTTGAAAGGCAGAATTCATGTTTTTCATGCTCTGTTTTGGGGAATTTTGCATAATTTGTCCATTTTCTTCAGTTTAGGGAGAATTCATCTCATATTATCTTCCTAGCTTCTCACTGGTCTACTCATATTACAAAATCACCTTTAAGTGTTAAACCTTCCTACCTACCTTTCCCCATCGAATGGACTGCAATTTCATCTCATTGGCCCTAATTTAGTCCCCTTGACCTAATCCTCATTCAGTGAGCCGAACCCCAAAATCAAAACAAACAAACCCCTGCATTTCATACCTAGCCTAAAATATTTTTCATCCAGCCCTCCTGGTTGTGACCCTTTGGAGAGAGCCCTCTCCGACTTGATAGGGCTAGCTATCAAGTCAAAATCTTGGTTTGTGGTTACCTCTGTTATGATTCCTTCTTCAGCCTTGGGAATCTGGCAGAGTGATAACATACTAGCACCATTGTCGGGGAACGAAGAGACAAAATTTTCCCTGGGTGTACGACAAATTTTATATCTGGTTGTTGATGGTGAACAATGATCAGGCACAAGAAGGCTATGCATCATTCACCTGGCGACTCCAGTGTCGAAAAATCCCAAGATTAAAAATTCCCATGGCGACTCCACTCTTAAAGAACCGGTAGCCTGAAAAACTTCTTAGTGAACTCACTGTTGTCAAAATGGACTTGATTTCTCGAAGGTATGCTCATATGAATCGAGCTCGTATTCCTGGTTTTCTGAACCGTATTCCTCATATAGATTGGAAATCAGGACTGTCAAAGTTTAAGGGTTAAGACGGTGAAGATGTTAGTTTGCATTTGGTTAAATTTCATTTGCATATTCATAGACTAAAGATTGAGTTTCCTGAAGATTGTCTAATGAAGATTTTTATGGCTACCTTGGAGGAAAAAGTGAGAATATGGTATGAGGATCTAACATCTTCTAGTTTATATTCTCTAAAGGAATTTCATTCAATATTCTTTCAAAATTATCAAAGCTCTAATTCTTCCATGTCAATGATCGATAGTTGTTGTGAGATCTCTGATAATTTCATCAAGTTGCTTGAAAATTTGTATGAGAATGAAGAGTGTCTAGATGATGAGCTCATAGAATCCCTTAATGATTTTTCCTCCCAACAAGAAATAACAGTTTCCTCCTTGGATGAAGAGATCCTTGAGCCTTTGCATGATAACCCTTTTCATCACCAACAAGAATCAGTAGCTCCCTCCTTAGATGAGATAGACTCGGACCAAGAAAGAGAAGCGCCGATTCCCGATCCTAAAAATGAAATTCACCAAATCAATGTAAATTGCTTTAAAACTCAGTTTTTTCCTTTATCTGAAGATGAGATAGATCAGCTCCTGAACAGTCATATTACAACCCAAGAAAATATAGATTTGCAGCTCTTACATTGTTCACACAGTCAAGAAAGTGTGATTGAAGCATCTTCCATTATTGAAAATGAAATTCTGGGTTTGAATGATGATATTCATGAGATTGATGAAGCCATAACAGAAGTTTTTGTGAGTAAACTGATTTTTTATTATGATTTCTTGCAAGGAGACCAGCTAGCAGATATCATTGTCTTTCATAAAGAGGATAGGGTTGTCATGTTTAACAATCTTGAAGAATTTTTTCTGTTCAAAAATTATTTAGAATATGAATTTGAGGATTACGAGCCTAAGAGAAACAATATGCCAAATAAAGAATCAAAGTTTCCCATGCTTCAGGAATTTGTAGCCAACACTCAGACAACAAAAAGTCATACTTCGCTATGCTATCCTATGGATCAACAACCAAGTGTTCTTTCAGATTAGAATGAAGAGTGTGCTTGTGTTTTTGCTAAATATCAAGACAAGTTAACATTTCATATTTTTGACGATACTTTTACTGATTTTCTACTGTTAGTAGGGAAGATGTATTTTCTTGTTTTCATGGACCAGAAGCACATGTTCATTAGACACTTGGAGTGGCCTAGTTTTTTTTTTTTTTTTTCTACCTGCTCGAGGAAAGTGAGAGCATAATTTCAGTAAGTAGCCATCTGTTGGATTGGTTACACTGGAAGGATCACTTCACATGATTGTACATATGTCTTCAGCAGGAAGGTGGTTGTTGTCAGGATTTGAAGCCCTCAAGTCTCAGAGATGTACTGCCATCAATAAGTAGGGTAAGTTCAATTTTTGAGTCTTGTTTCAGTCAAGTCAAGTCAAATTAAGTTAGTTTCATTCAGTTTGTGTCATTGAGTTGTAAAATAGTCAGTCCTGCATTTTAGTTTTAGTTATTTTTTGACTGTATTGGCCCAATGGAATAAAGCATTGATCTCCTTAACTCAAATATATGCGGTTCTTGACACCTCTACCAGAGCTGCCATCCCTAATAAGGCCAATGTTAGAGTCATCATATGCATTCTGCCATCAGTGACTGATAATCATTCCTTCATTTCTCCTATTGGGTGTCTCATTCTGAAATTTTTATATCATTCCATTAGGTCATGCTAAAAATTCTTTCACTGATGGTAGCCTTCCTCAAATAAAACTTCATTCTCCCTTAGAAGATCATATTTACTAACTTATTCCTATGTCTCCTTGAGCATAACAACACCTATGAAAATTCTCTTCTCACCTTGATTTGTCTCAGTCAAAATCAGTCATGAAGATCAGGTCTAGAGAGTCTCATTATGTCATTAGGTTTTTTGTTTTTCAAGTTTATTACTCCATTCAGATAAAGTCAGCAAATATATGAGAGGGACTCAAAGAGAATTTATCTTCCTATATAGAAGATCATCACTTTGTAATTTTTATATTTTCAAGTTGTAATTTTTTGTTTTTAATGATTTTTATATCAAAATTCAATTTTTATATAAAATCAAATATGTGATTTATTTCTATTTCCAAATGTAATTTTACGTTTTCATATGTAATAAACTCATCCCTAGCTTTCAATGCAATCATTTTGGCCAAAATGAAACAAAGAAAGCCAAGCTTCATTACTTGATCAACCTGCAAAGCCAAAAATTTAGAGAAGTTAAAGAGTATCAGTGTTAAAGTATGAGAAGAAAAAGTGAAAATAAGGAAAGTGGGTAATTCAAATCAAAAATTCAAATCCACTAAGCTATAAAGCCATTCAAACACCTCAAAAACAATTCATTTCCTTCATTCATCCATCCGTAGATGGCAGCAAAGGAGAAATTTTAATTTTTTAAAGCAAATCAGCAAAATCTCAGAGGTGTTGCATGTTTACCATCGCACACTGTGTATTTTCCCATCAACCTCTGACCAAAATACTCAGGCGTTGCGCGTTTCCCTTCGCACGTTGCACATTTTCTTGCACGCTGCACGTTCCTCCAGGACGTTGCGCATTTGATCACACTTCGTCACAAATTTCTTCAAAGGTATTTAAATCAGTGAGTAAACCCTAAGAAACCTCTCCTCTGATATATTTTGTGTTTCATAAGAAATTTGAAGTATCTTCTAAAAGAAACCCTAGTTTTCATTTTTTTCCTTCCCATTTTCATGCATGAACTCCATACTCATATCCCTAAAACAAATCATTTATAAACACTACTAAATCCTAGGGTTTTCATAGACCTAGGTTTTCATTTACATTCTTACTCCCTCCATTTACCTAAGCTATTCCTTTCACCTCACACTCCCTTCATCTCATTTCATTTACCCTAGAGTTTCAACACTTCAAATTCAAAATGTCTGAAGAGGAAGAAAAAAATGTCAGTGAGGAGCAAACACCAAAGAAGAAATCATATAATAAAGGAGGGAAAATCATCAGATATGAATCAACAACCATAAAATATCTCATGGCTTCTCCCCTCATTGTATCATGTTTTAAACAAGTTGGTTGTTTTGATTTTTGTGAGAAAGTGCAGAAGATCCAGTATCACCCTATGTTGACAAGGTTGTTCATTTCCAATCTTCATGATAGGTAGGTCACTCTTGTTGGGGTCACATTTAATATGTCCACTAATATCATTGCAGTTGCTACAGGGATTCCAAGTGTAGGAGAAAAATGGTTTAAGCAAGGAAACCTTGACCATTCCTACTATAAACCATATCTTAAACCAAGATACAAGGATGATAAAAAGACCATTTTCCCTTTCTCTCTTCTCCGTGACAGATACGTCCCCATGATGAAAGTCATCATGAAATACTTCACCTGTGAGGGGAGGTTTTCTCGAATTTATTCCTATCATATTTGGCTTCTCATGCATTTCATTAGAGTCAGAATGCCCGACATACCCTATTTTCTCTTCCGCGGCATTGACAAGATGGCATTCATTGTAAAAAAAAGGATTATATTCATCAAATGTAGAGTATTTTCCACCACTCCCTCATCAAAATGATAGTCATGTACCAGCTTGATCAAATGAACATTCCATGGGAGACATTCATATCAAATGAGATTTTCACTACCCCACCTAGTCAGCATGATCAGAATATCCCCTCATCATCTCATCCTCCCATATCTACTCCCATATATCAGCTTGCTTTTCATACATCATCCCCAAGTCAGTTTCATTCACCTCATATTGATCCTTCTTCTTCACCTTTCTATAACCCTACATCATCATCATATCGTGATTCAGAGTCATCCAATAGTGAGGAAGATATTGAGGCAGCAAAGAATAGTTTGACTGAGGTTCACCCTTTTCCTAAAAATTATCAGAGAGGCTATAGGCATGTGTTTGCTTCACTTGGAGTGAGAAGGGCCATGCCTTCTTCATCAACACAGTAGGTAGACAAAGGCAAGGAAAAGGAAAAATATCCAAACATTGATGATGTGGAGGGAAAACATGAGACAGAGCATGAATTTTAGTTGATTGACCTAGGTGAGGAAGATGAAGACAAAATTACCAGTGCAGCAATCAAAGGCAAAGAGGAAAATATTAGTGAACTTGAAACTAATCTTGAGAGGGAAAAATATGTAGTTGACTTCCTTGAGCAAGAAAATCAGCAGCTGAAAACCAAGCAGGCCATCAATGAGGTGAAGTGTATCAAGGAATAGAGAGAGGAAGAGAAGGTTAAAGCCTTGCTTGAGGAAACATTGGAAAGTTTTGGTGAACCTAATGATGAGGAGGATCAGCCTCCAAGAGAGAGACCAAGGACTAGAGGGCTGAAAAGAGCTCTAGCCCTATAGAGACAAAGGGAAGCTGAGCCAGCAGATCAAATTACCTTAAATGAACAAGGATAGGGAACCATGGCTTGATAGAACCAATCTACATTTGGAGAAGTTTCTTGAGAAGGCCAACATGGACAATGAATTGTTGAGAACAAGGGTCAAAATTCATGCATGGAAAGAGAGAATTGCATTGGCCAAGCTCAAAAGAGCCAATGCTAAAATTGAAAATTTGAACAAGCATGGAGAGAAAGAAAGGTTGGATATACTTGCTGAGGTGTCACTCCATGCCTCAAGTACTCAATGAGAAAGTACCCTCATAATTTTGGCACATTTTTACACTTATGTTCATTTCAGTAAATTTTTGCAATTTTTAAGAGAGAAATTTTGCTAAAGGCACAGCGACCTGCACGTTGTGCTCTTTATTGGGGCCTCCAATTGACAAAGGGCCACCACCATCATTTTCATAATGATGAGGACATCAACCCTAGCAAGTTTCATAAGATTTGGAGGAGAACTAGTCCCTCAAAAATGCAAAAAACTACCAAAATTTCATGTTTCTGCCTCCTTTTTGGCCTACTCGCTGCGCGTTTACTAGTCTTAGGAGACTAGGTTTTTGACGGGGAAAATGAGCACGATTTTGAAAACTGGAGGTAGTTTTGGAAAATAGACTCCAAGGGATTTCCAATGCGCTATCATGGAGCTAATTTGGACACCAGGAATGCACTCACAATCAACCTTGAATAGAGGTCAAGTTTTCTGCCTAGACGCTGCACGTTTCATAATAAAAATGTACTTTACACAACCTCCGGAAATTTTTGAAGTTTCACTCCAGTTTGACTTTTACTTTAGGAAATGAGGAATTTACTTATGTAAATGGTCAATATGAATGTAAATATCATGTTTTTACTTTTACCTAGGGTAAATACATTAAGTAAATGAACTAAATGAGGTGTAATGAAATCAGTTCACAAAAGTTAGGGATGAGCCACCTTGACCACCCTACACTCTAGGTTTTAGTTTAGATTTTAGTGGATCATCTCCTCCTCTCATGGATTCGACCCCCGATGTTGGGAGAGGTTGTTTGAGGCCTATATATTGTACATTTTGACTCATTTTAAGAAGTAGGTTGAAGTTGGCATCAGTTTGAAAGTTTGTGTATTGATCAAGAAACATTTTGGCCTGGATATTAATGACAAATCGCAGCTATTTCTTTGGGATTCATGTGGTATGAATTTTTGACATAGTTTCTTCTTTCTGATCATTTTTATGAATGTATTGTAAACTCATAAACCATTTTCATGTCTATGATATGCTTAATTTCAAGTTGAAAGGCATAATTCATGTATTTCATGCTCTGTTTTGGGGAATTTTGCATAATTTATCCATTTTATTCAGTTAAGGGAGACTTCATCTCATATGCTCTTCCTAGCTCCTCACCAGTCTATTCATCTCACAAAAGTCACCTTTAAGTGTTAAACCTTCCTACCTACCTTGCCCCATCAAATGGACTGCAATTTCATCTCATTGGCCCTAATTTAGTCCCCTTGACCTAATCCTCATTCAGTGAGCCCAACCCCAAAATCAAAACAAAAAAGCCCTTGCATTTCATACCTTACTACCTACCTTGCCCCATCAAATGGACTGCAATTTCATCTCATTGGCCCTAATTTAGTCCCCTTGACGTAATCGTCATTCAATGAGCCCAACCCCAAAATCAAAACAAACAAACCCTTGCATTTCATACCTAGCCTAAAATCTTTTTCATTCAACCCTCCTCGCTGTGACCCTTTGGATAGATCCCTCTTCGGCTTGATAGAGATCCTATCAAGTCAAAATCTTGGTTTGTGGTTACCTCTGTTCGGATTCCTTCTTCAGCCTTGGGAATCTGGCAAAGTGATAACAGCGACATCATCGAGTCGCCCTTGTTTAGAGCATCCGAGTTGAGTCATCATCACATCCATGGAGTCTATCTCTAGTCCCTTTATATCCCACTATAGTCCTCCATCCTTCATTGCTTGGTTCCTCTCTCATGCCACACATTGTGGCCTTCAGTCATATTGTCCCCTATCCCCTTTGATATTGTGTCAGTTGCTGCTAGGCCATCCATGCCCTTCATGCTCCCCATCCAAGGAAGTCATCAGCCCGCTACTCAGTACCCTCATTCCACCATCATCCCTAGTGTTAGTTTATCAGTCATTTAACTATTATCTCTGGTGCCTTAGTTGAGGATCCCTTATTTCCTCACCTATGATGGACCTCCTTCTGTCGACATCAACTTATTCATTATAGAAAGAAGGTCTAGAGGGCGGTGTACCTTGGTTCCAACTTCCACTCTTGTTCGGTGCCTCGGATTAGGCAAGGGGGCTCTTTATTTCCCTTTGAAATGATTGTTTCTCAGCTCCGGCTCCTTACGGCATGATCGAGATCCGTATACTTGACGGTTCAATGATGCAGCAGATTGTACTGATGATTCTCGGGTGTGTGTGAGATGTTTCAGACCTCATGTGGGGGTTGCCCTTCGGGTAGCCCCCCACATACCCTGATGACTTCTCTATTAAAACCTTGATGTAGCTCCATAGATTTTATGGTTCCGGCCTCAGCCACTTGCAGCGCCTTTTAGTTTGCATGTATCATTTAGATTTTCAGAGCCCTCTCCTGTTTTACAGGGCCTCTTTGGTTGTACTTATATATCATGTACTCAGATGTTGTTCTATAATTCATGGCTATTATCAAAGGCACAGTATGTATGTGGGATCCATTATCATGTTTTTATCTAGCCCATGTTTATGCCAGCATGTACTATATAGTTCATTCCCTTGCTTACTAGACGCATTATTCTTTGTACTGTGTTATCTCGGTGGGCATAGGTATGCCTCCCCCGCCTCTTATAGAACAGGCACTCACTCATAAAAGAGACTTTTCACACCTGTAAGTCTCACCTCCTCAGGGTCTTGTCCTCTAGCACTTTAGTCTGCCTTATATTTCTCTCTCTTTGACTCCCCCTTCGGCGTCTGGTGATTCAATTCTTACAACGTACTTCGGTTATATGATTAGATTCTAACACTTGCACGCTGGGGGGCAATCTGTTACACCAATTTTTGTTCATATAACCTGTTACCATTAGATGGACCAAAGTACACCATGTAAGACCAATTTTACCTAAGTAAAATTTCTTTCACTATGAAAAATAACTTAGTAATCCATAATTTACTAAGTTGTTTATGGTCTAAACAGGAAACCCAATGAGGAATAATTGAATAAATCCTTATTTGTTTGATTTTCCTCAAGGGATAATTAGTTAAACAACAGTTTAATTAAAATTCTTGGTCATATTTAACCCAAAACAGGAAAATTAATTAGATAAATCACTATTTATCTTATTATATTCTATGAATAATTATTTAAACATTATATAAATAATATTCCTTGTGAAATTTGACTAAATCATTTATAAATAATTGAATAAATCACTATTTATTTAATTATTACTCAACCACACTCTTAAAATAATAAATAAATCATTTATTTATTTATTATTTACAAATAAATGGATTTGACCAAATTCAAATTATGTTTCCCTCCAACAAATATAATAAAATATTCCATAAAGGTTGGATCTAGATTTGGTTAATAATATTTTAATTATGCACCAATATCTAGAACAACTCAATATTTTGTTATAAATAGAAGGGTTTTTCCATTCATTCACTACCTTTTGTTGCCTAAAGATCACTCTGGATCTATACTTTTGGTCTGACTTTGATCCTTCATCATTGCCATATTTTGCTACCATTTTTTTACTGTGAGCTCCCTTTGAGTTCCATTTTTGTCTGGGTTTTGTACACCATCAAGAGAGAGAGATCTTAGATCTGAAGCGCTGAGGACATACAAGAACCCATCCCATTGAGGGGGACTGGTAACATCTTTCTATGTTCCCTTCCCAGGTGTCATAAATACAAAATTCTATAAAAATATTCTTGTCTTGTCTATTGGATGCATGGAGCAACTCTTGCTTTTATTTGTTGTTTAATGTCTTTAACTGCATCGATCTAGATGTTTTAGCATTTGTCTTTGTCAAATAACTACATATCTAAAGAATTTGGCATCCATCCTTGATGTTAGGGTTATTTTTTATGCATAGCTAAAGTGAGTTTTTTTTGTACGCTTGCGATTAGAATTCACACTAACAACTAGCGACTCCACAAGGGTTTATAATTACGAACGCTGTCATTTTTCAGATCCCTCCATGACCAGCTGCTTCAAACCCTAGGGTTTTTCTTAAGCTTTTTGTTTTGCTTTTCTTGATGTTGTTTTTAACCTTTAAAACCCTAAAATAGTAAAAATTCTAACTTCCATGTGTTTCTGGGCCTATTGCGCAAGTGCTAGGTATCAGCCACAGCTGAGATGACACTTTTTTCTGAAACCTTCTCCTGAGAGTGCTGGAAGTGCAAGTCCCACTTTTTGGGCCAAAACCTGTGACCTCAACCTTTAGGATGCAGAGAACAGCCTCAAACATGGGACCCCTGCAGAAAACAAGTCAGAAAGTACAGCCTGTACTTTTTGCAGGGATTTTTCTGTGTTTTTTTTGGGTTTGTCTGGGCTACTGTTCAGGGTTGTCTGACCTCCATCTCCACCCATTTTGGACCTGTACTTGCTTTGTTTTACTCGTCGAAGTAGGAACCTAGCCCCCTAGGGCTTTAGTACACTTCCACCTTTCTAGGAGGAGTTTAGCTGAAGCAGGTTGGTTGATATTTCAGTGTGTTCAACCATTTTTCAGATCTGATCCTATACCTTCATATCCATTTCAGATTGGTTATTCATCCATCCAAAACACATCTTTTCAGTTTTTTTTGGTCCTCCTCTAGGGTCCCCTCCATTTCCCTTCAGGTTGTAGCCTTTCGCCACCTCATTTGCATCACTTTTCCCTCTGGTTTTTTTTTGTTTTCTGCACCTATTTCCAATAGATCTGACCTCTAGATCCCTGTTCCTCCCAAATTTAGATCCATTGGCCATTTTTTGTGTGTTTCAGCTATATTTTTTCCCCATAGACTAGTTTTTGGGAAGCCCGCCTCCTTGGGTTTAGATTGATGCATCTTTAACTGTTTATTTTCTATTATATTCAGTTTACTTTACTGTTATTTGTAGATTTATTTACAGTTATACAAAACATTTTTATCTTTTTCTCTACACACGTCTGGGTTTAAAAATTAAAATGAACACACTTAACATGCACACCCTAAGTGAAGAGTGCTTGGTTTACACGCCCAGGCCAAGACCATAACATTGTAATCATTTGATCCTGCACCTCTCTGCCCTTGTTTCGACATTGTAAACATTTGATCTTGCACCTCCTTGCCCTTTTTCGTCTCTCTCTTCCTTCGGTGATCCATGTCTGTTCTTCCATCATTGCGCCCCCAAGGCATTTATCCCAAAGAATTCTTGGCCTTCATCCTCAGTTTCCATTAGGAATACTTACTCCTCCGTGTAGGATTCGAGTTAGTCCTCCCATTAGGGGAATTTTAAGGTCTAAAATGGGCCTCCTAAGGAAATTATAAAATAATAGTGGAAAAAATCTAATAAGATTTGATGACATCATCAAATTTTAGAGGGAAAAATGAAAAAAACTATTTTTTCAATTCATATTTTCAACTTATCTCCCAGTGCTTTTACTCAAATTTTCGAGCCGGAATGGGAGTACTCGTTGGATGCGGAATTTAATTCCTCATCCAAGGAGTACCCATGTTGCATGCTTTCGATGGGTCCTACTACACGAAAAATGAGAAATACATAAAAAAACGTGATTACAATCACGTTTTTTATGTATTTCTCATTTTTCGTGTAGAAGAGTCCATCGAAGGTATGCAACATGGGTACTCCTTGGATGAGGAATTAAATTCCGCATCCAACGAGTACTCCCGCTCGAAATTTGAGTAAAAATTTTGGGAGATAAGTTTAAAATACGAGTTGAAAAAGTAGTTTTATTATTTTATTATTTTTTAATATTTTTACTTTTTACTCCAAAAATGGTGAATCATCCATTATGGATGACATCATCATCTTGAATCCTATTGGTTGTTATAAAGTTTATTTTTGTTGTACATTTTTCTTATGAGGCCCATTTTAGACCTCAAAATTCCCCTAATGACTGAGTCCCCATTCTAACTTTGCTTATAGTTCATCGGGTTCCCCTTCTGGTTCTACCCTTGGTTCTCCTCCTATCACCTTCACCATGTCTAGTTCAGGACCTAACGCTGGTGGTATCTCCGGCCCTAATGCTAGAAATACTACTAGTGGGACTGCAACAGGAACTATCTCGACTACTCCCTTGCTCCCTTATATGGCAAGTCTCAGTCTTTCTGATTTTTACCAGTTGATCAATGACCCCATACACCATGATCCTGATTGGCTTGCTATGCCAACCAAGCTCCCTTCCGACATCCCAATTTTGAAGGTATTGCTAGAGAAGATCCTATAAACCATGTTCGATCTTTCCACATTTGGTGTTTATCTAACTCCATCACCGATGACTCTATCCGTCTTCGGTTTTTCCAGCGTACACTTATCGGAGAAGCTTCTAAGTGGTATGTTGACCAGGCCTTCTCTCTAATACTACCTTTGCGACTCTTGCCAGGGCTTTTCTGCCTTACTTCCAGCTTCCCCTTCGTTATGAAACTGGTACCGAACTTTTGACCTCTTTTCGTCAATCGTTTGCGACCCACCTATCCGATCATGTCGAGGAATGTCGGAGAAGAAAGAGCCTATGTCGAGCCCCTACCTTCGAAGACGGTGTCTACATGGATTGGTTTCTTAGATCCCTTTTTCTTGCTATTGGAAAATATGCCGCGTCTCATTTCCCTCAGACCGAAGAAGCCGCTCTCCAGATTGCGTTGAAATATGACCTGATCTACGCTCAGTCTAGTTATGTTTATAGCGTCTTACCTGATCTCCCTAGACCCATGGTGACAACGCACTGGGGGTATCCCATGCTGCTAATGGTATATTTGGCACCCTTTCTCATCGATACACTCATCCTCTTGTGGGTTATGGTTTCCTCAGGGAGGGGCCAACTCCTCTAGCACTTTTCCCCCTCCCGGTAGTATGTATCCAGGATACAACATGCCTCCTCCTTTTGCCCAACCTGTTTACCACAATGTTGCCCAACCTCCTGGTTTTTCGTATCCGCAGCCTGGTGCTCCAGCTCCTCCAGCATTAGCACCTCAGCCTCCCTTGCCTTCTCAACCCCCGCAATAGTAGCCACCAACCGCCATGGGCAGGTGTATGCACAATAGGGTGTGACTAATCCTCCTAATTCCAAAAAGAAGAGGAAAGGAAACCAAAAACAATCTACCCTAGGTAATCAAAGATCCAATCCCCAAGGGAATACACCTAACACTGCTAACCAGCAACAAGGCACTCAGCCCAAGCAGGACAAGCCGATTCGTACGAACAAACCTTGTTCTTGTTGCGGTGTCTGTGGTCACTATACCCACGATTGTCATATTTTACCTTAGATGGGGAAGATGTGGGAAGCTCAAGCTGCATCTCAAGGATAGCAAGCCTCCCCTTCAGTTCCTCCCCATGTTGCACCTATCCAGGCGGCTATTTTTACCAATCCTTTCCCCCAGCAAGGATTCATGGCTACCCAACCCCCTGAATTTTAGGTGGCTATTCAACCTCCTCCATCGGTACCTCTAACTACCATATTCTCATGATGAACTCTGACCAACCCATTACCATTGACCTCAACCTTCAGACTCGGTCCCGTCAGTACAAAAAACCTCCCGCTACGTCTGTCCCTGAGACCCCTTCTTCAAGTTCTATAGAGCCTCTTTTGACAAGGAATGGTCCTTTACTGATCCCTCATCCTAAGGCGGAGGTTCATACCAAGATCCCCAAGGGACCATTACGCCGAAACGTTGCTTCTGGTAAAGCTGCCCATTCGTATAATATAGTATATGATTTGATGCAATCCCCTGCCACAATCATTTGATCGTCTTCGATGTTGATCGGTCAGAACATCCCCCTCTTCCTGCTTCCATTGCCTTCCAAATCCCTGTTAAGATCTAGAATGCCAACGCCTCCCATTGTATCATTGATGAGGGGGCATCCACCTGTATGATATCCGCTTCAGTTTGGAAGCAACTCGGATCTCTTGAGTTAGCCCCTTCCACTATCACCCTCCGAGCGTGGGATGGCCACTCTTCCCAACCCATAGGCTTGTTCTGCAATTGTCCTATTACTCTTTTGGGAAAGAATGTTTGTGTTGGCGTAGAAGTCATTGATGCCCCCTTATATTAAAACATTCTTTTGGGTCGTAGCTACACTTATGCGATGTCTGCTGTCCCATCTGCAGTTCACCGCAAAACGTGATTTCCTCACAATGGAAATATTGTCACCATCGACCAGTTGACATGTTACGAACTAAAGTCTCAGAGCTCCCCTGAGTCCATCATCTCTTCGGTGGCCAATAAAAAAAAGTTTAACCTTTGACCAGTGTTTCACCTAGAGTCTACAAAGACTCCTCTTTGCTTGGCTCATTCCTTGGTATTTCTCCTCCTGTCTCTGATCCCAACTTTTCAAACATTTGCATGATGTAATCGTCTCAGTATGACCTTAAGCGAACTAGTTTGACTAGTCAGAAGCCCCGCCCTCCGCAACCTACTTCTAGCACCTCGACTCAGTCTTCAGGACCCCCTCCTCAAGGCCCCACATCTGCAATTGGTATCCATGAGCCTCCCTACCCTCCTATCACAATTCCTCCTAGCCTTAACCATCTCGGAGTTGTCCTTCCTAGCCATTACCCCTCCGATCAGATATCGTTCTTAGCTCCCCCTCCTGGAGTATTTTTGGTACCTGTTATGTCTACCTTATCCCTTCCTAACATGACCCTAGGGATCTTAGTCTGGTACATTGATCCCCCAGACACTATCCTGCCTTATCAACCCAACCCTTATCTTGCTTTGACCCTGGTTAAACTGGCCCCCATGACCCCTCCCTTTGCTTCCATGCCTCAGCCACCTCAACAGGAACCTACTCCTGTTGTGAAAGCTTCGGGTGAGGGGGGCAAAGCTCACAAGTTGGCACTTAAATACAAGGCTACCCTGAAGAATTTTTCTCCTCCTCAGCTTCCAAAGCATACCCCCCCATGTGCTTTGTGTGATTTTTTCGGTCATGCCACCCATCATTATCCTGAATTGCCTCGTATCAAGCCCATGGTCAATGTTGTGTTCCCTGAGTCTACGGTCCTTGAAGCCTCTGTCTCTTCCTCGACTGCAGCCAAGAACCCAAAGAATATTCACACCAACCACCCTTGTGCTTTGTGTGATCTCCATGGCCATTGTACCCACCTAACGCATTATTGAGCCTCTTTGGAGGTAGTTCAGGAGTACGAGATTGAACAGAACTAGTCTGCCTCTCCCGTCCTCGCACGGTATGCTTTGGGCCAACCTGAGGATACCTCTTATCCCATAAAAATTCCCCCTCTAGATGTCGAGATGACAGAGTCTTCAGCCACTATCCTCTACCTGTCATCATCCATGAGATCCACAGCGGAAGCTCCCTCTGAGACTTCCCCTTCTGTTTCACTTGACCTCCCTTCAGTGATCACCCTGGGCTCAACATCAGTGGATCCCTTATCTTCTTGTTCTTCCATTACCCCTCGTGACGATGCACATGTGAACCTTTCTTCTCATGATGATGAGTCAGGTAGCTTTTCCACTTCATGTGGTTACTCTTCCACCCGTCACCCCATATTTTAATGTGATGACGACATCATGGAAGCCTTTTCCACCCCTGACTTCATCTTTCCCGCCCATAAGAGGAATGGCACCATCCATGTCTGTGGTGATGATCGCGACCTAAGAATAAGCTGCCCCCAAGGTAGCTCCCACAAAACACCTACCCGTCGGTGTGTGGGTGCTAAAAATCCTACCTAGAGCACTCCCTCTAGCAGTGTTTTTTTTATTTCTACCTTGCCTTCGGGTTGCCCGCATTGTTAATAATACTCTCATTTGTTGTCTTGCGGCACCTTTCAGATGGACCCCCTTTCCACACCTTATATCATTTATGCCGATGGTGCAAGTCGCTAGTCCCGGAATCTAGCCTCAGCAGGTTGGGCCATTTTTACCCCCTTACATTCGCTTTTTCTCTCAAACTGCGTATTCATTGGTACTGCCACCAATAACCAAGCCGAATATGATGCAGTGCAAGGATTATTAGCTGATGCTCTTTCCCATCGCATCCTTCACCTTCATGTTCGTTTAGATTCCCTGCTTCTTGTCATGCAATTGAATGGTGTCTTTCGTGTGCATAATCCTATCATTTTTAGAAGATATTTACGAGTGAGGCTTTTGATGCGTGAATTTAAAATCATTACATTCAGTCACGTACCTAGAGCACAAAATCACTATGTAGATATCATTGCAAACAATATTCTATATTGGCACTTATCACACGCATTTAACACAAGACAATAACATAAACCATAAAAATGATGCATATCTATTATATGTGTCATTCAAAATGTTTTAGATTCCATAAACTTTGATACATTTGACATGCCCATAGCATGTTACAAAAACTCAAAACTAGGGGCACCACATGCCCCTACACCTACTCACTATTTGGAGGATCCTGGGCCAAGGGCTCTGCACCTGCAGCTCGTAGATCGCGCATCCCTTGTCTGGCCATTTCCATGCGCCGCATGACTCCTTGCAACTCTAAGGGTAGACCAATGCATGGTTCTATGCACTGGTCATCCAAGTCTTTCCAATCACGCTCTGAAACGTCGGTCAGAAGCCTCTCACATCTATGAAGGATGTCCTCCAGGAGGGCCACTGCATCCTCATTTTGTGGTGCTCTCGTCCCACTAGGTCCTGCAGCTCCCGCAACTGCAGGTGGTCCCATGTACCTGGCCAGTTTCACCAGTGTTGTATCTGCATACCAAAAGTGAATGAATCAGTACCACATACATTCTTCTGAAACTTTAAAATGCACATAAAATATTAGCAACTTGTCACTTACCATCTGGTTCCCATACTCGACCAGGCGGTAGTGGCAAGTCTGGGTCCCCACGATAACTCATCCCACTATAGGGATAACCGTCTATGAACAATGGAATCTGATCCCATTGAGCGAAAAAATCGTGCCGGAACACCCATACAACTGCCCCACCTCCCCCTCTACACAATAGCCGCCCCCAGCAGCACATCCTAGGCTCTCTCGAGCCCCCATCCTGGATCTATATGTGAGGTCGGAGTGTCGGGATCTTCTCAAAGAAGAGCGAGTGCAACATTGTGCCATATGCACAGTCATGGTTCACTTGTCGCTTGCATAGTGAAAACTGTCATTTCAATGAAGACAACATCATTTGGGCCCACCCATAGTAGGTCCCACTCAACACACTCTCAACAAGCATCATCTTACCCCCATTGATGTGGTGGAGTGCCTGGTTGCCCAGGATCCACAACACCACTGCGGCCACAGCACGGGCCTCTAGCCTCTCTAGATCCCCGATCAGTATCCGTGTCCCCTTCACATTGAGACCTAGTCGGCAATGGCGCTCTACAAACTCCGTGATGTTTCACCCTTGCGGTAACACTGGCTGCGTATTCCCCACCATCCCAAGTGGTGGGAGACCAGTCAAGAAATATATATCTTGGACAGTCAACTCGATCTGATTCCCTTGCACTATAAATATCTCATGATGCGGATCCAAATAGCTGATAATCTGAACCAACAAGGGCTCCCCAACTCTCATCAAAGGGTTCTCCACAAACTTCAAGACCCCAAACCTAGATAATGCACTACGGACACCATGATCCTCTCAGATCTCCGACATTAATGTGTCCAGGTCTCTCTCTCTCTAATTGATCCTCAATCCCGCCATATCTGCACAAAACCATCACATTTGTTAGTGTACATAAAGAAAACACTGCATTCAACATAAAAACCCAGCTCTCAGCCAAGAAACAACACCAAAATCCCCTTCTCTGACAGGTCACACTTTTTAGACAAATCCTGATACAGGTCACGGTTTTCTGCCCAAAACCTACTACCCAGGTCACATATATTGCCCCAAAAAGTGTGACCTAGCCATGAAGAAGAGCAGGGGTTCTTTCCTAAGATCTAGGTTCCTAAACTGAACTTTCAATCCACTGAAATGAAAAAGTAGGGTTAGACCTCTTACCTGCAACTGATGGATGTCGATTCCAACGGTCAGTTTATCCGCTATGATCATCGCAAGATTTAGGGCCTTTTCTCCTCTCTACATTCACAACAGCTACACTTGCAAATGAATTAAATTGGAGGGAAAATGCCTTGTTAAAAGAGAAACCCCAGATTTTTCTTTTGCAAGTGGCGATCAAACTGTAGCTCCATTTGACAAACTGTCAATACTATTGGAAATCTCTCACTGAGCTCTCAAATGGGTATCCTTTATTTTTTTGTGATTTGATACTTCACCTCGACACCTTTTTCCAAGAAGGGTCACTTCACCACTCCTCAAAATTGAATTTCTTCACTTGAAACACTTGTACTTGGGGCACCACTTTTCTTCCATACTTTTCCATGATCGTGTTGATTTTTGTCATGAGTAACCATATTGTACTCATGTTTTTATGGTCCCCACCAGACCTTTTCTGTGTGGCAGCATCATCAAGTCGCCCTTGTTTAGAGCATCTGAGTTGAGTCATCATTGCATCCATGGATTTTATCCCGAGTCCTATTGTATCCTGCTATAGTCCTCCATCCTTCATTGCTTGGTTCCTCTCTCATGTCGCACATTGTGGCCTTCAATCATATTGTCCCCTATCCCCTTTGATATTGTGTCAGTTGCTGCCAGGTCATCCATGCCCTTCATGATCTAACAAGGGAATTCGTCCTGCTACTCAATACCCCCATTCCACCATAATACCTAGTGTCAATCTATCAGTCTCTTTACTATTATCTCTCATGCCTTAGTTGAGGATCCCCTATTGCCTCACCTATGGCAGACCTCCTTCTGTCGACATCAGCTTATTCATTCCAGAAGACAGGTCTAGAGGGCGGTGTACCTTGGTTCCAGCTTCCACTCTTGTTCAGTACCTCATATTAGGCAAAGGGACTCTTTATTTCCCTTTGACTTGATTGTTTCTCAGCTCCAGCTCCTTACGACATGATCGAGATCCGTATAGTTGATGGTTCAGTGATGCAGTAGATTGTACCGGTGATTCTCGGGTGTATGTGAGATGTTTCAAACCTCATGAGGGGGTGGCCCTTCAGGTAGCCCCCCACCTACCCAGATGACTTCTCTAATACAGCCTTGATGCAGCTCCATAGATTTGATGGTTCTGGCCTTAGCTGCTTGCAGCGCCTTTCAGTTTGCATGTATCATTCATATATTCAGATCCCTCTCCTTTTTTACAGGGCCTCTTTGGTTGTACTTATATATCATGTACTCAGATATTATTTTATAAGTCCTCGCTATTATCCCAAGCACAGTGTGTATGTGGGATCCATTATCATGTTTTTATCTGGCCCATGTTTATGCCAGCATGTACTATATAGTTCAGTCCCTTGTTTACTGGACACATTATTCTTTTTACTTTGTTATCTCAGTGGGCATAGGTATGCCTCCCCTGCCTCTTGTAGAATAGGTACTCACTCATAAAAGAGACTTGTCACACCTTTAAGTCTCTCCTCCTCATGGTCTTGTCCTCTAGCGCTTTAGTCTACCTTATATTTCTCTCTCTTTGACTCCCCCTTTGATGTCTAGTGATTTAGTTCTTATAACGTACTTCGGTCATACGATTAGCTCCTAACACTCACACGCTGGGGCACAAGTGTTACATCAATTTTTGGTCATCTAACCTGTTACCATTAGATGGACTAAAGTACACCATGTAAGACCAATTTTACCCTAAGTAAAATTGCTTTCATTATGAAAAATAACTTAGTAATCCATAATTTACTAAGTTGTTTATGGTCTAAATAGGAAACCACATGAGGAATAATTGAATAAATCCTTATTTTTTTTATTTTCCTCAAGGGATATTTAGTTAAACAACAATTTAATTAATATTCCTCGTCATATTTAACCCAAAACAGGAAAATTAATTAGATAAATCACTATTCATCTTATTATTTTCTAGGAATAATTATTTAAACATTATTTAAATAATATTCCTTGTTAAATTTGACTAAATCATTTATAAATAATTGAATAAATCGCTATTTATTTAATTATTACTCAACCACACTCTTAAAATAATAAATAAATCATTTATTTATTATTATTTACAAATAAAGGGATTTGACCAAATTCAAATTCTTTTTCCCTCCAACAAATATAATAAAATATTCCATAAAAGTTGGATCTAGATTTGGTTAATAATATTTTAATTATGCACCAATATCTAGACTAACTCAATATTTTATTATAAATAGAAGGGTTTTTCCATTCATTCACTACCTTTTTTTGCCTAAATATCACTCTGGATCTATACTTTTGGTCTAACTTTGATCCTCCATCATTGTCATATCTTGCTACCATTTTTTTCTTGTGAGCTCCCTTTGAGTTCCATTTTTGTCTGGGTTTTCTACACCATCAAGAGAGAGATACCTTATATCTGAAGCGCTGAGGAAATACAAGAACCCATCCCATTGAGGGGGACTGGTAACATCTTTCTATGTTCCCTTCCTAGGTGTCATAAATACAAAATTCTTTAAAAGTATTATTGTCTTGTCTATTGGATGCACGGGGAAAATCTTGCTTTTATTTGTTTTTTAATGTCTTTAACTACATAGATCTAGATTTTGTATAATTTGTCTTGGTCAAATAACTAGAGATCTAAAGAAATTGGCAACCATCTTTGATGTTAGGGTTGTTTTTTATGCACAGTTAAAGTGAGATTTTTTCGTACGCTTGCGATTAGAATTCACACTAACACATGCTTCCCCACCTTCCAAATTAGCTTGGTCAACTTAACCATAGCTTGAATCAACTGGTTAACTACGTAGAAAATGTCTGGTCTGTTGTTCACCAAGTACATCAGTGAAATCAATAGCTGCCTGTAAATAGTAGCATCCACTACTTCTCCTTAAGTAGCATCCTCTTTCCTCCAATTTCCTGGAAGAGGAGTCTCCATGGGTTTACAACTCTCCATGTGAAACTTACTCATAATCTCTTTGGCATACTTGCCTTGAGAAACAAATATCTCACCATCCCACTGCCATATTTCCAAACCAAGGAAATAGTGAAGGAGTCCCATTTCCTTCATTTCGAACTCCCTTCCAAAATCCTCCTTGCAATAAGTTATCATCACCTGTAAAAATTAGATCATCAACATAAATTACAATAATCAAGAGCTTACCATCAACCATAATCTGGTACAGGTTCGCATCCGCTTCACTTTTGGCGAAGCCCAACCCAATGAAATAGTTGTCAATCTGAGTGTACCAAGCATGAGGTGCTTGCTTCAACCCATACAATACTCTCTTGAGTCGGCACACATGTGACTCACTGTCAAAGATCTCAAAACCTTATGGCTGATCTATGTACACTTCTTCATCAATAAATACATTGAGAAACTCAGTTTTCACATCCATTTGATTTATCTACCACCCCATCTGCGCTGAGAGTGCAAGGATAGATATAATCGATGAGTATCTTGCAACCAGTGTGAAAGTCTCCTCATAGTCAATCCCTTCAACTTCTGAGAATCCTCGGGATAGAAATCTAGCCTTGTAATTCTCCATAGTCTGATCTGTCACCTGCTTCACCTTATAGATCCATCTAGCTCCAACCACTGATTTTCCGACCGGTCTTCGGACAACTTCCCATGCACTGTTCTTGATGAAGGACTCATACTCCTCAACCATAGCGTCAACCCAAATTGGTTGTTGCACTACGTCCTCAAAGTAAGATGGTTATGTCACAATACACTTTCTCATAAGAGCCATGCATCTAGTAAACCTATATGGAGAATATCTCTGTCTGCGCATTGAAGTAGGTGCTCCTACATGCTCTACTGCATCAAGTCTCAATCTATCAACTTTCGTGGTGTGCCTTCTACCATTTCTGGTGGATGGCTCTACATGAGTGTTTTATGCCACTCCATGATCCTCCTCGTGTGGTTTCTCCACATCTTTAGGTTCATTCTTTGGAACCAATAGTTCCTCATCTACATGAAAATCCAGCTCCCTCTCAAGGGACAATCACATGGCTTTCTCCTCATTAAATTTTTTATCCTGTCTCGCAATAGTCATCCTGATGTTTGGAAAATACCCTTGATAGTTGTGGGGAGTATCAGTGTACCCCAAAAATATCCCAATCTCAGTTGTTAGTTCGAGCTTCCTCTTAAAATATTTGGTCACATGCACATATACAGATGAGCCAAAAATTTTAAAATATGAAACATCGGGTTTCCTCCCAGAAAAATCCTCCTCTAGTGTACTCATGCAAAGTCACTACAAGGAAAAAGGATATTTGTGAGAGTCATTCTTGTGACGGACCTTTAAGGTCTATCACCAATGTCACATATGGTGACGGTCCTTAAAAAAGTGTCACTATAAGTGTATATAGTGATGGTCCTTTAAGGTTCGTCACCAAAGCCATTTTCAATGGCACTTTTGGTGAGGGTCATTAAAGGCCCATCACTAATTCTCTCTTTGGTGACACTTCTAGTGATGAGCTTTTAATGACCCTCGCCAATGCTCTTTTTGTTACTTTTGGTGATGGTCAAAAAATGTTCATCATCATTGATCATTCCAATGATTTTTTTATGACGCTATGTGCCTGTTAATATATTTTTGTCAAAATATAACGATTTAAGACCATTATTGTGGAGTCTCTTTTATAATATGTGCAACCCCATAGTGGTTATAGTTAGTCAATTTGTTAAGAAGTAATTAGTGTGTACCATTTCCCTCAAGTAATGACTAGTCAAATAGATTTTTCCTATGAGTCAACACATGATTCATCTATCAAGTTTATTATCTAGAAAATTCCCTTTAGATAAAGTTCCACTAGTGTGTGTAGGAAATATATTATTTAATACTTAATCAAAATTTGTCAATTCTATTAATGAGAAATACCTAACACTCCTCAACAATCTGGGCACACCTTAAATTAATGCTTTGGCACACACTAACATTTCTTAGCACCTCACGTGTCTTGGAACATCTTTGTACCTAGAACATATTTTCATGACACTAACGCCAAGAACATGGTGGTATGTGCTAGCACAACATAAAACTCTCCTAGCATGTGTTGGCATGCATGTAGTCCCTAGCATTCCCTGGAACACCTTGGTTCCATGCATTTACATACATGAGCACTTGGCACACAATGCCACTTGGCATGTATTGGGACCTATTATTAGTGTGCCTAGCATGCCCCTTTTGAAAAATATAAAGTACCAACTTATTAACCATATTATGTGTTCATTTCCTTGCATTTTAGCTTGGTTCTTCCATTTCTTTCTTAGACACTTCTTGACACAAATTGACATACCCTGGCACCCTGCACATCCTTAGTACCTTGCATGTATTTGAATATCTTGGAACTATTTGGCATATATAATTAGCACACCCTGGAACTCCCTAGCACACTTTGGCACTTCTTGTCATGCCTTGATATTCCCTAGCATGCCTTACCAATTCTTAGCATACCTTGTGACTCCCTCCTTGGAATGATAGCTATCACTCATTAACAGTAGTCCCTAGCACATGTTCCTCATATTCATTAACTGCCGTGAATTTTGACCTAGTGCTCCCTCAATTTTTTGTCGTAGTAATCCTTAACACTCCTTATCATGCATTATCACTCTCTAGCACACCTAAGCACTCTTTAAAATGCCCTTCCACTTCATAGCATGCATAACACTACTTGACACATATTGGCACTTGGCATGTGTTGGCTCTTGGCACGTATTGGTGCTTGGAAAGTATTACCATGTATGGAATACATTGAGATGCCTTGGTATGATTTTGCATGGTTTAATATTAAATTTATTTGAGATAAATTGTTGGAAAGTAGATGAGAAGCAACAAATGAAGACTTGGCACTAAGAATGCACTAAGACTTTTCACTTGCCACCTATTGGCGCCTAGTGTACTTGGTGTACCTAGCATGACCCTCTTGGAAAAGGTAAATTTATGACTTATTAACCCTCTTACGTGTTCATTTCCTTGTAGTTTAACTTGTTTCTCCTTTTTGTTGCCTTGATAGTCCCTGGCACCCATTGACACACCCTTGCACATCTTGGCATGCCTTATCACTTGGGACGTCTTAGCATGTTTGACATGCATTTGCACCATCTGGCACATATTAGCATTCCCTAGCACACCTTGGCACTCATGTCCTCACAACTAACCTTTTCATTTTTTCACGACTTGGGAACCCAATCAAGACCTTGGCTACTGCAGTTCATGCGACAATATTGGCTTACTTCAACCACAACAACTTGACCAATTACACCTACTACAAGTAGAGTGTGCCTTGTTCACCTAAGAACTGCCTATAACTCATCTTATGCCACTCATTTCCAAGCTCAACTTGTCCCACTTAACTAGTTACCCATACAAGGATCAAATGATCTAGCCATCGCCATAAAACAACTGAGAAACATAGGTTAAATAGGAAATATTTCACATGTATGTTCAGCTCATATAAATATTAGAAAATTAATTGAGAGTTTGCAAGAACCACAAGATGCACAAGGCACAAAAGATATAATCTGACACATGTCAAGTGCCCCAAAACTTATACACAACAATGTACAATATGCAAATATCTAGAATAGTTTAAAACATGATCATGTAGCCAAAGTGTGCCACGTCTCATTTAAAAAAATAGGTAAAGGAAAAACAATGTTGTGCCTAGAACAAAGTGATTTCCCTTTGTCTAAAGTTGCTATGTCAAGCCTCATATAACAACCGTTGGCTTGCCTTCTATAAATCATATTCTGAACTTCTCCTAACACACTTCGTCCTTAGCACACTTGAATTTGCAGACACTCCATGACACACACTCTTGTTCATTCCTTTCCATGAATTTTTACCTAGTTGTCCCTTGATATTCCTCAACACTCCCTAACACTCTAGTTCAACATGCATTGACATTTTCCAACATGTGTTAGAATGCATTTTAATTCCTTTTCATGCCCTGACCCTCTCTAGCTATCATGCCCTCACAACTATCCTTACTTAATTTTCAACTTGGGAACCCAACCAAGCCCTTTCTTAACTACAAGAGCTTGACCAAGTTACGATTACTACAAATAGACTGTGTTGTTGAATTATGTATCTTGGGAGGTACTCCACAAGCCTAGTGAGATGAGTTTGTGTGAGTTTGGTCACAAAAGGATTTGTAGGAAAAGAAGCCCCGCAAAGGGATTTTTCACCCAAGATGGGGTTTAAAATCTAAAAGAAAATTAAAAAGGGAAATTAATATTTCCTAAGGTCTAAGTGGATAAAACCCGTAAGTTCTAGAGGATTTCTAAGAGGTCTAGGAAAAAATATTTGAGGCCTTAGGATGAAGGAAATAACATCAAGTGAGAAGGTGATCATTTGATAAAGGGGGCGAAGAGAGATGTAGTCCTAAAGAGGCCATGATCATTATCATGTCTACCATTCATTAAGATCCCTCGGTATGCTTTGGCATGGTTTAATACTAAATTTATTTGAGTTCAATTATTGGAAAGTAGAAGAGAAGTAACAGAGGATAATTTGGCACTTAGAATGCACTAACACTTTGCACATGAAACTTATTTCCACCTTGTGTTGGTGTGCATAACATGCCCCTCCTGGAAAATGTAAATTTATGACTTATTAACCCTATGATGTGTTCATTTCCTTGTAGTTTAACTTGTTTCTCCTGTTTATTGCCTTGATATTTCGTGGCATGTATTGTCACACACTTGCACATCTTAGCATGCCTAAATACTTGACACATCTTAACATATTTGACATGCCTTCGAACTATCTAGCACATGTTAGCATTCCCTAGTATGCCTTGGCACTCATGCCCTCACTACTAGCCTTACATTTTTTCACGACTTAGGAGCCCAATCAATTCCTTAACTACTACAGTGTGACATTGGTCTGCTTCAGCCATAACAACTTGATCAATTACACCTACTACAAGTAGATTATGCCTTGTTCGCCTAAAAATTTCCTATACCTCATCTTAGGCCACTCATGTCCAAGATGAACTTGACCCACTTAAGAAATTACTAGGACAAAGATCACATCTAGTCATGGCCATAAAACAACCAAGCAACATATCTTACATAGGCAATATTTCACATTTATGTCTAGTTCATATAAATAGCAGAGCATTAACTAAGAGTTTGCAAGAACCAAAAGATACACAAGACACACAGGATATAAGTCAGCACAAGTAGAGTGCTCCAAAACTTATACACAACAATGTACAATACGAAATTGTCTAAAATAATTTAAAACATGACCTTTTGGCCAAAGTGTGACACATGTCATATAAAAATAATAGATAAAAGAAAAATAGTATTGTGTCCAACATAAAGTTTCCCTTTGTCTAAAACTACTTTTTCGAGCCCCTTATCGTAATCATAGGCTTTCATCTTGAAAATACTATTATGAGCTTCTTCTAACACACTTCATCCTTGGCATACTTGAATTCACTGACACTCCCTCACACACTCTCTTAATTGTTCATTTCCATGAATTTTGACCTAGTTCTCCCTTGTGATGCCTTAACACTCCTTAACACTCCTCAATATGCATTGAAATTTTCCAACATGTGTTAGCACACCTTTTCATTCCTTGACATGCCCTAACCGTCTGTAGTTATCATGCCCTCACAACTACCCTTACTTAATTTCCAAGTTGGGAACCCAACCAAGTCCTTGCTTGACTATAGGATCTTGACCAAATTACGATTACTACAACTAGACTATGTTGTTGAATTGTGTAGCTTGGGAGGTACTGCACAAGCCTAGTGAGATGGGTTGAGTTTGGCCACAAAGGGATTTGTGGGAAAATAACCCAAGCGAAGGGGCTTTGGACCCGAGATGGGGTTTAAAATCTAAAAGAAAACTAAAAATAAAAAATAATATTTCCTAAGGTCTAATTGGATAAAGTTTGTAATTTCTAGAGCATTCTTAAGAGGCCTAGCTAGGAAAATATATTTAAGGGGGCCTTATTATGAAAGAAAGAACATCAAGTGAGAAGGATCTCATTTTATAAAGGCAGTCAAGAGAGATGTAGTCCTAAAGTAGGCCGAGTTAGATGGCTGAGTAATCGTTGCTAAAGGGAGGCCATGATCATCCACCAAGAGTAAGATCATCATGTGAGGGTTGACAAGAATGTCACATACCTTAATGGGTTTGAGATAAAAAGTAGGATGACATATTGTTGGTTCTCTTATGGAAGATCAAGCTCAAGAGAGGCAAATCATGAGAATTTGGGCATGTTATTTCAGTGGTGTTTCTGTGTGAAGGCCACATCAAATTTTGAAATAGTAGAGAGGGTTGAGACCCTACCTTGTGGTGTTTAGTAGGTTGCAAGGTCTGTGATAATGACCAACACAAATGGAGGAGGGTCTGCACTAGAGTTTAGGGCCAGAAAAAAAGTATTCATAGGTTTAATATTGACTGAGGTAACCGTAATTTGAGGGTCTTAGAGATCTAAAGTTCATATCAATATTCAGTCAAAGAAATGCCCAGAATATATGGATCCGTATGAGCTAGGAAGAGTCTCTTATGGAGGAAAGAGTTGTAGTTTTTTCTATGGGTGGATAGGGTATGTTCTAAATAAATTAGAATATAAGTATAATTCCCTATTTAGGGTGGTTTCCTAGCATGTTCAATCCATAAGGTATGCCGTTAAGACTGTGACAAATTTACATAGAAGAAGAGGGGTTGTGATCCTTAGAGATAGGTTTATCTCTGTAATATATAGCACAAATTTGGAAGATGGTTTGCAGAATTATGTGTGGAGATAGAAAATCCAAAGGAAGGTGGAACCAGAGTAGAAGATGGAATAGGAGAAATGTGCCATATGAGGAATGGATTGACATGAAGAGGAGTTGATTTTGGTGGAATTTCCATAGAGTTTTGGACATAGATCTAAAGCAGCCTATAAACATTTAGTCAATGGGCTATTAATGGATGATTTGTGACCCTAGTTCAGTCATTGATAAGTTGTTAGAAGGATGATAATATGAGTAGTTCAGATTTGTTCATAGATTGGGCAAAAAATAAATTGGTACACAAGAATAATGATTTTGAGAGGACTCAAATCACTATTAGGTGGCATATTTGAAGATCCCTAGATTAGGGCAATGTTGTGTGTTAGGATGCATTCTAATCGCAGGCATACAAAAAAAAATTCCAATTTAGCTGTGCATAACAAACAGCCCTAACATCAAAGATGGCTGCCAATTTCTTTAGATCTGCAGTTATTTGACCACGATAAATGCTACAAAATCTAGATCTATGTAGTAAAAGACATTAAGCAATAAATAAAAGCAAGAGTTGCTCCATGCATCCAATAGACAAGACAAGTATATTTTTAAATAATTTTTGTATTTTTTGACACTTGGGAAGGGAACATAGAAAGATGTTACCAGTCCTGCTCAATGGGATGCGTTCTTGTAAGTCCTCAGCACTTCAGATCTAAGATCTCTCTCTCTTGATGGTGAAGAAAACCCAGACAAAAAAAAATGGAACTCAAAGGGAGCTCACAAAAAATGGTAGCAAAATATGACAATGATGGAGGATCAAAGTTAGATCAAAAGTATAGATCCAGAGTGATCTTTAGGCAACAAAAGGTAGTGAGTGAATGGAAAAACCCTTCTATTTATAACAAAATATTGAGTTATTCTAGATATTGATGCATAATTAAAATATTATTAACCAAATCTAGGTCCAACTTTTATGGAATATTTTATTATATTTGTTGGAGGGAAAAGGAATTTGAATTTGGTCAAATCCCTTTATTTGTAAATAATAAATAAATAAATGATTTACTTATTATTTTAAGGATGTGGTTGAGTAATAATTAAATATACAGTGATTTATTTAATTATTTATAAACGATTTAGTCAAATTTAACAAGGAATATTATTTAAATAAGGTTTAAATAATTATTCCTAAAAGAAAATAATAAGATAAATAATGACTTATCTATTTAATTTTCCTGTTTTGGGTTAAATATGACCAGGAATATTAATTAAACTATTGTTTAACTAATTATTTCTTGAGTAAAATCAAACAAATGTGGATTTATTCAATATTTCCTCATGGGGTTTCTAGTTATTTTTCATAGTGAAATCAATTTTACTTAGGGTAAAATTGGTCTTCAATGGTGTACTTTGGTCCATCTAATAGTAACAAGTTATATGACCAAAAAATGGTGTAACAGATTGCCCCCCAGCATGCGAGCGTTAGGAGCTAATCGTATGATCGAAGTACGCTATAAGAACTCAATCACTAGACACCGAAGGGGAAGTCGGAGAGAGAGAAATATAAGGTAGACCAAAGCGCTAGAGGACTATACCTTGAGTGATGCAGCCAAAGCTGCAATTACCCACATCTACACATAAAAATGTGTTTCCAAATTTTTACCCAAAATAAATCTCAGTATGAGGTAACCTTAATCTCGGAAATTATTCCCATTTCATAGTCTATGTTTTAAAAACCCATCTTGAATTTTATATTCCCGACCTTGACTTTGGTTCAAACCCAAACAATAAACTTTATAGGCGGAAGCATTATCCTTTTTTCCAATCCAAATTTTAAACCATATACCGAAAACCCACTTTATGAGATTATCGAATAAGTATTCAACTTTGCAATAAACCCAAAATATAATGTTCCACATTTAACATTCCACTAACCTTTATTCAATGCACTCACGTATATGAATGCCAATAAATATTTGACTTTGCATTACATCCAAAGTATCAGCACATATATATATTCGACCCATACTTGTCATTTCATTATATATCCATGTGAACATATATTAAACCCAAATATCAACATAAACATTTGTTTGGGCCCCACAGCATTGACCACGTACTTGTTCATTAACCTCCGAATAGATCTAACGGATATCACCTCAATACTCCAATCCGACGACTATCACACGACGAAAGCTCACAAAATTTTATGCTTCAATATTATGCGAAATGAGTGGTTTTATGTCGCCACGCATCACTCATTGGGCACTATCACGTTCCCTCGGCAAAATACCACTTACCTCTTAATTGCTACGCGAAAACCATTAATGGTTTTCTGAATCCACTTTCACTGTTTCATCGCATAATTCTGCCATTACTCATGGTTCCACCTTTATTTTTAACACAATTCCTCTGATTAGAAAAGATATTAAACACTGATGCGTTGAATTTTTGCGCAAAGCCTCAAACATTAACCATTCTGATTTAAACCATAGAAATAGCGAATTTTCTTCTCGGTGTGGGTTCTGAATCATATAATTTCACCATACTCCAGCTACGCATTCAACTTCGATTCCAATGCTATAAAACCTTGTTCGACTTATTCCTGATTCCACATTCCATCCGAAAAGGATCTAGATTATCAAGTACATAACAAGCTTCTCTTATCACGGATGAGTTGTGATCATCTTCCAAACCCCTCAAACACAAAAGATTAAGGATAAATAGAACTTGCACAGAAATCTAAATATCTATAGATATTGTAATTCTATTCTGCACAGAACCCAAATATTTCTAACCTTTGCAATTATAGTCATCTCAAAATTCATTCATCTGAGATCTTCCAATTGGGAATTTGACTCTATAGAACCTTAATTAACCATCCATAGATTTTCAAAGCATAACATAATAAAACACACGTAATCAAATCTTCATTAAACATGAATTATACAAGTACCATCAAACCCTTTTTATAGTTAGGATCTGGCTTGATATGCCTTACATAGCCTTCATCCTCTTTTCTGCCAAAGCCCGTAGGCTTTAAAAATAAATTCTTTTTATCATCTAACTCACTCTCGTTCCTCTCTGTCCCTAATGATTCGAAAGCTTTACAATTTATAAAAGAATGGATTCATGAACCAATTTTAGTTAAAATCCAAAAATCTCTCACTGTCTCCTAGATTATCTATTTATCTCCACTCTTTATTCAACAGAATCCTAGATTAGATTTATAAATCCCTCAAATCCTCACTATTCCTAGGATTCCTTACTCATCCCTAAGATTTTACAATTCACGAGATATTCATCAATTTATAATTAAATTTCGTCAAACTCAACTAAACTTTAGGAAAATAAATAAAATGATTAAGGGAACCCACTCCCTTTAGTAAATGAGAAATACGACTCATGGGTCTTATATATTTTGAAGAATGCCCCTGCATCAAACTCCCTAGGTTGAAAAAATTCATGGACTCCTGTTCATGAGTCACCCAACTACTTCTGTTGTAAACTTCATCAAATTTCATCTTCCAATTGGTTGTCTGTCCTCTTCCAATTGCAGGTGCATTTACTGCTTTCTCTCTTTCTCTTGGATGCCAAACTCTGTATTGTGAATGTCCTTTTGATCTGTTGTCATAATCATCGCTTCTGCATAATGTTTGGATGTTGATATCCTGCATAAACAACTTCTCAAACAACATAAATTTCTGCTCCCTGGTCTGCTGCTATCTTGCCATTATCTCAATAAAATTTAGTTCCAAATTTATGTAATTTTTCCTTTCCTGTACCTGACTATTCATTCTAATTCTTGACCTGATCATCAGCATTGTCTTCTATTCCCAAATCAGTTCCTTTATGTTGTCCTGTATATTCTTTTATCTTTCATTGACTTGCTGATTTTGACAAACTCTTATGCTCATCATCTTTGTAATTTCCATCATCCACCTATCCAATAATTTAAGTGGCATCCTCCCAATCTCAAAAGAAGATTGTTTCTTGGTTAATACAAGAATAGATAACTTCCCAACTACATACTGTTCATCAGATGAAAATAATTTAGTTATTGAACTTGGTTCAAATACCTCCATATTTACATAAAATATGACTGAATTGTTCATCCAAATTTTTAACTTCAAACTCAAGATGAAATCTTGACATTCAATCCTCCTTAGAATTAAAAACAAAATCTATCTGTGGACTATACTTTTACATCTTCTACAACCTTCTTTCTATTCTGCAATGATTTGTTTAAGAGTTATACCAACTCTGATTCCTTCATCCTGAACTTTTAAATCAAATAGCTGCTTACTATCACCTTCTTATTCCCATAAGCAAAACTGGCTTTCTACATTTTCAGAACTTACATATTTCTTCATGTTTGCATAAATAAACATATTCCCAAGGGAAATTTGTCCTTCATCCTGGAAAACACATTCAAAAATTAATAATTCAAAATCATAAAATGCATTACATTTTCCATCAATCCTACTCCATAATTTCTCTGATTTTTCATCCTCTTGATGTGTATATGACATATCAAAATTGTCATATCTTCCTCCATATTGCCTTGTCTTGAAAAAGTCTGCTTTGTTTTCATTTTTCTCTGAATGCTGTCTAATTTCAAAATTCTGTTCTTTGCCCTTATCTATAGCTTTCCTTCCTTTCACACTTCTTTTCATTCTTCCTTCTTCTCCCTTACAAATCTGTAAGTTACTAAATTGTCTTTTCCATGCCTCTTCCTTTCCAATCAAAATCTACCAATCTCTAACCCTCTTTGTTTCTTGACATGAAACAAAATCATATGCAATAGATTTTTCCTTCCCTGATAAAGTTCCTTTTAGAATAAAAATTACTATCAACACCATAAATATCAGTTTCCACTGAAACCCTTTGTTGCTCACTGTAAATGTATCATTCATGAAAGCATCCTTACCTTCATTTTTTGATATTGCCTGTCTCTCACCAGTTTATTGATTACATTTACCTTTATACTTTTTGCAAATTGTACAAGTAACACTACCTTCAAATTTTTGTTGTGCATCAACCTTTGCCAGCTGATCCTTATGTTCTTGACTGACTTCTTTTTCTCTCCTCTTTATAGCCTTTTCTGGATTAGCTATACCTTATTGGACTGAATTATTCTTATAAATATCTGTTCTATCATCTTCCACAGTATAATCTTTAGTAAGATCTTTCTCCATTAATGCTCCATTATGTTTTTCCAAGACAATTTCTTGTCCATTAACTGTCAACACAAGTTCATAATTTTTGAGTAAAAATGAAATAGATAATCCCATTACCTCAAATGTTTGCATTGTACACATACTTTTGGTTGTTCATGTCATAAGGCTATCTTCATACCTCTATTCAGCTTCTTCTTTTGCAATCTAAAATTTCCTTTTTTCTTCAGACTGTTTGTCATTCCTTTGCCAGATCTCACTAGATTCATCACCTCCAGCTTCCATGGTAGTTTTCAACATTGGTACATTTGTAGTGTCCTTGAACACATGTTCATTCAAGAATTGTTCCATTATAGTCACCTCTTCTAACATCTTCATTTCTTCAACAACCTGCATAAACATATCTTGTAAAGATTGTTCATCACCTGTATACATACACAAATCATCAGTTTCAAAAATACTAGGCTCCTCTTTCTTTGATGTCTCAATCATCACATCTCTCTCCCAATCTGAACTTGTCCAATAGTTCAAAAATTCATCAATGATTCCTTCCTCAAAAAATTAATCTTCTTGCTTAGGTCTATAATAGTCATCTTCCCTCTCTAACTCAATTGTTCTGAGTTCCTCTCTTAATCTGATATACATTCTTCTGTTTATCTGCTTTTGCAACAACTTCCACTTTATCTTCTTTCTTCTCATAGTCCAACCATAAATTTGGTTCTTCATACTATTCTCAAGCAGCACCATTATTGCATCAACACTTGCTTTCAATTCTGAAATTTCTCTATCAAATACTTCTTGACTCATTTTCTTACCTTTGCCATTTTCCTTGGCACCTTTCTTTCTTTTGTTGTGGCTTCTCTCTGAACCCATATTATGACTATCAGTAGTCACTTTCTCTTCCATCTCTATGAGCTCCTCACTCGCTATGATCTGCACTAAGCCTCTGCAACAGCCAGTCCTTCCTGCTGCCACTTACCTCGCCAATCCCTCTCTGGACTTGGTCTTTTGGTAAGAACTAGTTCTCTAATTATGGAACCTCTTGAGCATTCCTCTTCTGCTCTTCCTAGGCTTATATCCTCCACTTATCTTCTCTTGAGAACACTTCAATTTTTCTCCCTGTCCAACTTTTAGTTGAAATACTTAGGTTCACTGCTACTAACACGACTCTTCTCTCTCTTTACACAGTCTTCTAATGTGTGTTGCTGCTATCATTTTATTTCTTATAGAAACAATTCAAATGGAACCAACATCAAAATATGGTTCATACCTGAGAGATATCCAAATGATTTTATCTCTTTGAGCTTCCACTGGCTTGGAAAATACACATGTTGCTTTACTTTTCACTGTCTACACTTCAATTCTTCTGTCAACTAAATTTCCCTTCTTGCTGCGTACATCCATATTCACTTTATTTCCTTACAACATTTCTGTTGTAATTTCTTCATTCATTTATTTGTCACAGCTTCTTGGCTAAATTTTCTGTTGCTGCTTTCATCACATACATATATCATTAAAATTCTGCAAAGCTTTTACCTGATCCTGTCTTCCTCAAGTCTTTTTTCACAATCTTCCTTTGCTGAAGTTCTCATTGTCTGCAATATTTCAGAATTCCTCTTTGCATACAATCTCTTGTGTCAATCAATTCCACAGAGCATTAGTCTAGCTTTGATACCACTATGATGTAGCCAAAGCTGCAATTACCCACATCTACACATAAAAATGTGTTTCCAAATATTTACCCCAAATAAATCTCAGTATGAGGTAACCTTAATCTTGGAAATTATTCCCATTTCATAGTCTATGGTTTAAAAACCCACCTTGACATTTTATATTCCCGACCTTGACTTTGGTTCAAACCCAAACAATAAACTTTATAGGCGGAAGCATTAGCCTTTTTTCCAATCCAAAGTTTGAACCATATACTGAAAACCCACTTTATGAGATTATCGAATAAATATTCGACTTTGCAATAAACCCAAAATATAATGGTCCACGTTTAACATTCCACTAACCTTTATTCAATGCACTCACCCATCCGAATGCCAATAAATATTTGACTTTGCATTACATCCAAAGTATCAGCACATACATATATATATATATATATATATATATATATATATATATATTCAACCCATACTTGTCATTTCATTATATATCCATGCGAGCATATATTAAACCCAAATATCAACATAAGCATTTTTTCGGGCCCCACAGCATTGACCACGTTCCTGTTCATTAACCTTCGAATAGATCTGATGGATATCGCCTCAATACTTCAATCTGACGACTATCGCACATCGAAAGCTCACAAACTTTTATGCTTCAATATTACGCGAAATGAGTGGTTTTATGTTGCCACGCGTCACTCATTGGGTACTATCGCGTTCCCTTGGAAAAATACCACTTAACTCTTAATTGCTACACGAAAACCATTAATGGTTTTTTGAATCCGCTTTCACTGTTTAATCGCATAATTCCGCCATTACTGATGGTTCTGCCTTTATTTTTAACACAATTCCTCTGATTATAAAAGAGATTAAACATTGATGCGTTGAATTTTTGCGCGAAGCCTCAATCATTAACCATTCTGATTTAAACCACAGAAATAGCGGATTTTCTTCTCGGTGTGGGTTTTGAATCATATAATTTCACCATACTCCAGCTACGCATTCAAATTCGATTCCAAGGCTATAAAACCATGCTCGACTTATTCCTGATTCCACATTCGATCCAGAAAGGATCTGGATTATAAATTACATAACAAGCTTCTCTTATCATAGATGAATTGTGATCATCTTCCAAACCCCTTAAACACAGAAGCTTAAGGATAAATAGAACCCGCACAGAAATCTAAATAGCTATAGATATTGCAATTCTATTCCGCACAGAACCCAAATATTTCTAAACTTTGCAATTCTAGTCATCTCAACATTCATTCATCTGAGATCTTCTGATTGGGAATTTGATTCTACAGAACCTTAATTAACCATCCATAGATTTTCAAAGCATAACATAATAAAACACACGTAATCAAATCTTCATTAAACATGAATTATACAAGTACCATCAAACCCTTCTTACAGTCAGGATCTGGCCTAATATGCCTTACATAGCCTTCATCCTCTTTTCTGCCAAAGCCCGTAGGATTTAAAACTAAATTCTTTCTATCATCTAACTAACTCTCGTTCCTCTCTGTCCCTAATGCTTCGAAATATTTACAATTTACAAAAGAATGGATTCATGAACTAATTTTAGATCAAATCCAAAAATCTCTCACTGTCTCCTAGATTATCTATTTAGCTCCACTCTTTATTCAACAGAATCCTATATTAGATTTCTAAATCCTCCAAATCCTCACTATTCCTAGGATTCCTTACTCATCCCTAAGATTTTACAACTCACGAGATATTCATCAATTTATAATTAAATTTCCTCAAACTCAACTAAACTTTAGGAAAATAAATAAAATGATTAAGGGAACCCACTCCCTTTAGTAAATGAGAAATAAGACTCATGGGTCTTCTAAGTTTTGAAGAATGCCCCTGCATCACTGAGGAGGTGAGGCTTACAGGTGTGACAAGTCTCTTTTATGAGTGAGTACTTGTGCTATAATCAGCAAGGGAGGCATACCTATGCCTGCCGAGACAAAGTACAAACAATAATGTGTCCAATAAATAAGGGACTGAACTATATAGTACATGCTGGCAAAAACATGAGCTAGATAAAAAATATAATGATGAACCCCACATACATACTGTGCCTGGGATAACATCCAAGACTTATACAATAATATCTGAGTACATGAGATATAAGTACAACCAAAGTGCCCCTGTAAACAGGAAAGGGCTCTGAAAATCTGAATGATACATGCAAACTAAAAGGCATTGCAAGTGGTTGAGGCTGACATCATCAAATCTCTGGAGCTGCATCAAAGGCTGTAATGAAGAGGTCATCCATGCATGTGGGGGCTAACTAAAAGGAAACCCTCTCATGAGGTCTGAAACATCTCACACACACCCGAGAATCACTAGTACAGTCTATTTCATCACTGAACCATCAAGTATACGGATCTCAATCATGTTGTAAGGAGTTGGAGCTAAGAAACAATCAAGTCAAAGGGAAATAAGGAGTCCCTTTGCTTGATATGAGGCACCAAACAAGAGTGGAAGCTAGAACCAAGGTACACTACCCCCTAGAATTGTCTTCTGGAATGAATGATCTGATGTCGACAGAAGGAGTTCTGCCATAGGTGAGGCAATAAGGGATCCTCAACTAAGGCACAGGAGAAAATAGTAGAGCGACTGATAGACTGACACCAGGGATGATGATGAAATGGTGGGTACTGAGTAGCAGACTGACGACTTCCCTTGTTAGAGCATAAAGGGCATGGATGACCTAGCAGCAACTGACACAACATTAAAGGGGACAGGGGATAGTAGGACTAAAGGCCATAATGTGCGACATGAGAGAGGAAAAAAACAATGAAGGATGGAGGACTATAGCGGGATACAAAGGGACTCGGGATAGACTCCATGGATGTGATGATGACTCAACTCGGATGCTCTCAACAAGGGCGACTTGATGATGCTGCCACATAGAAAAGGTTCGATGGGGATCATAAAAACATGAGTACAAGGTGGTTACTCATGACGAAATTTGACACGAGCATGGACAAGTATAGCTGTAAAGTGGTGCCCCAAGTAAAAGTGTTGCAAGTGAAGAAATTCGATATTGAGGAGTGGTGAAGTGACCCTTCTTGGAAAAAATGTGTCCTGGTGAAGTATCAAATCACAGACAACTAACAGATACCCATTGGAGGGCTCGATGAGAGATTTCCAACTGTATGGACGATTTTTCAAACTGAGCTATAGTTTGGCCACAACAGGCGAAAGAAAAATCTTGGGTTTCTCTTTTAATAAGGAATTTTCCCTCCAAATTCACTCATTTTCAAGTGTAGCTATGGTGAATGTAGAGAGGAGAGAAGGCCCTAAATAATGCAGCGATCGTAGCGAACAAACCAATCATTGGAATCGAGATCCGTTAGTTGCAGGTAAGAGGCCTAACCCTACTCTTTCATTTCAGTGGATTGAAAGTTCATTTTAGGTCCCTAGAGCTCAGGAACAGACCCTTGCTCCTCTTCACGGCCGGGTTGCACTTTTTGGGGAAATATCTGCAACCTGGGTAGCAGGTTTTGGGCAAAAAACTACAACCTGTCTCAGGATTTGGATTGAAAAGTGAGACCTGACAGAGAGGGGTTTTTTTGTGCTGTTTTTTTGCTGAGAGTTGGGTTTTTATGTTTGGATACACTCTTTCCTTTCTATATACTGAAAAATATGATGGTTTTGTGCATATATGGCAGAATTATGGATCAACTGGAGAGAAAGAGACCTAGACACATTACAGTCGGAGATCTGAGAGGATCATGGTGTTCGTAGTGCATTGGCCAGGTTTGGGGTCCTAAAGTTTGTGGAGAACCCTTTGATGAGGGCTGGAGAGCCCTTGTTGGCTCAGATTGTCAATTATTGGGATCTAAACCATGAGGTCTTTATAGTGCAAGGGCACCGGATCGAGTTGATGATCCAGGATATATATATCATGATTGGTCTCCCACCACTTGGGATGGTGGGGAATACGCATCCAGTGTTACCACAAGGGTAGAACATAATGGAGTTTGTAGAGTGCCATTGTCGACCAGGTCTCCATGTCAAGGGGACATGAATATCGATCGGGGATATAGAGAGGTTAGACACCTGTGTTTTGGCCGCAGTGGTGCTGTAGATCCTATGAAACCAAGCACTACATCACATCATAGGAGGGAAGATGATTCTTGTTGGGAGTGTGTTAAGTGGGACCTACTATGTGTGCACCAAAATGATATTGTCATCGTTGAAACGACAGTTTTCACTATGCAAATGGCAAGTGAACCATGACTGTGCATATGGCACAGTGTTATGCTCGCTCTTCTTTGAGAATATCCCGACACTTTGACCTTGGATACAGATCTAGGATGGGGGCCCCAGGGAGCCCAGGATGTGCCGGTGGGGGTGGCTATTGTGTAGAGGAGGGGGTGGGGCAGTCGAACGGGTGTTCTAACCCGAGTTCTTTGCTCATTGGAATCAGATGCCACTATACATTAACAACTATCCCTATAGTGGGATGATTTATCATGGGGACCCAAACTTGCCACTGCCACTTGGTCGAGTATGGGGGCCCAATGGTAAGTGTAAAGTTGCTAATATTTTATGTGCATTTAAAAGCTTCAAAATAATGTAGATGGTACTGATTCTTTCACTTTTGGTATGCAGATACAACATCGGTAAAAATGGTTGGGTATATGGGACGGTCTGTAGTATCAGGAACTGTAGGACCTAGTGGATCGAGAGAACCACAAAATGAGGATGCAGAAGCCCTCCTAGAGGACATCCATCATAGATGTGAGAGGCTTCTGACCGATGTTTTAGAGTGTGTTTGGCAAGACTTGGATGACCAATACATAGAGCCATGTATTGGTCTACCCTCAGAGTGGCGAGGGGTCATGTGGCACATGGCGATGGCCAGACAGGGGATGTGCGATCTACGAGCTGCAGGAGCAGAGCCATTGGCTCAGTATCCTCCATATAGTGATTAGGTGTAGGGGAAGATGGTGCCCCCAGTTTTGAGTTTTTGTAACATGATATGGGCATGTCATATGTATCAGAGTTAATGAACTCTAAAACATTTTATATGACACATATTATGGATATGCATCATTTTGATGATTTTATGTTATAGTCTTGTGTTAAATTCATGTGCTAAGTGCCAATCTAGAATATTGTTTGCAATGTTATTACATAGTGATTTTTTTCTCTAGGTACATGACTAAATGTAATGATTTCAAATTCACACATCAAAATCTTCACTCATAAATATCTTCTAAAAAGGATATGATTGTGCACACAATAGACACCATTCAATTGCATGACAGGAAGCGGGGAATCTAAATGAACACGAAGTTGGAGGATGTGATGGGAAAGGGCATTGTTAGCCCTCTAATTTGCTCTCTTTTTACCATTTTCCCCTTCTTAAATTATAACCATTTACCTCTGTTTCACCTCTTTTATGCACCCTCATCTTGCACCAGTCCAAGCACGGTGACATATTTCATATAAACCTTTATTCTTCATGTTTTAATTCAATTTAGCATTAATTAAATATTTATTGCATGGTTTCTTATTTTTAAATCACTTTTGTAACTTATCAATATCTCCAAGGGCTATTTGATAGTTAGAGTGCTTACCGTGATCGCTAATCTTAGTGCAGGATCAGATCTTGCACCATTTCCAGCACAACAGATCTTCACGGCAGATCTGAACCTTCTTGATCACTGCCTTGTCTTGAGCAGCTTCAACCACGATAGCACGATTGATCCAAAGGCAACTAAGACCGAAGGGCGAAAAGCTGGAGATTAGCTAGGGTCGGTTTTGTTAGCTGCCTAATTTTGAAGGCCGAATGCTAAATTCTGCGATGGTTATGTAATCAGTTGAATGACATGTTACGGAATTTGGCCAACAAATATATATAATGTAAAATTTAAATAGGACTTAGGGGAGTTTTTGGAGCAGAGTTTTTAGAACGAAGTTTGATAGGCGGTAACAGGTTGTTTTGTTATCGCCCGAATCTGGGCTGGACATTGTATTAACGCATGTATTCACCTCAATGAATTAATAAAAGGGAGCTCCACCTCATGTTTCAGAAATTGTGTTTCTGTCTTTAAGCTGATGAATTGACTAATTTACTGAGCAGCGTTTTAACTTAAAAACGGAAACGCACTGGTTGGCTAGGGCCCATCCAACCCAACATGTTTACCGTATTTTCTGTTTCTTGTAATTTGTGTTTATATTGTCAAAGTGTGATTTAACTTTCAACACGTGTATTCTTGTCTGAGTGAAAACGGATCCGTTGTGTGAGGTAGATACATTTTTCTTTCCCTGCAATTTACTTTCCTGCACTTGATTTCAGATTGGTTTTCCTTTGCCTGGTACAAGTAGGAGAAACAAACCTACTGCAGTGCACGTTGGTGTGATATTTCCTTTTCCTAAAATTCTGTTTAATCGATTTTTCCACCTGGTCCAAGCAGGAGAAATGAACCTGCACCAGTTCACGTTGGTGTGATGCAGCAAGCTTTCTTAGTCTAATTTTCGCAATCTTATTTCTTTCTTTAAATTATTATGACAAGATAAATGATTGTTTCTTTATTTTTGCATTTTTTTAAGATAAAAAACATTCACTTTTATGTGTGCAATTTGATTCGATAGTAAACTAGCACTTGAAATAATTGAACACTCATTTTAAGGATTAAATGCTAAGTGCAAGAAGCTCTGATCCGGTACAAGAACCAGTTTCTTGCCACAAGATCTAAGTTCTCTAAACCTTGAAAAGTTCGAGCCCTTGCATGAAGTAAAAATCCTTCAATAAAGACACTATCTATACCTTCTACATAAATCTCTGATCTTGCACTAGTGCAAGCAACTAGTGCAGGATATATTAATGAAAGAAGGAAATCTCTAAAGAAGCAGGTTTAAGGGCCCATCTAACAAGACTGCTAAAGGTCTCTGCTAAAGGAAAACACACACTCAGTAGATTAGACAACCATTAGTGGGAGTGATTGCCTTTTATCTTTAATTCTCTCTTGCAAATGCATACTTCCTTGTTCCAGTCTTAGATTATTTTTAATGGTTCAAGTTGCCTTTTTCTCTTTTGATTTGATTCTGCAATATTTTATTTAAATAAAGTAGGGATTTACATTAGGAAGATTCATACCATCTCTGGTATTGTCTGTGCTTTGTCTCTAAGTTTACAAATCCCCCAGGTTGACAAATTAAGTGTTGAGGAGTTTGCTTAAGTGTAATTCGTGCACCCAACAAGCATTGGCTAATAAACCTCACACTGCATCATATTCAGCCTGGTTATTAGTGGTAGTACCAATGCATATACTGTTCGAGAGAACAAGTGAATGTAAAGGGGTGAAAATGGCCCAACCTGCCGAGGCTAAATTTCAGGAGTAGTGACTTGCACTGTCAGCATAACCGATATAAGGTGTGGACGAAGAGTCCATCTGAAAGGTGCCACTAGACAACAAATGGAAGGATGATGAACAATGCTGGCAACCTGAGTGTAAGGTAGAAATCAAACAAACACTGCTATAGGGAGTGCTCTGGGTAAGATGTCTACCTCCCGCACACCGACGGGTAGGTGGTGTGTGGGAGCTACCTTGGGGTCATCTTGTGCTCAAGTCACGAAATTCACCATAGACACGGATGGTGCCATCCCGCTTATGGGCTGGAAAGATGAAGTCAAGGGTGAAAAAGGCTTCCATGATGTCATCATCACAGTATAAGATGGGGTGACTGGAGGAAGAGAGACCACATGACGCGGCGAACCTACCTGACTCATCATCATGAGAAGAAAGGTTCACATGCGCATCATCATGGGGGCTGACAGAAGAACGAGTAGATAAGGGATCCACTGATGTTGAGCCTAGGGTGATCGCTGAAGGGAGGTCGAGTGAAACAGAAGGGGAAGTCTTCGAGGGAGCTTCCACCATGGATATCACGAATGATGATAGGTAGAGGACGGTGCAGGTTCCGTCATCTCGACATCAGGAGGGGGAATGTCAATGGGAGTGGGTAAATCCTCAAGTTGGCCCGAAGCATACTGCGTAAGGACGGGAGAGGTAGATGGGTTTTGTTCAATCTCGTACTCCCGAACTACCTCCAAAGAGGCACGGTAATGTGGGAGGCGGGGACAACAGTGGGTATAATGGCCATGGAGATCACAAAAAGCACAAGGTTTGTTGGTGTGAATAGTTTTAGGGTTCTTGGCTACAGTCAAGGAAGAGACAGAGGCATTAGGGACTGTAGACTCAGGGAGCGCAAAATTAACCATGGGTTTGAAGCGAGGCAATTCAGGAGAATGATGGGTGGCATGACCGAAAACATCACACAAATCACATGGGGAGGTATGCTTTAGAGGCTAAGAAGGAGCAGGATCAGTCAGGGCAGCATTGTCTTTAAGTGCCTTCTTGTGAGTTTTTCCCCTTTTACCCGAATTTGTCGCAACAGGAGGAGGTTCCCGTTGAGGTGGCTGAGGCACAGTAGCAGAGGGAGGGGCCATGGGGACCTGTTAGATAGGGGTCAAAGAAAGATAAGGTTTGGGCTGACCAGTCAAGGTAGCAGCTAGGGGATCGATGTACTAGACGATAATCCCCAGGGTCAGGTTAGGAAGGGATAAGGTAGCCATAACAGGTACCGAAAACACTCCAGGAGGGGGAGCTAGGAATGGTATATGACCGGAGGGGTAATGGCCAAGCGGGACAACTCCGAGATGGTTAAGGCCAAGAGGAACCATGCCAAGAGGGTAGAGAAGCTCATGGATACCAGCTGCAGATGAAGGGCCAAGAGGACTGGGTCCAGGAGGCTGAGTCGAAGTGCTAGGAGCAGGTTGAGGAAGGCGGGGCTGCTGACTAGCGAAAGTGGGCCACTTGAGGGAAGCCCGAGACGATTGCATTATGCAAACATTCGATGAGCTAGGATCAGAGACAAGAGGAGGAAGACCAAGGAAGGGCCCAAGAAAATACGAGCTTTTGTAGACTCTGGGTGAGACACTAGTTAAAGGTTCGACAGTTTTCTTATTGGCCACTGAAGATATGATGGACTCAAGGGAGGCCTAAGACTTCGGTTCATAATATGTCAACTAGTTAATGGTGAATATCTTTCCATTATGAGGAAAGGACATCTTATGGTGAACCGCAGATGGTATAGCAGACATCGCATAGGTGTATTTACAACCCAATAGAATGTTGTAATCTAAGGGGGCTTCAATGACTTCTACATCAAAGCAAACAGTCTTGCCCCCAAGAGTAATAGGACAATTGCGGAACATGCCAATGGGCTTGGAGGAGTGGCCATCCCACGCTCAGAGGGTGATAATGGAAGGGGCCAACTTAGGTGATACGAGTTGCTTCCAAACCGAAGCGGACATCACACAGGTGGATGCCCCCTCATCAATGATACAATGGGAGACGTTGGCATTCCGGATCTTGACAAGGATTTGGAAGGCAACAGAAGCAAGAAGGGGAGAATGTTCTGACCGGTCAACATCAAAGATGATTAAATGATCATCTGAAGGATCTACAACGCCAATATAAGTTAGTATAGTTTTTTGTTATGAAGGGCATGATTGGAGGAGTTCCAACGTTGAGATGGTAGCATAAGATTGCGTCAAATCATCAACTATACTATACGAATGGGAAGCTTTGCCAGAATTAGCGTTTCAATGTAATGGTCCCTTAGGGATCTTGGTATGAACCTCCACCTTAGGTTGAGGGATCTGTAAAGGACCATTGGTTGTCGAAAGAGGCTCTCTAGAACCTAAAGAATGGGGGTCTGGGGCAAACGTAACGGGAGGCTTGTTGTACTGACGGGACCAAGTCTGAAGGTTGAGGTCAAAGGTTATGGGTTGGTCTGAGTTCATCATGAGAATTTGGTAATCATAGGTACTAGATGGAGGAGGTTGAGTGGCTGCCTGACCTTCAGGTGCTTGGGTAGCCACAAATCCTTGCTGAGGGAAAGGATTGGTAAACACAGTCGGCAGGATAGGTGTAGTATTGGGAGGAACTAAAGGGGAGGCTTGTTGTCCTCCTCGCGATGTTGCTTGAGTATCCCACATCTAGCACATCTATGGTAAAAGAGGAAAATCATGGGTGTAATGACCATAGAACCCACAACAAGAACAAGACTTATTCATGCGAACATGATTGTCCTGCTTGGGCTAAGTGCCTTGTTGTTTTTTAGCAGTGTTAGGTGCATTCCTTTGGGGATTAGGTCTTGGATTACCTGGGGCAGATTGATTTTTGGTGCCTTTCCTTTTCTTTTTGGAAGTAGGATGATTAGTCATGCCCTACTGTGCATACACCTACCCTTAGGGGGGTGGTGGCTTCTGTTGCGGGGGTTGAGAAGGCAAGGGAGGCGGGGGTGCTAATTCTGGAGGAGTTGGAGCACCAAGATGTGGATACGGATAATAAGGAGGTTTGGTAACATTCTGGTAAATAGGTTGGGCAAAAGGAGGAGGCATGTCGTATCCTAGATACATGCTACCGGGAGGGGGAAAAGTGCTGGAGGAGTTGACCCCTCCCTGAGGAAAACCATAACCAATATGAGGATGAGCATATGGACGAGAAAGGGCTCCAATGATACCGTCGGCGACATGGGATGCCCCTGATGCATTGGCACCACCAGGTATAGGGAGATCAGGTAAAACGGTATAAACATAACCAAATTGAGTGTAGATCAGGTCATATTTTAATGCAATTTGAAGAGCAGCTTCTTAGGTTTGAGGGAAATGCGATGCGACATATTTGCTGATAGTGGGCAAAAGGGATCTAAGGAACTAGTCCATGTAGACATGGTCTTCGAAGGTAGGGGATCAACATAGGCTCTTTCTTCTCTACCATTCCTAGACATGATCGGATAGGCGGGTCGTAGATGATTGACGGAAAGAGGTCAAAATTTCGGTACTAGTGTCATAACGATGAGGAAGTTGGAAATAAGACAGAAAATCCCAAGCAAGAGTCGCAAAAGTAATATGGGAGGTGGAGGCCTAGTCAAGATACCACTTAGAAGCTTCTCTAGTAAGCATACGTTGGAATAGACAAAGATAGACAGAGTCATCGGTGATGGAATTAGATGAACACCACATGTAGAAAGATCAAACATGGTTTGTAGGATCTTCTCCAGAAAGACCTTCAAACTTGGGGATGTCGAAAGGGAGCTTGGTTAGCATAGCATGCCAACCAGTGTCATCGCATATGGGGTCATTGATCAACTGGTTAAAATTGGGAAGACTGAGGCCTACCATATAGGGGAGCAAGGGAGCATCCGGGATAGTTCATGTTGAGGTCCCACTAGTAGTATTCCCAACATTAGGGTCGAGGCTACCACCAGTGTTAGGTCCTTAACCAGACATGATGAAGGTGTCAAGGGGATAATTGGCGATGGAACCAGAAGGGGAACCAAATGAACCAAAAGAGGAGTCATAATGTGTACTCGGTGGAGGACTAACTCGGATCCTACGCAGGGGAGTAAGTATTCCTAACAGAAACTGAGGATGAAGGCCAAGAAGTCTCCGGGATAAATGCCTTGGGGGTGAAATGATGACAGAAAAAACACAGATCAAAGGGAAGAGATACCAACAAGGGCAAGGAGGTGCAGGATCAAATGATTACAATGTCAAAAAAAGGGCAGAGAGGTGCAGGATCAATTTATTACAATGTTATAGTATTTTCCTGGCGGTGTTAACCAAGCTTTTCTTCACTTAGGGTGTGTGTGTTAAGTGTGTTAATTTTAACTTTTAAACCCAGACGTTTGTAGAGAAGAAGAAAAAGTGTGTTGTATAACTATAAATAAATCTACAGATAATAGTAAATGAAATTGAATATAACAGAGAATAAACAACTAGTTATGCATTAACCTAAACCCAAGGAGGCGGGCCTCTCAACAACTAGTCCATGGGTAGGAAAAAAATGTAGCCAAAACACACCTAAATAGCCAATGGATCTAAATTTTGGAGGGTCAATGATCTAAAGGTCATATCTGCTGGAAATAGGTGCAGATAATAGCAAAAAACCAAAGGGAAAAATGCTACAAAAGAGGTGGCAAAATGCTACAACCTGGAGGGAAATAGAGGGGACCCTAGAGGAAGACCCAAACAAAACTAAAAAGAGGTGTTTTGGATGAATGAACAACCAATCTGAAATGGATCTAAAGATAAGGGATTAGATCTGAAAATGGCTGAACACACTGAAATTTTAGGCGACTTGTAGTAGCTAAAACTCTTCCTAGAAAGGTGGAGGGTACTGAAGCCCTATGGGGCTACGTTCCCACTTTGATGAGTAAAATAGAGAAAGTATAGGTCCAAAATGGGTGGAGACTCAGACAACCCTAAACATAGGCCCGAACAAAACAGAAAAATCTCAGAAAAATTCCCTCAAAAAGTTTAGGTCGCAATTTCTGACCTGTTTTCTACAGACGTAGTAGGTTTTGGCCTGTTTTATGCGTCCTGGAGGTTCAGGTCGCAAGATTTGGCCCAAAAAGTGCGACCTTCACTTCCAGCACTCTCGAGAGCAGGTTTCAGAAAAGTTTGTCGTCTCAGCTATGGTTGATGCCTGTCACCTGTGAAATAGGTTTGAAAACACATGGAAGTTAGAATTTTTAATGTTTTAGGGTTTTATTGTTGAACCTTTAGTTAAACTGAGAGGGGGGGGGGGTGAATCAGTTTAACACCTTCATTTATCTTTCAAAAATTTTCATTAAACTTATTTACACCTTCAATCCAATTTAATATGTGAGTAATCTTGGAATGTAAGCAGCAGATATTAGTATAATATAACAGTAGAGTTAATATGAGAGCAGCAGGTATTAAGCAGATGATACATATCAGATCAATACATAAATATCATACACAAAGACACCATATATAAGTGGAAACCCATAAAGGGAGAAAACCACATCTTATTATTGTTGTGATGCAAAGGCAAGCTCCAACTCCCTCTCACCACTATTTTCTGCAGGCACCAACCTACAGGAGGCTCTATCCTCAATTCTACAAGCTACAACTTGCAAGGAAGCTCCAACTCCCTTCAATTTCCGTGCACCAACCTGGGCTGTGAGGCTCCAACCCCGCCGCCCATAATCGACGACTATCAAGTTGCAACTTGATAGGGAAGCTCCAACTTCCTCAATTTATCAAACTGAAAGTTTGCTGATTTACCTTAGATATCAGCCCTGTTCTGTAGCTTCTCCTTCTGTTCTGCCTTTTTTAATCTTCTTAATCTTTCTCTCGCTCACTCTTTCATATTCTCTTGATTTACTCTCTCTTTTCTTCCTTTTCTTGAATATCAAGATGATATTATTTATAGATTTCCTCACATGACTATTTGTATTCTACTTGGAATTCGAAATGGATAGTCATGTCTCTTTGCCTTCTACCTTCTCATCTCTTTTCAGCTCACTCAGAAAAATGTAACTGTAAGTGCTTATTTTAATATTACAGTGAGATATTTGTTCTCTTTTGGAGACTTGCCAATTTATCACAAACAATAAAAATCAATTAAAATAATTACATTTGAATTACAAAATGAATTCGAGTTCAACTCATTTAGTCTTTTGGCTTTTCTTGGACTGTGCTTGTCTTTTCTGTGACTGTGTTTTAACTCTTTTCTACTTTGTATCCTTTTCTGTCCTCTTCTGTGGTGTAATTGCTGCATACGTGTAACTGTGCCTTTTATATCAATGTATTTTACATAAATATGTAACCGCTAGCAATAGATCTGGGCAAATTCTAGCGCTTTATATACAGCCAGTGTCTTGTTGATGTGGCGAGTTCCGCAGGCCGGAACATACATATATTACAATTGTATTATATTGATAATCGCCCTTCCATTAAGCTGAGGCCTGTGGGTCTACAGACCACACGACTTATTTTAATATCATCGCAACCATTGGTTTATATATATAACATCCCTTTTATATATATAACCTAACTTTCATTACACTAACGCTCTTTTAATATACCTTTAAATCAACTCTCGGAGTAACTAATGAACCCTTTTAAAACATATAAGAAATCCTTTCGGGCCCACTTGCCGCGCTTCCCAATGCAATGAGTCTCCTCTGATTGCGATCGATCGCTCCTGCTCCGATTGCGATTGATCACAATCACAACTTCGAATACTCCGATGCGATTGAATCGCTCTTAAGTTCTTCCGATTCTGCGGTCACTGTCATCGTTTCGTCGATGCGATTGACCATCGATGCGTCAGATTCAAATTTTATTAATCAAAAGTTTATAAGCTCATCAAAGTTCGAATCTCTAATCGCAAACGTGTCTTTTAATATGTGTTGCGATTGGCCACCGTTCATTGTATTTTTCCGATGTGATTGGGAAAGGACTTCAAAACATGCTTGAATTATAATTCATACCATCGGGGTCCGACTTCCAATCGCAACTGCAACTCTTCATGGTACGTTTCGATCTCCTTTTGCGATTTCCGATTGCGATTGATCGCAATCGCAACTTTGAGTTGCAAGTCCCTCTGCTTTGTTTACCTCCGATGCGATTGGGAAGGAGTCCCACCATATAAAACTTTGTTTTGTGCGCTTCATATATATACCTTGGACCTTTGGTTATATGCTCTAGGCTTCATTGTATTTGCAAATTCTCTATTTATTTAAGTTCCGAGACTTATCAATTGCGGTTTATAGACCCATCGGGTCCGGATTCTCATCGCAATCGCAATTTCCAGTGGGTTACATATTACACTGCTCTTGTGATCTCCGATTGCGATTGGGGAGGGGTCCCACCGTATAAAGTTTGGTTCTTATAATAAAGCGCTCCACTTATATAACTGATATATATGTATACTTTGCCGCTGGAGTTAAGCGATTCCCGGAATAATATTTGTGATATATTAACTGAATAACGCCAGTTGGAGTGTGTGATTCCCGGAATGAGGTTCTGTATTATGTGTGTAATGCCCAACTAGAGTATGCAATTCCTGGAATGAGGTTCTGTATTATGTGAATTACATTGCCATTGTAGTTAAGAGATTCCCGGAATTATTTGTAATTATATATATATCCTCCGGTTGAGGTAGCGATTCTCGGAATTTTATAACGGCTCTCCCTCTACCTCTGCCTCTACTCTTCCTCTGTATGCGTTGCTTCTGTCGCTCTGCCTCTACCTCTGGCTTCTATGACTGTTACATTTTGACATTCTTTTTGTTGTCTCTATTGCTTTCACCCTCTATTGCTTTCACCGTGCTTCTTTCTCTTTTGCTTCGGGGGCCGGGCCGCTTCTCCTTTTTCCTCGAGCGCTGCCCTTTTTGCTATCAATGACAACATTTCCAATGGGCCTCATATTGATGGAAATCCACTTCTCTTTTTCACTTGCCTTTTCTTTCTCCCCGTCGCTGTTTCTTCTCGCTGTTCGCTCTTCCTCCTGTTTTTTGTTCTTTCCTCCCCTTTTGGACATCAATGGCAAAGGGTTGCTTTATGCATTTCCTTTCTCTGAGTTACGTTTAGGTCCTCTTCTGCTGAAATTGGACTATGCTGCTCGAGAGTGATGTATGAAACTTGTTGAGAGAACACTTTGGTATAGTGAGCCGATATATGTTTTATAGTTGTGTTTCATTTGTAGTGCCTATAATATGCATTTTACGATTGAAAGGTTCTTGTTGCTTCTGAATGCTGATAATGCTGATAATACTGATAATGCTGATCTGTTGGATTTGTTTTATGCTTATCTTGCTGGCTGTTCTCCCCCTGGAATGATATCTTCGTTTTGTTCTCCCCCTGAGACTGTACTTTCTCTTCATATTAGAGAATAATATCTACAGATACTACCCCTAGTCTGTCTTTCAAATATTCGAATGGTTCTCTGGCAAGTGGTTTAGTAAATATATCTGCTGTCTGCTCTTTTGTTGGTACATACTCTAGTTTTACTATCTTCTGAGCCACTTGTTCCCGTAGAAAATGATACTTGATTGGAATGTGTTTAGTTTTTGAGTGAAGTACAGGATTTTTAGATATACTTATAGCACTTGTATTATCACATTTGATTGAGATAGGTTCATTAATGCTTACCTTCACATCTTAAAGAGTCTACCCACATGACTTGAGCACAACAAAGTTGTTGCTGCTACATATTCTCGTCTGCACTCGTTGACAAGGAGATAGATGTTTGTTTCTTGCTTAACCATGCCACCAGACTTTCTCCTAGATAGAATGCGCCTCCACTTGTACTTTTTCTATCATCCACACAGCTGGCCCAATCTGCATCTGTGTATGCTGATAAAGTGAAGTTTTTGGTTTTAGGATACCAAAGCCCATATTGTGCTGTTCCTTGTAGATATCTGAGTATTCTTTTTACTGCCAGAAGATGGTTTTGTTTAGGTGTTGCTTGATATCTTGCCACTAGTCCTACTGCTAGCATGATGTCTGGTCTTGAAGCTGTCAAGTACAGCAGGCTTCCTATCATGGATCTGTAGAGTTTTTGATCTACATCTGCAGACCTATCATCAGCACACAGCTTGCATCCCGTGATCATGGGGGTTGTCATTGGTTTGCAATCCTCCATTTTGAATTTTTTCAGCATTTCTTTTAAGTATTTTTCTTGAGAAATGAATGTGCCAGTGTTCTTTTACTGAATTTGCAGTCCTAAGTAGAAACTGAGCTCTCCAATCATAGACATTTCAAACTCTGTTTTCATCTCATCAGCAAACCCTTTTGCTAGTTCATCTTTGTTGCTTCCAAACATAATGTCATCAACATATACAACAACAATCAGGAGTTCATTTTCATGGGCTTTTATGTATAAATTGTTGTCTACTCCACCTCTCTTAAAACCCTGTTTTTGCAAATATTTATCACGTCTTGAGTACCAAGCACGAGGAGCCTGTTTCAGTCCATATAGGGCCTTCTTCAGTCTGCATACATAGTCTTCTTTGTCTGTCAATGAGAAGCCTTCTGGTTGTTCCATGTACACTTCTTCTTCTAGATCTCCATTAAGAAAAGTAGACTTTACATCCATTTGATATACCTTGAAGTATTGATAGCATGCAAATGCCAGGAACATTCTGATAGCTTCCATTATAGCTACAGGGGCAAATGTTTCATCATAATCAAGTCCTTCTATTTGTGAGTATCCTTTGCAGACCAGCCTTGCTTTATTCCTGATTACTTGTCCTTGCTCATTCATTTTGTTTTTGAATACCCATTTTGAACCAATGATATTTTTTTCAATAGGTCTAGGAACTAGTTCCCAGGTATTGTTCTTCTCAATTTGGTCCAATTCTTCATTCATTGCTTTTACCCAATACTTGTCCTTGTTGGCTTCTTCAAATTTCTTTGGCTCTATTTGTGATAACATGGCTATGTATACTTCTTCTGTTTGTTTTGCTAGCTGCCTTCTTGTCTGGACTCCTGCTTTCTTGTCTCCTATGATCTGATCTTCAGGATGATTCTTCTGAGTGTATCTTGAGGGGGTTTTCGAGCTCAGCTCTGCATCATCTGTTGTCTTGCTTGTTTCATCATCATCCTTGTCTTCCTCTTCATGGTTGTATGATGGGCTGCAGCAGTCTGTATTTCTTGTATTGTTTGGAAGTTCTTCATCAAATCTCACATCAATACATTCAACTATTTTCCGAAGAGTCTTGTTGTAGCACCTGTACCCTTTACTTTTGGATGCATATCCTAAGAATATTCCTTCATCTGCTCTTGCATCAAATTTCCCCAGATTTTCATCATTGTTCTTTATGTAGCACTTGCTGCCAAAAACTCTAAAGTGCTTGATTGATGCAGGTTTACCATGCCATAGCTCATAAGGTGTCTTATCAATGTTAGGTCTTAAATGAGCTTTTTTTAGAATATGTACTGTTGTGTGTACAACTTCTGCCCAAAAAGTTTGAGTAATGTTATTCTCTTGCATCATAGCTCTAGCTATTTGTTGTATAGACCTGTTTTTTCTCTCTGCTACTCCATTCTGCTGAGGTGTCCCTGCAATGGTAAATTGTTGTTTTACTCCATGTTCATTACATAGGTCTGCAAAGTCATAATCTGTGAATTCTCCTCCTCTATCTGATCTGATACACTTTAGCTTGCATCCAGTTTGATTTTCTGCTAATGCTTTGAATATCTTAAACTTTTCCAGTGCTTCTGATTTTTTCTTGAGAAAAGCAACCCATGTCATTCTGGAGAAATCATCTATTATCAACATGAAGTAGGATTCTCCACTTGGTGTTTTAGTTCTTGCAGGTCCACACAGATCCATGTGCACAAGCTAGAGTGGTCTTCTAGTTGATAGCTCATCTTTAGATTTAAAGGATGTGCGAGTTTGTTTCCCAAATTGACAAGATTTGCATATGGTATTTGAAGGCCTCTTTATTTCAGGCATATCTCTGACAGCTTTCTTCTTGCTCAGTCTGATGATATGGTCAAAGCTGAGATGTCCCAATCTCATATGCCACAACCATGACTCCTCAATTTTGCTAAGATGGCAGGCTTCATCTTCCTCTTTCACTATGTATACATTGTTCTCTGTTCGAACACCTTTGAGCAGAGTCTTTCCTATTGTGCTTGACTTGAATACACAATCTTGTGCTCTAAAAAGAACTTCACAGCCTTTGTCACACATCTGACTGACACTCAGTAAATTTGCTTTCAGTCCATCCACAAATAGTACCTCTTGGGCTTTTCCTCTACCATTGTCTATGCTAACTGAGCCTTTTCCCTTGATCTTTCCTGATTTATCATTACCAAAAATAACATTGCCAGATTTCTTTTCATCAAGAGTTATAAAATTGCTTCTGTCTCCAGTCATGTGTTTGGAGCAGCCACTGTCCAAGTACCACTGGCTTTTCAGATCTTGAGCAGTTAGAGCCAGGTCACATTTATTCTCCTTCTTTTTCCACTGGAGGCATCCTTCTGTTTGATATCTTTTGTGAGGTGATGAATTGCATCCTTTCAGAGGACATTTGGAAGGCATATGTCCAGCTTGATCGTATATAAAGCGTTTGATCATAGTTTTTTCAGAGTTTTGAGTATGACCACAATTTCTTTGATTCATGAACCTCCTTGAGGTGTAGAACATCATTCTTTTTCCATACTTTCTACATTCAATAATTTTATGGCCAAATTCCTTACAATAAAAACAATAACCATAGAAATTATTTGCATACCTGATGTAAGATTGTTTTCTCCATTTGTTTGTTTGAGATAGCCTCTTCACTGTTTGCATCTTTTGTAGGTATGAATTACTCTTCCTTGCATAACAATATGCAGCAATGTGTCCTGGCTTGTGGTAGACATAACAGGTGGCATTCTTCATAGGAGGGAAGAATCTCCTCTGATGACTTCCAAATTTGATATACTCAGGGGCATATGATTCTTTTTTTTCCATCTTAGTATTCATTATATTCCTTGTTACTAGAGATTTCTTCTGATCTCTATCATCCTTATTACATGTTTCTTCTTTTGTGGGAATTGTCTGGGCCTCTTCATCAGTCTTCTTTGCTTTTACAAAAATTATATTTTTGTTTTCCTTTTCTCTGCCTTTACTTGATTCTCCTTCATAGCCTATTCCTGTTTTTATCATTGGGGATCTTTGAGCAACTAGGATATCATTCAACTTGCTAGAGCTTGTTGTTTGAGAAGAATTTATAACCACTGTCCTTTGAGCATTTTCTAGTTTCTTCCTGAGACATACCACTTCTTCCTCCAACTTCTCTTGTTCTTGGGTTTTATCCTTGATTTTCTGAAGTAACATATCTTCTATCTTCTTGGCTTCTTCAAGCCTTACCTTCAGCAGCATGAGGACTTCTGAATTTTGTTCTTCTTTTACACATTTTAGGAGAATCTCTTTTTGTTTTCTGCATTTTAGTTTGAGTCTGTCAATCTTCTCCAGAGCACTTCTTAGCTCCCCCTCAAGGTCTACTTCCCCTTCTTCTTCTTCATCTTCTAGTAGGAGTCCCTCAAGATCTTCTATGGCAATCAATAAAAATTCCGAGGTTCCTTCTTCACTTGAGGGTTCATCTGAGTCTTCAGATGCACTGCTGTCTTGTTGAGCATAGAAGGATTTTCTGCTGAATTTCTTTCCTTTCTGCCAGAACTTTGATGTGTCTTTCTCTGATTCTTGAGCTTGATTTCTTACTTTCTTGTGAGGACATTTAGCAACATAATGTCCAACTCTTCCACAGTTAAAGCATTTGAAGGGAAGTTTACCTTTGTATCTACCTGAGCCTCTATCCAATTTCTTGACAAATTTAGCCTCTTCTTCATCAGAGCAGGAGCATATGTCTTCCTTTTCTTCTTTCTTATTTTCTGTTTTGAATGCTGCCTCCCTTGTGCTTGGCTTCTTCTGTGGGAGCCTCATCTCATATGCTATAAGATTTCCTAGTAGCTGGTTCATGGTCAAGGTCTCCCAATCAGCTGTTTCTTCTATTGCAGACACCTTTGGATTAAATCTGGATGGAAGAGATCTTAGAATCTTTTGTACAATTATACTTTCTGATGTTTTTTCTCCAAGAGCTTTCATATTATTAATAATTTATACAACCTTTAGAAAGAAACTAGAAATATCTTCATCATCATTCATTCTTAAGTTCTCAAACTGGGCTCTATAGACTTGAAGTTTGGCAGTCTTTACTTTCTTGTTTCCCTCATGTATGTTCTCAAGAGTATCCCATATTTCTTTGGCAGTGTTTTTGTGCATTACTTTAATAAACTCTACTTCACACAATCCATTTAATATGGCATTCATGGCTTTTGCGTTAGCTACAAAGTCTTGTTTGGCTTCTTTCTCTGAGTCAGTTGCCTTTGGGGCATATCCTAAATCCACTGCATCCCAAACTTCTATTCCTAGAGACATTATGTATGTCCTCATTCTGGTTTTCCAGAAAGCATAATTTTCACCAGTGAAGAAAGGGGCTTTGTTGGTTGAGCATCCTTCTTTACTAGCCATCTTGGGAACCCAGTGGGAACCCTTTCTGGGCTAAGTTGGGGACTGGAGCATTGAAGAACCCGCTTCTCGACAATTAAGTTAATTGTTGAACCCTTAGTTAAACCGAGAGGGGGGGGGGTAACCGGCTTTACACCTTTCATTTATCTTTTCCTAAATCATAAAACTTATTTACACCTTTTCAATCCAATTTAATATGTGAGTAATCTTGGAATGGGTTAAACAGATATTAGTGTTAATACACAGAGAGTTAATATGAGAGCAAAGAGATACAGATGATACATATCAAATCAATACATAAATATCACACAGAGACAAAGTATAAGTAAAAACCCACAAGGAGAAACATCTTATTATTGTTTGTGATGCAAAGGCAAGCTCCAACTCCCTCTCACCACCGTTTTCTCGGTGCAGCATCAAACTTGCCGTGATAGCTCTATCTCGGTTCTCAGCCAACTTGCAAGTGCCACCTCAACGAAACTGCGCAGGCACCAACCTACAGGAGGCTCCAACCTCAGTCAGCTACAACTGACGACTATCAAGCTGCAACTTGATAGGGAAGCTCCAACTTCCTCCATTTATCAAACTGAAAGTTTGCTGATTTACCTCAGATATCAACCCTGTTCTGTAGCTTCTCCTTCTGTTCTGCCTTTTTTTAATCTTCTATGCCTCACTCTTCTATATTCTACCTTCTCTTGATTTTACTCTCTCTTTTCTTCCTTTCCTTGAATATCAAGATGATATTATTTATATATTTCCTCACATGACTATTTGTATTCTACTTGGAATTCGAAATGGACAGTCATGTCTCTTTTCCTTCTGCCTTCTCATCTCTTTTCAACTCACTCAGAAAAATGTAACTGTAGGTGCTTATTTTAATATTACAGTGAGATATTTGTTCTCTTTTGGAGACTTGCCAATGCATCACAAACAATAAAAATCAATTAAAACAATTACATTCGAATTACAAAATGAATTCGAGTTCAACTCATTTAGTCTTTTGGCTTTTCTTTGACTGTGCTTGTCTTTTCTGTGACTGTGTTTTAACTCTTTTTTACTTTGTATCCTTTTCTGTCCTCTTCTATGGTGTAATTGCTGCATACATGTAACTGTGCCTTTTATATCAGTGTATTTTACATAAATATGTAACCGCTAGCAATAAATCTGGGCAAATTCCAGCGCTTTATATACAGCCAGTGTCTTGTTGATGTGGCGAGTTCCACAGGCCGGAACATACATATATTACAATTGTATTATATTGATAATCGCCCTCCCGTTAAGCTGAGGCCTGTGGGTCTACAGACCACACGGCTTATTTTAATATCATTGCAACCATCGGTTTATATAAATAACATCCCTTTTATATATATAACCCAACTTTCATTACACTAACGGTCTTTTAATATACCTTTAAATCAACTCTCAGAGTAACTAATGAACCCTTTTAAAACATATAAGAAATCCTTTTGGGCCCACTTGCCGCGCTTCCCAATGCAATGAGTCTCCTCCGATTTCGATCGATCGCTCCTGCTCCGATTGTGATTGATCGCAATCACAACTTCGAATACTCCGATGCGATTGAATCGCTCTTAAGTTCTTCCGATTGCGATTAGTCACTGTTCATTGTTATTTGCCGATGCGATTGACTAATATCGATGCGATTGGGATTCAAATTTTATTAATCAAAGTTTATAAGCCCATCGGGTCCGAACTCTTAATCGCAATCGCAAGTCTTTTAATATGTGTTGCGATTGGCCACTGTTCATTGTATTTTGCCAATGCGATTGGGAAAGGACTTCAAACACGTTTGAATTATAATTCATACCTCCATCGGGTCCGGACTTCCAATCGCAATCGCAACTCTTTGTTTGCACGTTCCGATCCCCTTGCGATTTCCGATTGCGATTGATCGCAATCGCAACTTTGAGTTGCAAGTCCCTCTGCTTTGTTTACCTCCGATGCGATTGGGAAGGGGTCCCACCATATAAAACTTTGTTTTGTGCGCTTCATATATATACCTTGGACCTTTGGTTATATGCTCTGGGCTTCATTGTATTCGCAAATTCTCTGTTTATTTAAGTTCCGAGACTTATCAATTGTGGTTTATAGACCCATCGGGTCCGGATTCTCATCGCAATCGCAATTTCCTGTGGGTTACATATTACGCTGCTCTTGTGATCTCCGATTGCGATTGGGGAGGGGTCCCACCATATAAAGTTTGGTTCTTATAATAAAGCGCTCCACTTATATAACAGATATATATGTATACTTTGCCGCTGGAGTTAAGCGATTCCCGGAATAATATTTGTGTTATATTAACTGAATAACGCCGGTTGGAGTGTGCGATTCCCGGAGTGAGGTTCTGTATTATGTGTGTAACGCCCGGCTAGAGTATGCAATTCCTGGAATGAGGTTCTGTATTATGTGCATTACATTGCCGCTGTAGTTAAGCGATTCCCGGAATTATTTGTAATTATATATATATCCTCCGGTTGAGGTAGCGATTCTCGGAATTTTATAACGTCTCTCCCTCTTCCTCTGCCTCTGCTCTTCCTCTGTATGCGCTGCTTTTGTCGCTCTGCCTTTGCCTCTGCTTCAATGATAACGGCTCTTCACTGTGCTTCTATGACTGTTACATTTTGACATTCTTCTTGTTGTCTCTATTGCTTTCACTGTGCTTCTTTTGCCTCCTTTGCCTGAGCGCTGCCTCCTTTGCCATCAATGACAACATTTCCAACATTTATAGCTTAAAAACAACATCAAGAAAAAAAAAAAGAAGCTGAAGAGAAATCCTAAGGTTTGAAGTAGCTGGTCATGCAGGTATTTGAAAAACGATAGAGGTCGTAATCGTAATCCCTAGTGGAGTCACCAGTTGTTAGGATGAATTCTAATCGCAAGCGTACAAAAAAAAGTCCACTTTAGCTGTGCATAACAAACAACCCTAACAGCAAATATGGTTTCCAATTTCTTTAGATCTGCAGTTAGTTGACCAAGATAAATGCTACAAAATCTAGATCTATGTGGTAAAATACATTAAGTAGTAAATAAATGCAAGAGTTTCTTCATGCATCCAATAGACAAGACAATAATATTTTTAAAGAATTTTTGTAATTTTTGACACCTGGAAAGGGAACATAGAAAGATGTTACCAGTCCCCCTCAATGGGATGGGTTCTTGTAAGTCCTCAGCACTTCAGATCTAAGATCTCTCTCTCTTGATGGTGTAGAAAACCCAGACCAAAAAAAAAATGGAACTCAAAGGGAGCTCACAAAAAATGGTAGCAAAATATGACAATGATGGAGGATCAAAGTCAGAACAAAAGTATAGATCTAGAGTGATCTTTAGGCAACAAAAGGTAGTGAGTGTATGGAAAAACCCTTCTATCTATAACAAAATATTGAGTTAGCCTAGATATTAGTGCATAATTAAAATATTATTAACCAAATCTAGATCCAACTTTTATGGAATATTTTATTATATTTGTTGGAGGGAAAAGGAATTTGAATTTGGTCAAATCCCTTTATTTGTAAATAATAAATAAATAAACGATTTATTTATTATTTTAAGGATGTGGTTGAGTAATAATTAAATAAATACAGATTTATTTAATTATTTATAAAATATTTAGTCAAATTTAACAAGGAATATTATTTAAATAAGGTTTAAATAATTATTCCTAGAAAAAAATAATAAGATAAATAATGATTTATCTAATTAATTTTCCTATTTTGGGTTAAATATGACCAGGAATATTAATTAAACTATTGTTTAGCTAATTATTCCTTCAGGAAAATCAAACAAATGTGGATTTATTCAATATTTCCTCATGGGGTTTCCTATTTAGACTATAAAAAACTTAATAAATAAGGATTACTAAGTTATTTTTCAAAGTGAAAGTAATTTTACTTAGGGTAAAATTAGTCTTACATGGTGTACTTTGGTCCATCTAATAGTAACAAGTTAGATGACCAAAAAATGGTGTAACATTATGGGCACCAGATCAGTAAAAGAATTGACTATGGTTGAGAAAATTGATGGCAGTCCAAGTACAATTGGATGGTTGTTAGGTGACTGTCAAAGAAGAGCTCTAAGTCTTGTACTTGTGAAGGAAAACAATACTAGTAGAAGGGTAGGTGTATTGGGCCTAAGGACCTGCAGACTTTGAAGGACTAAAGTAGTAGTCAAATGGGCTAGCCAACTAGACCTAGTTCATTGTATTGTAGAGGTTTGTGTCATTGATAAGAAGGGAAACCTCCATATCCTAGACTTGTCACCTTGGAGTAGCAGTATGGAAAAAGTGGCAAAACCAAAGAGTTTTTCACAACGGAGTTGTGAACAACTGATCGAAAACCCTAAGTGTTGGATACCTTAAAGGAAAAAAGAGGTACATAAAGGGAAATTTTTTTTGACCTGAGTTCAGTAACCTAAAGGATTTGAGTTCATTGATAGAGTTCGATTGAGGATTTGAGCAGTTGCAAAATGGGAGGCAAGAGGACCTGCCAGATGTGTTCAAGACATGTGGATTTAAAGGGCTATGTGTGGCCACCATCAAAAAGTGGGTCAAGTGTTGTCTTGTTCAAGGTAGATTGGTTTTAAAAGGACTAACACCAACCCTAGTTGCATTCCTTGTATCAGTGTGATTGTAAAGGGCCACGATCCCTGGTACAATAGCTCTAGCCTATTCTATTATATTTTTTAATTTATTGAAGAACGATTTGAAAGAGTTAAAAATTTTCATGTACACTAGTTGATTCCCTAATTTGTGTATATTTCATTGTGCAAAATAGATGTGTTGTGGCACTTGAGTGTGTTTGCATCAAATATTCTAAGACCAAACCCAGATTATCATGTGTCGTGGAAATTCAACATATGCCTAATTCACTTATGAACTACATGTAGCTCATCTTACACTACTCATGTCCAATCTCAACTCATCCCACTTAACAAGTTACAAATACAAGGCTCATCACATCCAAATTTGGTCGTAAAACAACTAAGCAACACATTTTACATATTGACATGCCATAACACCTGACATATCTTAAATGCCTTAGCATTATGTGGCATGTGTTATCATCCTCTACATTCTTTGACATGCCATATAACACCTGACATATATTAAATGCATTAGCATTATGTAGCATGTGTTAGCATCCTCTACATTCCTTGACATGCTTATACACTCCCTAACATACCCTAGCACTTCCTGACATGCCTTGGTAGTTTAACATACCTTGGCATTGCCTAACATATAACCTTGTCACTCCCTCCTTAACACACCTAGAAATCATTGACACTCCCTATCACACACTCTTATTTGTTCATTTCCATGCATTTTGATCTAGTGCTTCCTTATGTTTACCTGACACTCCCTATCACACACTCTTATTTGTTCATTTCCATGCATTTTGATCTAGTGCTTCCTTATTTTTACCTGACACTCCCTAACACTCCCTAGCGCGCATTGGCACACCCTAACACTTGGCACATCTTGGCATGTCACCCTAGCACTCTAGAATTCCTTGGCACTACCTAGCATACCTTACCAGTCTCTCCTTAGCACACATAGAGCTCATTGAAACTCACAGTCACAAGCTCTTATTCATTCATTTCCATGAATTTTTACCTAGTGCTCCCTTGTATTTCCATAGAATTCCTTAACACTATTTGACACGTGTTAGTACACCATATCACCTAAGACATATTGGCATGTCGCCCTGGCCTCTAGCATGCCTTAACAATGGTTAGCATACCTTGTCACTCCCTCATCACACCTATAACTCACTGCCACTTCCAATCACAAACTCTTATTTGTTCATTTCCATGCATTTTGACATAGTTCTCCCTTGTGTTTAATTGGCACTCCTAGTTAACACTTCCTTGAACGCGTTGGCACATCTTGTCCGCATGTTGACCTAACACTCTATAATTCCTTAACACTACCAAGCAGTCCTTGTCACTCCTCCTTAGCACACTTATAACTCATTGAAACTCCTTGTCACACACTCTTATCCATTCATTTCCATGCATTATGACATGGTGCTCCCTTGTCTTTCTCTAGCACTCCCTAACACTCCTTGGCACACATTGGCACACCCTGGAACTTGGCACATATTGGAATGCTTTCTTAGCATTCTATCATGCCTTGGAATTTCCTAGCATACCTTGTCACTCCATCCTTAGCACACCTAGAACTTGCTAACACTCCCTATCTCACACTCTTATTCATTCATTTCCATGCAATTGAAATTAGTCCTCCATTATGTTTCCCTGGAACTCCCTAGCATGCATTGGTGCCAAAAACTAGCACCTAGCACATATTGGAATTCCTAACATGCCTTGGAACTTTCTATCATGTGTTATCACTTATTGGGATTCCTTGTACACCTTGGCACTCCCTAGTTTTCAGGCCCTCATAGATAACATTACTTTTTTTGCGACTTGGGAACCCAACCAAGTCATTGAAAAAATAGTGTTGTGTCCAGCACAAAGTCTCCCTTTGTCTGAAACTGCTTCATCCATCCCCTTATCTCAATCATAGGCTTGCCTCCTGCAAGTCCTATTATGAAATTCTCCTAACACAATTCATCCATGGGACACCTGGAATTCACTGACAGTCCCTGAAAAACACTCGTATTCATTCGTTTCCATGCACTTTGAACTAGTTCTCCCTTGTGATTCCCTAACACTCCAAAACACCCCTTGTCATGCATTAACACTAACTAGCATGTGTTAGTGTGCCTTTTAATTCATTCGGATGCCCTGGCACTCCTTAACTATCATGTCCTCATAACTACCCTTAATTTTTTTTAGAATTAGGAACGCAACCAAATCCTGCCTCGACTACAAAAAATTGACCAAATTTCATTTACTACAACTATACTATGGCATGTTCGCCTAAGAATGGCTTATAACTAATCTTAGGCTACTCATGGCCAATATTAGCTCATCCCACTTAACAAGTTAACCAGTCAAGGCTCATGTCCAATCATGGACATAAAACAACTGAGCAACATAGTTTACATCTTGACATGCCATAACACCTGGAATGTCTAACAATCCCTTGGCACTATGTGGCATGTGTTAGCATCCCCTGTTATCCTTTACATTCTTTGGAACTCCCTAACACACCCTACCATTCCATGACATGCCCTGGAACTCTAGCATGCCTTGGCATTTCTTAGCATATAACCTTGTCATTCCCTCCTTATTCATTCATTTCCATGCATTTTTAACTAGTTATCCCTTATGTGTCTGTGGCACTCCCTAACACTCCCTAACACACATTAGCACACCCCGACACTTGGCACATCTTGGCATGTCACCCTGGCACTCTAGAATTCCTTGGCACTACCTAACATACATTGTCACTCCCTCCTTAGCACATCTAGAATTTGCTAACAATCCCTGTCACACACTCTTATTCATTCATTTCCATGGATTTGAAACTATTGCTCCCTTGTTTTTCCCTGGCACTCCATAACACTACCTAACATGAATTGGCATGCCCTAGCACATGGCACATCTTGGCATGTTTCCCTAACTTCTAGCATACCTTTTCACTCCATCCTTAGCACACTTGTAACTCACTGACACTTCCTGTCACAATCTCTTAATTGCTCATTTGCATGCATTATTTTCACCTAGTGCTCCCTTGTGTGTCCCTCGGACTCCCTAACACTTCCTATCATGTGTTGGAACACCCTGACACCTGGCACATCTTGACCACATGCCACTCTGGCACACTAGCATGACTTAGCATTGCCTAGTATACCATGTCACTCCCTCCTTAGCACACCTGGAACTCATTGACACTCCCTGTCACACACTCTTATTCATTCATTTCCATGCATTTTTACATATTGCTCCCTTGTGTTTCCCTGGAACTCACTAACATCAACACACATTGGCACTTGGAACATCTTGGTATGCTTCCCTAGCACTCTAGCATGCCTTGGAAATATCTATGTAATATCCCAAAACAGGGATTTTCTACAACAATAAGAATACCCTAAGGTATTCCAAAGTTGGAGATGCAGCTATATAGCTCATAACAGGTTTTAAATCATATGTACTTCAATCATATGTCCAACATCAAGCAATATGATTCATTTCTTCAACCCAAAGTGGGGAAAAACAGCTATTTCAGCCCCAAAAACGTTATTTTCTGATAATTGCGTAAAAATAATGGACATTTATGGTGGGATCCTTTATCTTAGGCCATGTGGGACTTACATACCAAATTTCAGCAAAAATAAATGACTCTAGCTATGTTAAACAGGTCTCCCACTCCCGATATGGCTTAAAAATGCCCAATCCCCATGACTTGACTCAACAGAAATTAAATAAAGCTCGGGAAGCGTGATTTTTTGAAGATTTTAGACAAAATATGTCATGAAAATCAGATCGCGAGTTTATGACATGAAAATATAGAGAAAAATGGAGATCTAGCTCCTTTACACTACAAAGCGAACAACTCGGCAAGGGTTTCATGAGATACAATGCATTGGAGTGCAGATCTGCAGATCTAGATCTGAAAAATTTAGTTTTACTGCAGCAGTATATTACAACTTAGGTCTGGAACAAGATAGTGGATGAATGGTTATATTTACATCAGATCCATATACTAAAATGTCTTAATGTTACATACCCCTTGAGGTTTTCAGCATTACATGAAAGTACAGGAGTAGATCTGAGATTTACTGCAGCAGATCTACAGAATGATTCAGAAAACCTGAAGTAAGCACAACAGTAAATAGTTCAGATCTGAAGTATACATGGATTAGTTGGCTAATCCATGGATCACCACGGTGAAGGAAGGATCCATCCACCAGAGGTCACTTCTCCAAATGAATGTTGGAATACCCTGCAACTCTGCAATTGGAAATAACGTAGTCCAAGAAGACAAACTACACTGTAAGCTTGAAGCACAGGTTGGCCTGATGCCAAGATCAAGATCTGAAGCTCAACAGCTAATACACTCTTCCAGGAGGTTAAAAGACACACTCACTGAGAAGAGGCACTAGTATAATCTAGATCTGAGTAGATCTAGTCTCCACTTGCTGTAGCTCACTGAAAAAAAGTAAACCCCAACATGATTTATGCTGTCTAAGGGAGATGGAGCTTGGCCAAATGCCTGATAGTGGAAGAGTAGTACAATGCCCTCCAAGAGCTACTCAATGGAAGGAGAGAGAATCCCTAAACAGGAAATCCTCACAATTCTCTGCTAAACAGCAAAGAGAATAAGATATGTCTAAGAAGACAATATACTCTGAAAATATAATATCATTAACAACCTTTTCTTTAGCCTTCCCCTTCCTTTTATAAGATGAGATCTTTGTAAAACCCTAAACCACCTTGATGAATTAGCTCCTTTCACATGAGGGGCCTCCTTCCAGAAGCGTTGTCCCTCCATGAAGTACATTGTATCTAGACTGCGTTGTAGATTTGGTCAAGGTTGACCCAGTCTCATAGCTCAAACCCATTCACACCCGCAAGTATTTATTTTAAATGGCCCAGATTTGTCTCTGTTCACATAGGCATGGATTTATTCATTGTTTTTCAAGAGTTTTACATGTCCTCCTTGGTTCATTTATTCAATCAACAGAAAGTGAAACAAAATTTAATATTCCTCTTAGCTTGGGCTAAGTAAGAATATTACAGTCCTCCCCTCCCAAATGTTGCTTGTCCTCAAGAAAATGCAAGGACAGAACTGAAATGGATTGGGAAAGCATCTTTTCCCAAGCAATCACCCATACAAAATGAGTCACCTCCCACCATGGCAACTCTAGAAAATTTTCCTCCACCTTGAGCTCCTGCAAAGTAAGTGGGCTGAAAATCTGTACATGGTAGACAAGATAGCCTACCCCACACTGTCTTCCTCTCCCCATCATTCTCTCAATAGAGATAATAACAATATCAGCAAAATAGGTCATGATCAGCATCAATATGAGGGAAATATTGAAGGTTTCAAGTGGTGCAAGGAAGTACCAACAGTTTCCCAAGTGGTAACAGCACAGTTTTTCAAACTGTTGCTTCAGAAAAATACATGGAAAATTGTTTCTTGATACATGGTTAATCATATGAATCAACTGAACATACATGTAATGAAAAAACATCTGCCCAAGGCCAAATGAGAGATGGCTGTCTCCATCATATGGTTTGGCCCAACATTGGTCATGGAGAAAAATCAAGAGCTTTCTTACTTCTAGAGCAATGCATTGCAAAGAGATGGTAAGAGCATGCAAATATTGTGTTGCATAAAAAAATCTCTCACCATATGTTGGAAGTAAGAAGACACATGGATCCATGAATGGATCCTCCATAGTAGTTTGGCACACTTCCATGAAGAGAAATGAACGAAGTGTTGCCTGCAAATCCTCTCCCTCATGCTTGGAAACCCAAGACAAGAATAATGCATCATAGTAATAGATGTCCCCATCTACTACCTCATCTTCCCTACCTCCTCTTTTCCCATCAAGTGCATCAAGTATGAAGTGATCCTGGGGATACTCCATCAATAAACCCCAGCTCCAAATTGGCAACATTGTTGGCCTATGCAAATAGGCTCCCTCCAACTCATGGCTCCAATCTTTGACATGCAGAATGTCAAAGGCATCTCCCATAATGCTGCTACACATAAGAAGTCTCTCCCATGGGGAAAGTACTTATTTAACATCTAAGGCCAAGGAGTAGCCCCTTTGGACTATGATAGTGCCATCTTCTACTTCTGAAACATCATGAAAACTGTGAGAGCAAATCTTCCCTTGCTCTCCCAAGAACATCCCAAGCAACAAAACCTTTTGTTGCCTCCTCATACTTTCATCATCCAAATCATGTAGTGGAAACAAGGTGATTGACATGAAGAATGTTATGTCAACACAATGTGTCCATACTCCTTCCTAACCCATGATGCAAGTATCCTACCACATACCCTTAGAAAGAGGATGATGACCAAACTCTTTCAAGAGTAACCAACGCAGCCAAGCCTCCTGCTGCCCAGTATCATAGATTTGCAAGTAGCTTTCTAGCTCCTTTCTCATCATCCACACCCATCCATCCACATGTGGGTGCCTTCCATCTTGTTCTTCCTTAGCATTCTCCCAAGGAAGACTATCATTCTCCCAAATTAGATTCCTGCTCTTGCATTTCATGGGATGTTGAAATGCAATCTTCTCAAGGATCAATTTGATCCCATAAGGACCCAAATAGGTGGTAGGAAAAAACCTCCCATAATGATGTGTATGGCTCAAGAAGTGTCCAACACAAACATGAGAGATGTTATGCATCCAAATATGTCCTCCATCATATATATGTTCCTCCTTGAATCCATGAATATCCAAGTGTGAGAAGGAAAGAGCCTCCTCAGACTGTTGAATAACTTTGCACTTCATGATGTGTTGAAGTGCACCACCAAGGAAATATCTCCATGATATTTCCTCCTCATGCATGGCCTTCCAAAACCAAAGAGGCCTTAGATCTGCTGCAAGTAGAAGTCTCTCCTTGAGCGTGGCATGCTCATTGAGAGAGTGCCATCTAAAGAGGAGAAAGAGTTTATCATCTCAAGATGTCTACCCTTTTACATCTCTTCCTCCATGGCTTCATGAATGAAGCTGCCATGTGAATGCCCCCATAATGCATGGATCCTCTTTTCTTCATCACTACCTTTGTGCAACGTAGTGCAACTTTTTTGCTCTAAATCAGCAGCATGCAAAGATGTAGATCCCTTCATATGATTTGCTAAAATGACAAGAGGTGTAAATTCAGGCATACCTTGTTGAGATGTAGAAGCAAGAGATCCTTTCTCAACTATGTTGTCTTCCTCCATTATTTAACATGAAGGCTGCTCCTCCAAGGTTGTGACAGCGCTGGTATAGGCTTCCTCAAGTGGTGGTGAGGATCTCTCTTCCTCTAGCTGAATGAATTGTGGTAAAGCTAGAGTCTCCTTGGAGGCTCTAGATTTAGCTTTGTATTCAGGAAGGTATTCACTTATAATCTGAGATTCCAAGTGCCCTCTATGTCTCTTGTCTTCTCCTCTTTGAGAATAGCAAGTGCATGCTCTTCCTCTTCTTGAAACCCTCTAGGAGTTTCACTGCAACTCTTCATCTTCTTAACCTCCTTGGAGAGGTCCTTTCTGGATCTAAAAATAGATGAGAGAAAACTCATCCTCTTCATCATATTTATCTATTCTATCTTCTTACGGTTGAAACTCACAGGCTGAGCCAAGAAAGATGCTCTGATACCACTGTAATATCCAAATAAAGGGATTTTCTACAACAATAAGAATACCCTAAGGTATTCCAAAGTTGGAGATGCAGCTATATAGCTCATAACAGGTGTTAAATCATATTTCCTTCAATCATATGTCCAGAAGCAAGCAATATGATTCATTTATTCAACCCAAAGTGGGGAAAAGCAGCTATTTCAGCCCCAAAAACGGTATTTTCTAATAATTGCATAAAAATAAGGGAAAGTGACAGTCAGATCCTTTATCTTAGGTCATGTGGGACTTACATACCAAATTTCAGCAAAAAAAAATGACTCTAGCTATGTTAAACAGGTCTCCTACTCCCGATATGGCTTAAAAATGCTCAATCCCCATGACTTGACTCAACATAAATTAACTGAAGCTCAGGCAGCGTGATTTTCTAAAGTGTTTAAACACAATATGTCATGAACATCATATCAGGATTTTATTACATGAAAATATAGAGAAAAATGGAGATCCATCTCCTTTACACTACAAAGAGAACAACCCGACAAGGGTTTCATGAGATACAATGCATTGGAGTGCATATCTATAGATCTAGATCTGAAAAACATAGTTTTACTGCAGAATTATATTATAACTTAGATCTGAAACAAGATAGTGCATTAATAGTTAGATTTACATCAGATCCATATACTAAAATGTCTTAATGTTACATACCCCTTGGGGTTTTCAACATTACATGAAAGTACAGGAGTAGATCTGAGATTTATTGCAGCAGATCTACAGAATGATTTAGAAAACCTGAAGTAAGCACAACAGTAAATAGTTCAGATCTAAAGTAGACATGGATTAGTTGGCTAATCCATGGATCACCACGGTGAAGGAAGGATCCATCCACCAGAGATCACTTCTCCAAATGAATGTCAGAATAACCTGCAACTCTGCAACTGGAAATAACACAATCCAAAAGGAAAAACTGCGCTGTAAGCTTGAAGCACAGGTTGGCCTGATGCCAAGATCAAGATCTGAATCTCAACAGCTAATACACTCTTCCAGGAGGTTAAAAGACACACTCATTGAGAAGAGGCACTAGTATAATCTAGATCTGAGCAGATCTAGTCTCCACTTGCTGCAGCTCACTGAAACAAGTAAACCCCAACAAGATTTATGTTTTCTAAGGGAGATGGAGCTTGGCCAAATTCCTGATAGTGGAAGAGTAGTACAATTCCCTCCAAGAGCTACTCAATGGAAGGAGAGAGAATCCCTAAACAGGAAATCCTCACAATTCTCTGCTAAACAGCCAAGAGAATGAGATATGTCTAAGAAGACAATATACTCTGAAAATATAATATCATGAACAACCCTCTCTTGAGCCTTCCCCTTCCTTTTATAAGATGAGAGCTTTGGAAAACCCTAAACCACCTTGATGAATTAGCTCCTTTCACATGAGGGGGCTCCTTCTAGAACTGCATTGTCCCTCCATGAGGTACATTGTATCTAGACTGTGCTGTAGATTTGGTCAAGGCTGACCCAGTCTCATAGCTCAAACCCATTCACACCTGTAAGTGTTTATTTTAAATGGCCCAGATTTGTCTCTGTTCAAATAGGCATGGATTTATTCATTGTTTTTCAAGAGTTTTACATGTCCTCCTTGGTTCATTTATTCAATCAACAGAAAGTGAAACAAAATTGGATATTCCTCTTAGCTTAGGCTAAGTAGGAATATTACAATCTAGCATATATTTTCACTCCCTCCTTAGCAAACCTGGAACTCCATAGCATGCCCTATAACTCCCTGGCACATATTGCCTCTTGGCACTTAGTGGCACTTGAAAATTCTTGGCATGTGTTTGGATGCCCTGGAATAACCTAGCATGGTTTAAGATCAAATTTATCTGAGATCAATTACTCACAATTAAGAGAGAAGTAATAGAGGATGATTTGGCACTTAAGACATGCTAAAACTTGGCCCTTGGCATGTATTGGCACTAGTGTTGGTATGCCTAGCATGCCACTCTTGAAAAGGTAAGGTCCTAAATTATTAACCCTCATATGTGTTCATTTATTTTCATTTTAACTTGGTGTTCCATTTTGTCGCCTGATAAGTCTCCTTGACATGCGTTCACATACCCTAACACCTGGCACATTTCATCATGCCTTAACACATGGCATGTCTTGGCATGCCTTGGAACTATTTGGCACATTTTAGCACACCCTGACACTTCTTGAAATGCCATAGCATTCCATATCATGCCTTTTCACTCCCCCCTTGGCACGTCTAACACTTGCTGACACTCCCCAACACACCCTCTTATTCATTCATTTCCATTCATTTTCACTTGATGATTTATATTTTATTGGGTTCATGTCTAGAAAGAGTTCCTTTAAGAGAATAAAAAATGATCGCACCATTACTGACATAAGTAATTGCGATATTCTACTTGAATGAAATTAGGAAACTACACAAACAAATTTAAGAATAATTTTTTTAGGTTTTTTTATGGTGTGGAGATGGTAAGAAGTGTGTGGTCAATATGGTGTACGAATGCTTAGAATACCTTCTCACTCCCTCCTTGCCATGACAACTAGTACTCATTGCCACTCCCTGACACACCCTCATATTCATTCACTTCCATTCATTTTGACCTAGTGCTCCCTTGTGTTGTCCTAGTACTCCCTAACACTCCTCAGCATGCATTGGCACTCTCTACTTAGCACTTATAGACATACACTACCACTTCATAGCATGCATAACGCTCACTGACACACATTGGCACTTGGCACATGCTAGTGCTTGGAAAGTCTTAACATGTTTGACATGCATTGAGATGACTTGGTATGATTTGGGATGGTTTAATATTAAAGTTATTTGAGATCAATTATTGGAAAGTAGATGAGAAGAAATAGAAAAATATTTGGCATGTAGAATGCACTAACACTTGGCACTTGGCACTTATTCGCACCTAGTGTTGGTGTGCCTAGCATTCCCCTCATGGAAAAAGTTAAATTGATGACTTCTTAACCCTCTTATGTGTTCATATCCTTTTATTTTAACTTGTTTCTCTGTTTTTTTTCCTTAACCATCCCTGACACGCATTGTCACACCCTTGCACATCTTGGGATGCCTTCACACTTGGAACATCTTAGCATGTTTGACATGCCTTCACACTATCCGTCACATATTAGCATTCCCAAGCATGCATTGGCACTCATGCCCTCACAACTAGCCTTACTTGGGAACCTTAAATTCCCTGGAACACCTTGGCACTCCCTAGTTGTCATACCCTCATATATAGACTTACTTTTTTTGCAAATTGGGAACCCAACCAAGTCATTAGAAAAACGATGTTGTGCCCAACCCAAAGTCTGCCTTTCTCTGAAAGTGGGAAGAAATTTGAACGAAAACTTGTTTGAGGGATCAATGTGGCTCCCTCATAGGGGATTTGCCTTTGTATGGTTTCGAGGGTGTTGGATCCATGGTGGAAGGGTGGAATTGTCAGTTTGTGTGAAGGGTGATGCGGTATAAGATTTTTTTGTCATACCCATTTGAAGATTGACTGAGGGCCATTTGTAGGGTGATCAAATCCCATTTTTTCTAGACTAAGCCCAAGTCCCTTTGAAGGGGACACTTAATAGGGTGACTGACCCATCAGGGCAAGACCATATTACACTGTCGACGAGTCAAGTTGTTTGGGAGTGTAACCCTAATTGGATGGTAAATTATGTCCAAGGCTAAATATGGACAAGATACTAATAACGAACAAGTATTGTGAGGAAAAAATGAAAGGGACTTTGAAAAGAGAGTTATAGTGCTTGATTGTTGGCATTGGTATTGTATGTAGAATTTTAGTGCCAATTCTCTAGAATAACATTATCTATAATGATAATTTTCCTTGCTAAGAGGGTTGTGAGGCAAATTGAAAACACAACGCATAAAGGGGCACTATTCAAAGCCCAATTTTCACCCCATATTTGTTGCATTGGTTTCCATGTATTGGGGTTTCCCTAAAGATAAGTGAAACATGAACCTATTATATAAACTTGTAACCCATGCATAATATAATTGCATTAATCAATGGAGTCTATACAATTGGAAATTAATTAACATTGTAAATCACCCACCTAGTTTAGGTCGCCATCTCCATTTTCGTATTCAAGAAGGTGCCTGATCTAGTAAGCACTTAAGCTCGCATTAAAATGGAAGGAAATATTCACAAGTCACCATGTTTTGCGCAAAATCGTCATTTATAAAAAGAATCATTACAAAATAAAAGAAAATACTACAAACCATTTTTGAAATTCATCTATTTTTCTCATCTTCAATCCAGAGAAGATAAATTCCTTCGAAACAACGTAGACATGACTCTAACATTGAGCATATCTATACCTCTATGAGTATCAGATGCCATATCTTGGAAGGTAGTACCGCTAAGAACAAACTATGCTTTCCTATATGATTCACCAGTGACCACAATAGTGACTTAGCCCATAGTTAATTTCCTCATCCACTTAGAGTTGGAAAACAAAGGAAAGACAAATTTTCATCTCGTTGTTCAAGAAACATTTAATGTTGATAGAGCTTTAAAAAAACACCACCAAAAATATAAATATATTTATGAAATGGTCTCTGCACTTGTCTACATATTAAAGTGCAACCATACATTGGATTGGCATCATTAAAACGTAGACTAAATTAAAATTATTGTGTTGGAAATGACCTTTTTTTTTATTGTGGAGGAAATGCATTTGTTTTTTCTTAAGTTCATTATTTTTGAACCTTTTGTTGAAAGTAAAGTTCATCTTTAAATAAAAAGTGGTCATTTCTTTCTTCTATTTTCTAGGTTTGGGATGCAATAGGAATTGAACATTTAGGTCCTAGTGGGTCCCTTATTGAAGAAGTTGTTCTAGCTATAAAAAAATTGTAATACATTGCTTTGAATCTTTCAATGGTTATGCTAAGGACTTATGTATGAGGAAATTAATTGTTTTTGGTAATCATGTAAGAATTAAAAACAATATTTTCTATGCTTACAATAATGAAGGTCAAATGGTTATGGTTATTCTCTAGAAAAAGGTAGTTGATATAGCAGTTTTTTATATATTGTTTCTTGTCACACAATTTGTCTAATCAAATCCGCACAAAATCCTAAAAACATACATTTTAACAACATCCCTTTGCGCCAACAAGGAAAATTGTTAGTGTATTCCTTTTTCAACCACTGTTAGGATGGATGCTACCTCCATCTCCTAAAGAAATGATCAATGTAATACTAGGGAATATTAATATTTTTGTTGTATGAATGGTATATTGTGGGGGGAAATCACACAAAAGGTTTTATTTTCATCCCTAACAGGTACACCTTCAAATATACTCTCCCCTCCAAGCAAGGATTTATCTCAATTAGAACACATGATTTAAACTCATTGAAGATTCACTCAAGAACTATACTCTACAAACAATGTCATCAATTGTTCTAATATCAAATTTATTCTAGTACTTTTGAAATTGTAAGTTCTTTGGCTTACAACACCACCTTCATCCCAAATAAAATGTCAAGCTTAGTAATGGGATCTTAATACCCCAATATGGCTAAGTATACCATATCCTCCTCTATCCACTTATACAATACTTGAGTAGTATTTAACTACTCCAATTACCATAATGGCTTAGTGAAAAATTCATCTCTCGTGAGGTAGACATTATACATTAACATAGCCAAAAAAAGTCCTAAAAGTAATATTTCTTTTCCATTTTTCCCAAGAGCCAATAAACGACTTTTTTTCCTCAAGCACCTCTTCCTAATGTCACCTTCTACCTTTCCCAACCCATTTCCAAGAACAAGTTGCATCCTAAATAAGGTTAGGGGAAATTTAGGGTCATGGTTAAAAATATTCAAGTTACTTGAAGACATTTTGTAGGTTAAACCCAAAACCCTCGGTCATTAAACCCTCATTCAACTCATCTACCATATTTCAAAGATTTTAGACAATTATTTCCCATTATTGAGTGTTGGCTTTATCATAGACTCAAGGTTAATGGAATGTTTCTAAATATGGCCTATTTTTGTCTAATGTCCTAATATATTCCATCTTATAGGGGCAATAAGGTCTCACTTGAGACACATATAATAATTCCCAATAAGTAAAGTGCAAAATGTTAAATGTTTTAGTGGGGATCACATTCGTTGTGATATTATTATCATCCATTTAAACCACTATAACTAACATCATTATGAATAAAAACTAACATAGATCACCCAAATATAGTACAAATACAAACATATAGGTAGAATAGTAATCCATTATATGAATAACATGCATAGTATTACATAACTCTAATGTAGAGTGAATACCAAAAAATAATAACAAATGCAATCCCCATTACAACTTCTCCCTAATATTGAATCTATTTAAGTACGTTATAGAACTAGAGTGACCTCAAAAAACTCGAAATTATAATAGAGAATTTACCAACTATAAGCCACTCAACACTATGTGCAAGAAAAATATGAAATGAATTTTTAACCTTATATACTCAACCTTCTATGAATCAACATATTCAACCTTCTACATATTTACTTCTATAAATTCATATTTTTTCAAATTTTGTTGAACTTTTCTCCATGCTAAAACTTTGTAAAAAATGATCCTCGACCATGCCTTTCCACTTACCCCTAAGTTGGATTCTATGCTTCATATATGTCTTCTTTGTGACCAAAAAACACACACATTTCATACCAAAATATCAAAATTCAAATATCCAAATTTTTCATTTCCCTCCTATCGCAGGGTCAAAATATCAAAAAAATTCAATTATCAATCTTTTTCATTTCCCTTGTGTTGCAGGGTTTGTCCTGGGAAGGAGGAGGGGTGCCTCAATCATGGTGATTTGTTTCCACAAAACGAATATGAACAATATTCCCCACCCTCAGGGCGATGGCCCATCCCTAAAGCCTCCATCTCTCTTCGAAACTTCATAATACTTCTAGACAAGTGCTCAAATTACCGTAATCGAAGGTCGCCCGCTCACTCACCAGAGGCAAAAGATATGATTGAGGGTCTCCCAAGAAGTTCAAGGAGTGCTCCAGTAACGAAGAGGCCGAGGAGGCTAAGACACCATTGTCTAATTCTTTTCAAGGTTCAGTCTCCTCATGCAAATTCGTTTTCACTCTTAAACCCTAGCTGTCTGTTGAAAAAATGTAATACTTAGGTGAAAGGTCTGTTAAGCTATTGTTCTTCATTTTTTTCCAGGGAAATGTTAAACTCTCTTGTTTCCTTACATGTTATTAGAGTTTACTCTTGGGTTTAATATATGGGTTTTGTATTTTATGGATCAAGTTTTTTTTGTTCCAGTTTTCTATGGATTCATGTTTTTATTATTTAATAGGAAGAGTCGAATGTATTGAATCATAAGTCACACATCTTCTTTTTATGGTATTCGAATAGATCATGAAAGCTCCAATGTATGTTCCTTATTTTTATGCCACTTGGCAGGCCTACCACGAATAAAACCTAACAATAAATCTATCCAGAATATGGGTGGGGATAAATAAGGCCTCCATTTCCAATTCACATGAGATCCACCCAATCAATAGGCTGGTGGTGGAATGAGATTCCCGGGTTCTTTACTAGTGGCACCTCTCTTATCCATGGCTGATCCCTCATAGGGATCATCTTAGCACTCAGTAAGTAACAAAGCACTTCCACCTTATCTAGGGCTTCATCCTTATGTTGTAGTGAAGAGAGTTTGCTAAGCTAAGGTTTTGCTACCATGAAATCACTTAGATTGTCTACAAGAACTGCTTTACTTGCAATGTCGAAGGAATTCTAGGACTGGTCGATATGAAACATGTTATGCATCTCGATATCGAATAGGATCTGGCCTAAACCCAGAACCGGGATGGGAATGGGCGTCTATATTAGATAGATAAGAAATGGTTGGGATTTGTCCCCTCCCTGTGCTGGATTCATCCCCTACTATTGAATTGAACATCAAATCAAACATCTACATTGAATATCCACCATTGAACCAATCCAACCACAGTCAACGGGTCTGGTCTTCGGTCCACTAGTCTCTCTGTCCTTCCACTTCAAAAATATCCCCTTTCTCAGAATGTATTCGCCTTCCTACAAATGATGTTGAGCCAGAGAGCAAACTACCCAACCTTCTCTGCAAGGAAACAAGATCTAACTTGCAGAAACAGGGAGGAATATCATGTGGGGTTCAGATTCCATCTATTCGGCAACTCGCACAATCGATAGAACTGTGCAAGAGGATTCTCCAGCAAAGCTGAAGTAGTACACACCAGATTCGAAGCAACTTACCATGGTATTGTGCTAGCAGTTTATCTAGAAGATATCCACTGGAAAATTTGAGTGACATCCCGAAGATCTTGCAGTGAAATTGGGATTATGTTTGCTTTGTAGCTGGGAATATTGACAAAATGGTGAGAGAACACCCCATATCAACGTATATTCTTCGGCGTTATCTAAAACTATGTTTTCATGCATCACATTCTTTTTTATTGATGTTATCGAACACTTCAATTGTTTTCGACCACTTCATATGTGACAGTGACTGCAATCACAATTAAATCTGCTTTATTAACTCTGAATTTCTTCTCGAGGAGGATGTCATACTGAATTGTGTTGCAACTTGCGATACACTTGTTGTTGAATGTGATGCCCAATATCACCTTACACTATAGTTCGCCTCTAGACATATACTCACTTTATATATATCGATCAAGAAACTTCGACGCTTCCTTATCCTTGAAAAATGTATTCTCCTGCAGGAGGTGATGGAGATCTGGTACATTCCTTCTCTTTCCGTTTCTAGTATGAGAATGTATTTGTTTCTCGTTTATTTTCTTCACCTTGTCATTCCATTTGGATTTGCCACAGTTCGATTATCTTACTGTTTCAGTGCTCATATAAGCAATGCTACCGACCATGAGGCAATGCTTGGATTCATGTCTACAATCATGACTTATAACCCCTCTGAGGCGTTACCCTCCAACTGGAAACCAAATATTTCAATATACAAGTGGACAAGTATCATATGTAGTGGGCACAGAGTGGTGTCCCTAAATGTTTCGAGCATGGGATTAGAAGGTAAAATCTCTTCTCTTCTTGACAATCTCTCGTTTCTAGTAAAACTCGACCTTAGCCATAACAACTTTCATGATCCCATTCCCTATAAATTGGGAAACCTCTTTCATTTGCATGAACTTATACTCCATATGAATCAACTCCAAGGTTCCATTCCACCCACTCTAGGGGATGTCGTAGTTTAACAACTTTGAGTTTGTCTGGAAACTATCTGAGAGAAAGCATTCCCTACACAATATGGGTTTTACTAGGAGCCGACCGAAAAATATGCATTCTCCAAGGAGCTAGACCTCTGTACAGTGTTCTACCAGGAGCCAACACCTTATTCTAGAGCCCTTGATTCTGCTAGGAAAAACATCAAGGCTGAAGGTCCTATGGCTCTTTACAATGGGTTTATTCCCACTATGATGAGATAAGGTCCTTTTACTGTCATTCTTTTCGTTACACTGGAGCAAGTTAGGAATATTTTAAATAATCGGTTTTTCAGTGATGGGACACTGATTGGATTGTAATATAAATTAGAAGTAGTTTTTTAATTTACCAACATCTTTCCTTATCCATCCAACGTCTTTCCTTATCCATCTGACTGAGGTAGATAGAAACATATTGATATCTATCTATCAGGTAGGACATTTATTTCCATGATGATATTTTTTATTATGTTGGCCCTTCCTTGTCCTCCTTGCTTTCCCTGATCAAACCAATGGCCTAGATGTCGATGGTGTTATAGGATGTGCTAGAAATGCAATGATTGGTTAGGTTGCGAACCAAGGAAGAAATGGTGGCATACCCATTTGATTGAGTCGAGTGAGGAATGAAAGCACAGACAGATGGTGGGAGGGCACCATATTCAAACAAAATATTATCCAGGAACATATATATTGGGAACAATTCACTATGCAGTTAGGAAGATTTTCAAGGACCTTAATTTTTAGATTTTATTCTCAACAATTTTATTTGAGCAAGTTAGGAAGATTTTCAAAGACCTTAATTTTTCGATCTTATTCTCAACCATTTTATTTGATTATACAAGTCGATGCCTTCATTGTGGCCATCTATATGTGTCTTTATGTCTACTTAACTTTGGATAATGTCAAATTTAAGAACCATTAGTCTCGTTCTCAATGGAAACTAGACATAAGCATGTAAATTTGACATGAAAAATAGGCATCATGGTCATCTATATGTGTATTTGTGTCTTCTTAACTTTGGAGAATGTAAAATTGAAGAACCATTTGCCTTTTTCTCAATGGAAACTGGACATTAGCATGTAAATTTGACATGAGAAATTCAAAAATTTAATCGAACTTACAAAAGAAACAATACTAGTTGCAGAGCAACACGTCCCTGTCCAGAAGTAAGGGATTGTTTGAAGAATGAGGAATCCAAACCCAACACACAGCTCCATCTGAACATGCTTGTGAGCCTTCTTGAATGAGGAATCTGAATTCAATTCACAGCTCCATGTGAACTTTTTTTTGAGCTTTCTAATTGATGGTGAATAGATCATCCTGGACAACATTCTACCAGGAGCTAGAAATTTGTACAGGGCCTGGAAGGAATCTCAGCATTACAAAAGTGGTGTGGCATCCCTGCTACATGGTCACGACAAAGAGATTGGGGAAAGAATATCAACTCATGGTGAACACGAAAGGGCAAAGAGGAAGGAGAGTATGATGTTGTTGTTGGCTGCATTGACCAAGCCATCGCAAACACAACCCATCTTCATACTTGCTGCAAAGAGGGAGGAGAGTATGATGCTGATGCTGCAACTAATGAAGCCATCAAAAACCCAAGCCATCATGAAAATTGTTGCGCCTACCAATCAACCATTTTTTCCATAGTTTGTCATTAAAGAGTTAAAACAAAGCCAAGTGTCCCAGGACTGTTCTGATGATGTTGCGAGAGAGGATAAATAGTGGATGTATTAGGATGTGAGTTACATATTTTTCTGCTATACTCTGCCAATGTTTGTGTGTTTTTCTTTCAAATGAAGTAGATTTTTTTTTTTTTTAATAACAGAAAATTTAACTTGAACTTCAAGTGTTGTGGTATGATGGCCCTGTTTTGTTTAATATGTGCACCAGAAAATGGGAGTTGAACTTTATATCTCGATGGAAGAATTTCTTCCTATAAACATAAAAAAATTTCCCAGCCTTCTCTATTTGTATCAGACGTTGAACAGAATTCTGAGCTCATTGAATAAATTTCTCTTGAAACTAGATGTGGTCATTTACATATGAAATTTCTTAGGGGCTTGATATTAAGAACAATTCCTTCTCCTTCGACTGAAGGTATGAGTGGTAGTCATTCTATCAAACTCACCTGGGCTGGGTGCCCTACCTTATGCTTTTGTTACCCAGGCGGCATGGGTGAGGCATGCCACGGAGAGAACGAAACACCTATTTACATTCTAACACCTCCCTAATCTCACCTGTGAACAAATACCCATCGACATTATATTAATTTTAGGAATTTTTACTTAGATCAAGGTGGCCTGTGGGACTAGTATTATAGCCTAATATTGAAGTGAGGTCCTATATTGAAATCTCTGATATAGAAAATTATTGTTTTTTAGAGGTTGCTGAAGTAAGTTGGCATTTGTTTTCTTATATGTGGGTTATATATTTCTCTAGGTTAAGTCACGGAGTTGATATTCAAAATTGGGAACAACGAAATTTGAAAATATATGCCAGTGCAAAAGTATATGATACAATTCACCATTACATTGGACAAAATAATTAAGTCATTTTTTGTTTTCATTATAACTTCATATCTATATCTTTAATTATCTACCTTTTTTCCTCTAAGCAAAACGTGACAAATTTTCCCCAAAGTATCTGGATGGAGGTTGCTTTAACTATCATTGATAACATGAGCTGGTTACCTGGCATTTTCATTGGGACTCAAACCTCAACTGGACGAGAATTGGAAACCTCATGACAAACTCTACCTTGAAACAACCCTTTCAAATTGATCGACCCCATTCATTGGGCTTATCTATCTATCTACCTATCTACATGGATTTTTTTTTCATATTTTTATAAGTTCTACAAAAAGAGGAGGCTCAATATTTTACAAATATTATTACAAAACCCTGACTCGATGATTTGGTTTTTCTTTTAATGTTTCAAGTAACAAAAAAATGAATCTTAAAGATTTATTTTTAAAATTTATTAGAAAATTTAACTATCTTGATTAAATTCATTGTTTCTTCCTATTCAATGAAATTCATCATTTTGAAATAAATCACCAAATTTGGGTGGCTAAGGATTGAATTCATATACATAAGACCTATGGACTGTATGTTTTTTTAAGACACTGAGAACATTTTCGATGTTGTTTTCCACGCTTGGGTTCTAATGCTCCTATGCTATAAAGTGATGTTGTCATTGGAATAAAAAACTAATTATGTGTGTACCTTGCCGAAGTACCAGAGTTCAGTCTTCTGGTTAAGAGAACATGACTACGGGTAAACAATTTAGTTCTGCCCTTTTTGCGTGGAGAAGTAAGGTCTTTAGTATGTTGCTTCTCTAAATATTTCTAAACTGTGATGACTAGCTATTGTTCATAAAAGAATGATCAAGGTGTCCATATATGAAACTATTTCCACACTTAAACATATTGCATATGTCTTCATTAATGCTCTTCTTCCATATGCTACCCACTTATGACATTTCCTCTGAAATATTTGGTGCATTTGCAAGTTATAGGTCATTTGTAGGCTATAAATGTTTTCAGAGTTTCAATTCTAACTGAGTATTCAACTGAACATATTTATTCTCTTATACGTAAATATTTTTCTCTCCATCCACTTTTCATAACTTCCATAACCATTAGGTAGGGACCTGCAAATTTGATGATGTTTTTCTTGTTTAGTAAAAGATTGTCAAGAATTTAATTTATTGAAAGTTGTAGAATTTACAATCTATGAAGTTTCAAGATGTAATTTTTAAAAGTATAATTCTTTAAAGCATACTAGCTCAATGGAAGAGCACCTGCTTTACAAGCAAGAGGTAGGTGGTTCGATTCCATCGTGCCTTGATATTCATATGGAATGGTGACAATCAATTTTTGGTGATGGGGGATCTTTTGACCATCACCAATGAGCTTATGGTGACATTTTTCGACCCTCACCAAAGTATGAAATGGTGACGGTCAACGAACGCCGCCATATATACTTATAAATAGTGACGACCATGAAAAGTCTGTCACCATAAATCGTTGTTGTTGATATGAAATGGTGAGGGTCAATGTTTGTCATTATAGTCATTATTCGTGATGGATCTTGAAGTCACCAATGAGCTTATCATGACATTTTTTGACCCTCACCAAATATGAAATGGTGACGGTCAACGAAGATTGCTATATATATGCACCAATAGTGATGGCCATAAAAGTTCCATCACAATAAATCATTGTTGTTCATATGCAATGGTGACGGTCACTATCCATCATTATAATCAATATTCGTGACGGACCTTGAATGTCAACACAACACATACTTTTGGCGACACCACCTTTGGTGACGTACAATTTTTTGGTAACCGAGGCTATTTTCCGTCACCATTGCTCATATGAAATGGTGACGGCCACTATCCATCATTATAAATCATTATTGGTGATGAACGTTGAATGTCACCACAATACCTATACTTTCAGTGATGCCACCTCTAGTGACATTCAGTTTTTGGTGACGAAAGCTCTTTTGACCGTCACCAATGAACTTATGGTGACATTTTTCGCCCCTCACCAATGTCCTTTTTTCTTGTAGTGTATCCGATGAGGACTACAGTTTTGCACAAATACCGTTGTGTTGCATGCTTCCGCCCACAGATGTAACGGTAGGCCCTGACCATGAAACATCGCTCATGCTGCACCCATAATTTTTTTGTTCTTTCTTTCTGTGACCCTATTCTATTGTGGGTTTTGAGGCGCAATCAACTCTCTCCGAATTCCTTCTTTTCTATAGAAGTTCTTGAATTCATTGGATATGTACTCGCAACCATTGTCGCTCCTAAGAGCCTTCACTTGCTTACCCATATCTTTCTCCACCAATGCTTTAAACTCAAGAAATTTTGAGAACGTCTGATATTTATTCTGCATGAAGTAGATCCAACACTTTCTAGAAAAATCATCAACAAAGATCACATAGTACTTTTGTTTTTCTATCGAAGTAGTAGAGAATGGTCCACACATGTCTGAGTGAACTCTCTCAAGTATTTCCAAAGCTCGGTTATCCTTCTCATGAAAAGTGTCCTTTGCATACTTCCACATAGTACATCCCTTGCATGTGTCTAATTGCGCAAGAGTACCCTTGGGAAGACCCGTAGAAATCTGATGCATGATCTTCAAAGCTCCGTGGTGTAGATGGCCCAATATCCTGTGCCATAACTCACCCTCATCCTGGCTCACCACTTTTTCTGCCTTACCTATTAATGTTGTGCAGTCATCTACATCAAGTTTATAGAGATTCTTCACATGAATCCCAATCTAACATTGCGATTGAAACTATATTTTTATTCAAGCCTGGTACATGCATTACATCTCTTAATAAGAAGGGTTTACCTGACTACCTATGGAAGGTAACTGTACCAATCCCGGTAGCATTGTACCACCCATCAACACCCATTTCGATATGCATATAGAGGTCCTTCGCCTCCAAGCTACTGAAAAGTTATTTGTCTCATGTCATGAGGAAAGATTCACCACTATCCAAGTACCACACCGATCCCATTGCACTTGACACCAAGCATGTAATGAGCGAGAAGTCAAGCAAAAATTGTGAGGCTAGAGCCTCACCAGATGAAAATCTTGAAGCCTTTTTGTTATTCTTCTTTTGTGGACAATTAGTGGCATAATTTCCATGCTTGTGACAGTGAAAAAACTTCACTGGACATGTCGCGCTTCTTGCCATCTTTGCCGGACTCAAATTTGGAATAGGATTTCTTTCCTTTCCCCTTCTTCACTTTAGCATCCAAAGCACAATTTTCTTCATCATATATCTTAGATGAATATCCATCCCTAATATTTCGCCTGAATTATTCTTGCACCAAATCCGACCAAAGTCATTCCCAATTTGGCAACTTCTCCCTCCCATTGACAGAGTCCTGATAACTATGCCAACTCTTGGGAAGTCCTATAAGAGCTAGGCTCACCAAGTCATCATCCACGACAGTAATTCCGACGCTCCCAAGCTCATCCTGACATTGGACAAGCTTTGTTAAATATTTCGAAATGGTGTTTCCTTTCTCCATTTTGATTTTCCTAAGCTTGTCCTTCAGTGCCAATTGTCTATGATCACTGCTGCTCTGAAACAAATCTATCAAAGCTTTCCACATTGCATATGGTGTCACTTTTCCATGGATAATTGGGACAATGTGGTCTCGTACTCCCTCTAGTAAGATTCTCCTCGCCTTTGCAACCTTCTTTTTCCAAGCATCAATATTTGCGGAATTTGCTGCAGCGGGTTTGGGAATGTGATTATCAATTAATTCTTTCAACCCATTGTCCTCCAGTATTGCCTCCATCCTGTCTTTCCATGAAATATAATTGGAACTGCCCTCGAGTGCATAGTCCAATCTCAAGCAATTGAAATCCATTGAAATCCTGATCTTCCTGTCACACTAAGAATACTTTTGCAAATTCGAATTCTATTCAGTCACAAACTCAATTTCTTCTCCACTATAGTGATTTCCTCTGCTCTGATACAATGTAGAAATTATACAAACATATGTATATCAATGGATTAAATCCAATCAAGAAATTTACTAAAGAAATATATTGAATCCTTCTACAAATCAATTGTGGAAAATAAACACGGTTGCCAATCACAACAAGTGAAGAAAGAATCAAATCAAATCACAACACAGATATTTTCCCAGGGAAATCTTACTGCTCAAAACCCCTCTATATTCTATTGTATATTCACCATGTAATCATGAAAAAATTACAATGCACTCTTCTCACAAGAGTCTCTTGCACTCACACAACTGTCTCACATTGACCCAGACAAAATCGACCAACACTTACCCAATTTCCTACCTCTAATCAGCCTACCTTGATTGTGCAATTCATGTGGAATGAAATCCCTATTCTTTAGGAAATTCAACCTTCCAAAACTGCACAAGCATCATGGGAAATCCAATGGATTTCTAGTTGCATGTGGGCAACCTACTAATGATACAACTGATAGTTAACATCCCTTTAACCTTTTTCTCAATTGGGTCTCCACTGGCATTGAAATGCATGCAGCTATTAATAGTAAATCATCACTTGCATGGTAGATCACTGCATGTGAATTGAATCTGATTCAATTCACTTGATCTCTCACTAGTGCAACAATCAGTTACAACTAGTTCAACAGACTTAAACTCACCTAACTGAGTTAGCTGATTACTCATGCACTATGTTAGTCATCAGTATTTTTCACTTGTTGGTGATGATTAGTTATAACAGTCAAGTTTTCTAGCAGCTGATCTAAAAATTTGTCAAATTTTCCAGCTAGAAAACACCCATAAACATTTTTACCCTCCTACCTTTTAAATCTGCCCATGACGAGATGAACCTCTTTATTAAGCCCTATCTACCCTCAGCCATACTAGTTTTCCCATCAGCTCCAAAAAGCAATCCAAATCTGTCCAAGGAAGTTTCCCCTAAGTTAGGTAGTGGCGCTTTAGACATTTCTCCCTTAGCAAACTGCCCCAAAGCCAAAAAATCTCTATCTGCTACAACCCAGTCATAACAGACCTTCCCTTTCTGCAAATGAAGTCGGTTACAACCCTAGTTCGCGCCACTAATAAACCCTCAAGTCTCAGGAATACATGTCCCATAAGTCAAACTAATTTCAGGTGTTTTTTTTCAGTGTTTTAATGGATCTTTCAAGAACAGAAGTATACCAGTATTCCCAGAAGACAGTATTTGTTTCCACATGAGAAGACAACTGCTTCTCATGTGACTTAGAGCCTATAATGCAGCTACAAGGCAGAGATTTGTTTCAATAAGCTCCTGCGATCACAGTGAAAGGTTAGTAAATTATGAATGAAAAGAAGCACTTTGCAAATACTAGCCAAACTGCTTATGATACCTAAAGAAGCACAAAGACATTAGAAAAGTAGATTTACATGTCTCAGAGAAATGGTCATCTTAACTATTATCAATTTGTCATTCTTCATTGGCTCAAGCATGACAATACAGTGAAAGGAAAAATAACACTGTTAACAACTGATGAGATGACATGACTGAAAAACCTCCTTCATCTATAAGCAGAGGGATTGAAGACTAAAGAATCTCCTTCATCTTATAAGTAGAGGGTTAAGAGTGCCTCCTTCATCTATTAACAGAGGGCCAATGGACAAAGTTTGATTTTAAGAATTGCACTGACTATAGGAAATTTTTGAAGTACAGTGAGACATCAACTGAAGGTCTCTGCATGAAAATGATGATTAAAGGCAGAGGTAAAGCAATAGGCTTTAAAAATGATTTGCATAAGTTCACTATTGTTTGAGTTACAATATGAAGCTAATAGTTTCATCATCATTGAAGGAAGATTGTTAAATAGATGGCCAAAGGAATCCAACAGTCTTAGCCTCTAACTAACTTCTGCCAATATATGTAAGAGAAACCACTATCAGTAGGTTCATCAAACATTCTTCTTTTGATTGAGACAAAGGTTGAAAGGACATCAGGCATTTTTTCAAAATAGGCCTCCTTCATTTATAAGCAGAGGCCCAGAGCAGTGATTGATTTCAGGGTGTGACTGATTAAGAGACAAATGGTAAGAGCAGCAGAAGAAAGTTGAAAGCTTCTAAACAAGGCAATCATGTCAAAAACAAAGGAAAAGCATGAGCGCTATAAAATATCAAAGGATCTGACTCATCTCCTATTATAGATTCTTTTTCAAAGACAGTCTAATGCCAAGAAATGAAAAAACCTGGCTGAGGGGTATAAATTCCTTAAAAATTACAAAAACTCATCTCCTTGATGAACAAGCTTAATATTTAGTCTATGTTCCTTTAATAAAACAGAGTTGATAAATGGTTGAGAGATGGGTCATGACACAGGCCTAAGAGTGATGATTGTTTTTCAAAAAATCCGGTTCTTCCTGTTCATGTAAAATTTCTTTCAAAATTACTTATCCTAATGGACAGAAGGTGATTTGAGTTTAGTTTTCAAAAAAGACATTGCAACTAAGCACCTATGTCCATAAATATGCAATAAGGTTTATGGCATGTGTTTCAGATTCTGAAAAAACTTTCAAAGCCAATAAGGTGTGCCACTATTACAAGTAAAGGCATCTTCCTTATGAAAAAGGTCAAAGGCACCTCACTGTTGCATTCTGAGTAAAAGGAGAGGTTTAACGGAAGTCCCCTTTTGATGAACAAAGAATGGTAAAGCATGAGTGAATGCAACTAAGTTTTTGGTACCCACAGTCAGAAGAGGAGCTTAAAAAACACCTAGAATCAGAAATTGTCAATCAAGTCTTAAAGAGATAGGTCATCTCCTTGCAAAATGGCAAAAGACGCTTCACCACTCATTGATATGTTTTGAGCAGTTTTCCCATTTTGAAGGTGTCATTAAAGGGTCAGCAGTGGCAGAGTTTCCTTTTCTAATATTAAAAAATAGTGAAAAGAGTTTGACCCTTGAATGATTTTATTATAAGAGGAAAAGAGATATATCTACCAAAACTGGCCAGATAGCATGCACATACCTTTTTACCAACGCTATTTGAAATGTGGGCCCTTTAAAACACATTCAAAATCATTTTGTTTCAAATGAACAAAGGCAGTGGTTTTAAATAAATAAGTTTTCAAAAAACCTTCACATTTCAAACTCAAGGGTGATTGACCTATTCACGTCCAAAGGGATTAAAAGGACCGTTGCAAGCCTTTTTAAATTTCTCAAAACACAAGGCAAGTACTCCCCTTTGGATATCCACAAGACCAAAGAAGGAGTTTCAGGAAAAAACCAGAGTTTTCAGGCTTTTTAGGCTGCGCGGCGTGCATGTAGGGTTTCACAGCGCGTTCAGGCAAAAAATTTCCAAAGGATTGCACTGCTGCACGGCGCGCCTGTAGCGGCGCACGGCGCGGCTATGAGCGCCAGTCATGACCGCCCGACAATGACCCGACAGCACTTCTTCATGCGGCACTTTCCCTTATCAACGTGCCGCGCGCATATTAATGGTCCAAACGCCCTCAAACAAGTCTGGAAGCTGCTCCAAACCTCAAGCAAAGCCTATCATCGAATTTTCAAGGTATTTATGTGCCTCCTTGGTATATTAAAGTTCCTAAAGGGTGATAATATGCTTTGTTTATCAAAGGACTAAGTAATGGTGAAGAAAAATGAAACCCTTGGTGTAAGTCGAGGTGTGTCGGTGTGAAAGGGTTTGAGGGCTGTTGTTACAGTTGGTTGAAAGAACGGCTATCATTCTTGTCTCAAAGAACCTAAAGCTGCCCTCAAAACTGAAATAAAAGCATAACCTCTGTCAGCTATATATAGTGGGAACAAAGCAGTGGTAATAAGGGTTGATAATTTGGTTTAAAGCTCGAAATTACTGTGGTTTGTTTGCCCAACACTATCATGGTAAACATGGTGGTTTTTTATTGATGTCAAAAAGCCTGGCAAACTGTCCTCAAAACAATGTTAAAAGGTGAAGGCACTGTTTGAAAGGAGAAAAACAGGGTTTAAAAAAGAAAAATAGTGGGCCTAACTTCAACAGCAGTAATCATTGTATAAGTGCCTTGATGTTTCAAAATTCATCTCTGTAGGGTAAAAATAGAAAAAACTACTGTTGCCTCTTTATCCATAAGACAAACTTTAGTATGTGAAGCTGTCATTGCCATTTGGAGGTGTTTTTCAAAATCTGTGTGAGAAAACAGTGAAGATAAGGAGGGTGTTTGATTGGGAGGAGTTTTTTTTTGCCTTTGTCTAAATGCAAGGATGTCTTCTTGTCCTCAAAACACCTAGAGCCATGTGACCTTACACAAACACAGAAATCACTTAACTTTGTATGCATTTTAGATGACTGTGTGCATGTTATTAAAATTATTTGTTGATTGGCATACAAAGGGGAAAGACAGTGTGCTGAGAGGAGCAGAGACCTATACCAAAGAAAACATTTCACATAGCATTTAAGGCAAAATTACCTTGATCAAACAGTATTTGACAAAGAAGATAGATCTTTGTTTAAGAAAACATTCTTGAAATCATTTTTGAGGCAGTTTGGTTTTACAGAGAGCATCCATAACAAGATGCCTCTCAGGCAGGATAGTAGGAGTGGATTTCATAAGAGATATGAGCCTATTTCCACTAAGGAAGTGAATGCACACCCATCAGTCTTGTTCAATTTCCATGAGGTCGAGTGTTTAGATTTTTTTCAAAGGGTGCAAGAGGTAAAGAGTTTTTCTCCTTTGACACACCTTTGCGCTTTGAGGTTTCGAGACAAGAATTTCTAGTTGGCAGGCCTTGACTTCAAGTTCTCCCCAAGATCCATCTCCAAGGCCACTAAAATTCCCTATATTGGTGAGAAATGGTTTAAACAAAGCCATTTGGACTCAGATGATTACAAGCCCTTTCTAAAGCCTAAACACAGAGATTCTTGTCCTTCTATTTTCCCTTTCTCATATCTTTTTGCCAGCTACTCCCCCCTCATGAAGATCATCATGAAATACTTCACTTGTGAGGGAAGGTTCTCTCGAATCTATGCTTATCACATTCGACTGCTCATGCATTTCACAAGGACCAAGCAGCTAAATCTTCCTTTCTTCTTACACAAAAGCATTGAGAAAATGGCTTCCACCGTTCAGAAGAAGCCTCCTTCACAGCAAATCGCCTGCCTCTTCCATCACTATCTCATCAAAGTCATCATCCTTCATCAGCTTGAAAAGAAAGAGGTATCTTGGGATACTTTCATCACCCATATGGATTTCTCCACTATCCCTCCAGTTCACACATCCCCTACACCTCCTACTCATCATCCTTCACCTTCCTCTAACAGGCCCATTCCTAAAAAACTCAAGTTTACCACAGAGCAAGCAGAAGGGCAGTAGCAGGAAGAAGAGCATGACCATGATGATGAGGAGGATGATGAAGGGCAGCAACATGACACACAACAGACTCATGATGAGGGTGAGTAGCCTTATGATGACACACAGCAACATCACAGTGATGATGAACAGCAGCAAGGGCAGAAGGAAGAAAGTGATGAACAACAGCATGACAGTAATGAAGAACAGCAGACTCATGATGAGGGTTAACAACAGCCTTATGATGACACACAGCAACATCATAGTGATGATGAACAGCATCAAGTGAATGAGGAAAAGCAACAAATTGAAGGTGAGACAGAACAACAGCATAAAGATGAGACAGAGAAGCAGCATGAAGATGATGAACAAGGACAGGAAAGTGATGAATAGGGGTAGTCAAAATATGACATACAGCAGCTACATCATGATGAACAGGGGCAGCCAAAGGAGACTGAACAGGGGCAGCATGATAGTACTGAACAGGAGCAGCATGAACGTGATGAGCAAGGGCAGCCAAAAGATGATACACAGCAGCCTCCTCAAGAACAGCAGCCTCCTCATGAGGAAAAACAACCTCAAGAAGAAAAAGGGCAAGGTGACATAGGTAAAAGGGCCATGTCCTCTTCTCCAAAAGTGGCCAGGCCCCGGACAGCAAGGAAAAGAGTGCCTAGATTTGTCACTCTAAATGTGACAAGGGCCCTCCAGAGTAAAGGAAAATTTCCAAAGAAGCCCATGGTTGATTTTCCCAGGAGGAAGAGCACTAGAATAGCCACTCAAAGCAAAGGGAAGGGCAAGGTAGAAGGCAGTCATGAACAGGAGAGTGCATTCGACATCATCCAACTCCAAAGTGATGATAGTGATAATGAAGCCCGGATTCTAGAAAACCTCTTGATCCATAGGGAAGGCCAAATTGATGCCTTGAAGGATGATCTTCATAGAGCTAGGAATTTCAATCAATTTCTGCAAATCCAAAATAGACAAATGAGTGTCCATATGGCTGTTTATGAGACACGGGCGACCAAGTACAAGAAGGAGGCCTCTAAAGCACAATTAAGGTTGGAAGAACTCATGGGCGAGTTCAACGAAACTGAAGGCGAAGATCAGCCTAGGCGAAAGAGGCAAAGAACCATAGCGCTTAAAAAGGCCCTTGAGAAGCAAAAAGAAGAGGAAAATGCCCTTCTCCAATCTACCCCTCTCACTGCATTGTTCAAGCAAGAGATAGAGAACAATAGGGAGTCATGGCTTGAGAGAGTCAATGACCACTTGGAGAAGAAATTGGAGAGGGAAAACAGGGATTTAGACCTTCAAAGGAGAATGAAGAGGCATTATAAAAAGTGAAATCAGTTTGCCCAGCGCAAGTTGAAGGCTGCTTAAGAAAACCTCAAGGAAGCTAAAGGGAAGTGCCTGGCACAGAAAGTGAGGAAATACATCTCAGGACTTCGTATTTTGGCCTCTGCTTCACAACATGTTGCTGAGAACCCTTGAGGGTCATGCTCACCAATTTTGGGCAAATTTCGACATATTTTGGTTTTTTGTCATTTTTGGGTTTTTGGCCAAAACTCATGGGCTTTGCCATTTCAGTTTGGGGGATCATCAAAGGAGGATAATGGTATCATTGGATGCCATAATTTTAGAAGCACACACTCAGCGATTTTCAGGACATTTGAAGATCATTTTCTCCCCCGAAATGGCGAAAAATGCCCACTTTTTCTACACTTTGCCTGGTCTATCATCAAGCCTTATTTTTTGGTTTTTTTACACACAGGCCTATTTTTTGAGAACTTCCAGGCATTATATTGGGAAAATTCAAGTTTTTCCAAAAATTAGATACTCATAGCTTTCCAACGAGCTATCATGAGCCTCGTTTCGACACCGGGAAGGCCTCCAAAGGTTGCCGGCAAGTCAAGGGACCTTTTGCTGATGTAATTTTTGAATATTTTTGTAAAAAATGAACTTTTAAAAACTACTTTTTCCTCATGTGCATTTAGCTATTTGCACATGAAAATTTATGAAAAATCAATTTATTTCCCTCCTTTATCATTTTTTAGATACTTTATGAGATATTTTGTGCCTTGGGTTTTGCAAAGCCTCAAGGACAAATCTAGATATTTTCGATAGGCCAATGAGATTGCAAGTTGAACCAAGAGGTTTTCCTCCCTTTGGCCTATTTATTCCAAAGGATTTCATTGTAAACAAGGCTGAACTTGATGATAGAAGCAATATATGGTCATATAAGCTTTGGAAGAGATACTTGTCTCACGCTTTTGATAGTCTCTTGGATGTTCTTGGATGATGAAAGAGGATTGTTGTTGGATTCCATGACTTGATAGAATGGTATAGTGTCTCTCTCTTTGTTTTGTTTCCTATTTCTCATTCATGAATCCATGTTTCTTGCTTTCTATAGAACAGTAGAGAACAAATTTGAGACATGCCCTTGGAGGCACCTCAAATTTCCTGTTTCTTCATAGCTTCCATGTTTTCTTCATTCTTAGTCACATTAAAGAATTCTTGATTGCTCTTTAATAACTTAAGGATATTGTTGCTTGTTTCATTCATGGTTTTTTGCATGCTAAGTATGATTTACGGTATGCCCTGCTTACTCATGTCTAGCCATAGCTCCATCCATGAAATTTCTCTTTGAATGATTAGATTGTCATTTGTTGAACCAAGGAGGTCTTGTTCTAATCTTGCCCTTTGCCTAAGACTATGAAATCTTGTTTTAAAAGTGCCCAATAACTTGAAGTACTATGTTTAGGCGTTCCAGCATAGTGATTTAAGTTGTTTTCCTGTCTTAAGTATATTTCCCCAAAGTCTGATAGACATTTCCCAAAGTTAGAGAGTTATATATCTCTATGCATGCCTTCAATGTTTATTTCTATGTATTGATTAGCTTATAGTTACATTTCTCATGATTAATGGTTTGCCCTACCATGTTTATGTCAGCTATTTAAGTAGCTATGCTTGAAAACCTTTGTTGTTCACAAACCTGATGTCCATATTATTCCATTTTTCCCAAAGATCCTTTCTACCTAGAATCAAATAGGCCCTTCGACAACCTTGTATCACCATCTAATATTTTTCTTGACCTCTTCGACCCCATAGCCCAGTTGATCTGACATCTTTTTAGCTATCTTATATCTTTGATCAGTTTCATCCCTCACAACCTAAAAACCAAAACCAAAAAACCTACTTCATAACTAGCCTAAAATCAAAACACAATAAGCAAACACACAGATATCCCTTACACAAATAGAGAGAGCCCTCTCTGAGTCCAGGAAGGCTAGGTCCTTGGGCTCCAAAGATTGGTTTGATGTTACACTGTCATTTGGCTTTCCAATCAGCCAAATCACAGGACCCTAACATTAATGGCGATCACGGTGGAACCTTGAGTCAAAACAGCCTAGGTATTCCTTAGGAACTCTCAAAATATTAGTCAAACTTAGAAGAGTATAATCTGGTTGTCTCTCCATCCTAGCAAAATGATGACTCAATTGTAGGACACTCTTACAAACCTTAGGACTACATAAAGAACTCAGAAAAACCCCAAAAACTCCCTTAGATTGGTTTTTGTCAGTACTGGTGGTGGACCATACACAGATTCCTTAAAACAACCAAAAATCCACCTAGCAACTCCACTAGCATCCAGGAGGCCTTACTATTTTACCAAACTCTAGGTTACTATCCGATCGACCTATCCCACTGCTCACTAACATAATGGAGATCACGGTGGGACTCTGAGTGATAAACAAACTTAGTTTCCCTAAACCTTTAGAGACTTTTAAGAATACTATCTTTTTGACTTATCCCACCGCTCACTAACATAATGGCGATCACGGTGGGACTCTGAGTGATAAACAAACTTAGATTCCCTAAACATTTCAGCAGCCTTAAGAATACTATCTGATTGACTTATCCCACCGCTCACTAACATAATGGCGATCACGGTGGGACCCTGAGTGATAAACAAACTTAGTTTCCCTAAACCTTTAGAGACTTTTGAAAGTACTATCTTGTTGACTTATCCCACCGCTCACTAACATAATGGCGATCACGGTGGGACCTTCCAAGTTAGTGACAATCTAAGTACTCCTTAGTAACTCTCGAAGTCTCAATCAAGCTTAGAAAACTTAAGTGGTGTCTGAAGAATAGAAGCTAGATTTTTCACCATCTTAGCAAAATGATGACTCAATTATAGGAAACTCTTCCAAACCTCATAGGCCACACATAAAAACTCAATAAAACCCCAAAAAACTCCCTTAGATTGGTTGTTGTCAGTACTGGTGGTGAACCATACACATATACCTCAAAACAACTAAAAATCCACCTTGCGACTCCACTAGCCTCTAGTAGGCCTAAAAATTCCATAAAAAACCAAAAATTCATAAGCCATACCTTTCTGCTAATTCATCCTTCCAAGAACTTAAACTTAGGGTGGAAACTCTGTAATCAGTGACAAGCTAAGTATAACTTAGCGATTCAGAAAACCTCACCTAAAAATAGGAGATAAGAAGAAGCCTTCTTGCCAAGAGAACCATTAGCTTGTCCATACAGCCTAGAAAACTGTTGAAACCAAGTGAATCACTCTTCTTTGCAAGTTTCCATCTCAAAGTTTGCTATAAAACTTTTTCCCAAAGCATCTTTGATAGTGTTGGTGGTGGACCATAGTTCTCATAAAAATCCACCTAGCGACTCCACTAGTCCATCCTTTTTGTTTTTGACCATCCTTCACATTATTAAAACCCTAGAGAGGTCATTCATCCAAAACATGCACAAATATCATCCTCTCTAAACTCTAGACCCAAAATCTGGCTTCACGAAGAATCAAAACCAGAGCTCATCCAGACCCAAATCCCCCTATCATAGTAGACGACCCAGAGAAGATTCTGTGGCAAGCTTTCAAAACTGGCAATCTAGCTACTGATAGGTCCATCCGTAAAGCAATATTAGTACCTAAACATCTCACTGCCTTGCAGGATTCCCCCTTTGACTTAAAATCAGCAAAATCCCTTTTTAGAAACAAGTCACAAAGTAAGATAGACTTTGACGATCTTGAACCCCTAGACCCGCCACAGAATCCTAGTAGAGAAGCCTCACCTACCACACCTCCTGACTTTTAGCTTCTCCATCACTTTGGCTCCTACCACCCTAGATCTGCTCAAAACCAGGTCACTAGTCCAAGTACATCCGCCACACCTATCCAAACCACTATTGTTCAAATCACCTCAGCTCATCCCGCAAGCCCTCATTTTGTACATCACCCATTAGCTCCCGTCATGGCAGCTTGGAATGCACCCTTGGTGTTGCCACAACCTTTAGCTCCCTTAAAAAATGACTATCAAGCCAAAATCCCACACTTTGCCGGAGTTGAGACTAACACAGCTCAACAACATGTAGATAGGATTAGCGATGCCTTTGAATACATGGAAATAGAAGACGAGACCATCAGAATGAGAATGTTCGCCCAAAGCTTGGGCGGAGAACCCAAAAAATGGTTTAAGAGCTTAACTCCAAACAGCATCCACAACCTCCCAGAACTCTACCAAGTCTACATAAACAAGTTGGAAATCCGAAAGAACCCCATTCAAATCCTGTCAGAATATAACAATCTAAAACGGGAAAATGGAGAAAGTGTCCAGGGACACTGCACTAGGTTCAACAGTGTGTATAACGCCCTCCCACCTCACTTCAAACCCCCGCTTGGTTCAGCCTTGGAAAAGTTCCCCAAGGGTTTTTACCCAGACATGACTTATCAGCTCAGAGATAAGGACCCCCTTACCTTAGAGGAAATGCAAAAAGTAGCCATAAGGGCAGAAGCCAACTTAGCCGAAAAAAGAGCTAGGACTAGATTAGAAAGGAAAGTCACCTACCGGGATGAAGTCTCTACTTCAGCTCCTCCCTTAGATCCTAGAATAGATGACTTAGTCAGCTCCATGGCCAAAATGTGGGAAAAGATAAGTGAGAAAACCCCTCTTAGGGACAACTAGCCAAACCCTCCAAACAGAAACCATAACCAAAATTTTAGGAGGGAACAGCCTCAAAACAAACCAAGGGAAAATGACCAACAAATTAGGTCACCATTTAATGAAAATTATGTGGAAGAAGATGACAGGGATACAGAACCCATTGATGAAAATCACTTGAACCTCATAGGGTCTGATAATGAGAGTGAGGTGTACCTCACGGAAGAAGAACAACCATTTTTCTCTCTGAATCAGGATGAAACCAACTATGAAGATCCCAAGGATCCTGCCATAGATTTTCAGAATTCCATAATAGAAGCTCACAGACAGTATGACCTTAGAAGTAGAAAAAATCAAGACAACTCCAAGAAAGGTAGCTCAGACACTGCTAAGATCCCTGATACCATCCTTAAGAAAGCAGTGAACAAAAATAAAATCATGGTTGGGAAAAATGACCAAAACAAAGATAGAGTTACCCAAAATAATCCTGACTCAAATACTCCTAGTACTTCCACAAAGATTCCCAAGGTGGTTGTGGCAAACAAAATCCCGAAACAGAGCCAGCAAACTCAGAACATAGAGAAGGTCATGACTGAAAAAGTTGAAACAAACATTGTAGAAAATTGAATAATAGCTGAATTATTCACCGAGATTATCCTGATTACACACTATTTAAGCTTCATGCATAATACATAACCTCTTCTACAATTGATCATCAATTTGCGGAAATAGAAGCGGTCGCATGTGCACATTAAAACATAATCAAGCACACATATAACACAGTATGTAATGGGGAAATCTTACAGCTGAAAACCCCCAACTATCTATATATTATAATGATAGAGAACATGTAACAATACATAGCACAAATCTCCTCGCAACTCTTAGCACTATCTCACATGCTACACACAAACTAGCACGGAAGATGAACAAGTCACAGGTTCAAATCTCCTCCACAAGTCTGCCTGCCTCTACTGCGCAATCCAAGATGAGAATGAATGAGATCCAAGTTCGAATCCCCTTGGCTTGTACTATGCAATCCTCATTGGAAATCTCAATCGATGTGTGTGCAAATCTCATGCACAGCTATAGTCACAATTGATAGTAGACTCACCCTTTCACCCACCTCTAACACTGGTCTCCACTGAACTGTCCATGCACTGCAGTTGACTGATGTATTCTTTAGTTGATTTATGAGTTAATAATTAGTGAATTCATTATTAATTAATTCACACCACTCATCACTAGTGTATTTATCAGTTAGACTAAATACAACTAGTTCAACTAAGTTAAACCGAACACAACCCCACCAAACTCTGCCACATGAGTTTTAACTGAAGTCAACCATGCAATAGCTCAACTAACCCTTAGGAAAAGAGTATTTCCTTCTGTCAGCTGCATGTGCCACATCCAAGCATCAAACTGAAGTGCTCCAAGAGGATAAGATAATGTTTATAATCTAAATATTATTAAGGGTTAATAATATTTGACTGTTCTATTTTTAGCCCGGCAGTCTAAAAATAGATTCCGCCCAATGTCTAAAAATAGAGGTCCATCTATTTTTACCAACATGAACAATCATCCATAAATAGCATCCCGCAACTCATAGACCATGATCCATATGTCTAAAAATAGACTTTGCGACAAAAATCACTTGTGTGGCCCCCACCTAGTTTAGGTGATCACTTTCCAACTAGGATCAAGAAAGATGTTTCAGGATGCCTCCTTCACTGTTTCTTGTTGCAATATTCAACAAACATGTCTAAAATATAGCTACCTTTTAGTTTCTAGGGCGAGATTGCCATGCCTCTTACCGAGCTCATCGCCCAAGGCTCTTATAAATCCCAAGTGTTAAAGGTCCTGAATCTAGGGAATGATGCGAACACCCTTAATCTAGCTGATGACACTCCTGAAGTGTTGTTCGGTCTAAAAATAGAAGGGAAATTCCAAGAGGGAACCACTCTCCCCTTTTACATCAGTCTGAATATCCATGACCAAATCCTTCACAATGCCATGCTAGACTCCAGTGCCTCGCATAATCTTATGCCGAAGGTTGTAATGGAAAGATTAGGCCTAGAAATCACAAGACCATACAAAGACTTATATTCATTTGATTCTAGTAGAGTCAAATGTCTAGGCTTGATCAAAGATATTTGTTTTAGTTTGGCCCAAATACCTATAAAACATCTGATCATGGACATAGTGGTAGCAGACATTCCTCCCAGGTATGGAATGCTTCTATCCAGATCTTGGGGAGCCAAGCTCCAAGGGAATATTCAACTTGATATGTCCTATGCCACTATTCCTGTGTTTGACCAAACAAGAATACTCTATCGAGAGTCACACATGAAATACATGATCAGTAGCCAAGATAGGCCAGATAACATCCCAATGTATTCTGTGCATTTCGACTTGAACTCTTTTATTCTGCACATTTATGAGGACATTGAAGAACAGTCAGAAGAAATTGAAACAAACTTAGACCCACCACATCAGCTGCCCCTAGTTCTCTATGATGAACTAGACACTCAAAACTACCATGATCATAAACAACTATGTCTTGAGGAAAGTAAGTATGTTCCTTCTAAAATAGGAATAGAGCAAGAAGCACAAACCATTATGTACTATCAAGTGAATTGGTCAAACCTTAGTCAAACATCAGCAGTAACATCAGGGTAAATTTTTAGAATAAAGGCTTTAGAGGACTTACATATCACAAACCTTTTCGGAACTCAGGAGCGGGGAAGCTTAATGTTTTTACCATACCTCAAAGATTTACCATCACATAACTCTTCCACTACAAGTGAAACCTTGATTGTAGCCATAACAGCTCAAAATCCAGAAAAAATGCCTGATAAAATTCTTATGAGCAAACATGATAACTGCAGTCCAAGTATACCTGAGTTACTTGAACTGACTAATATCTTGTCATTCCATCAAAGACTTAGAACCGCTGGGATTGGCAATCTCATGCAGGATACTACCTCATGCAAAGAAAACAATGAGAAACACTATGCCACTACCATCACTCCAAGAAGCAACTTCGACAAAAGAAAATACAAAAATCTGAACCAATCAGTAATAATCAAAGATAAAATAGCTAGTCATAGGATCTGTTTTGATTTCAGAAACACTAATGCACATCCCTATAACAGAAATTTTATCCTTCCTGCCCAAGACCATGATATACCGATGATAAGTGCTTTTAATCATATGCCTTTGCAAGATGATGTTTCGGGTTATAGCCAAATGATTCCCTTGCAAAGTAGACAACTCAAATTATTTTTTCAGTATGCTGGAAGTAGTTCCAGTTTCAAACTCAGAATTGCAAAAACCACCGGATATCAAAAATATGCTCCTGAAAGCCATGTTTCTAGTCCTGAACTTCTGCATTTTAACATACCTTGATGATGTCATTATTTATTTCAAAAATGACAAAGAATATATGCATTACTTAAATAATATGTACAGTAAAGGAAGGAGTGGAAATCAGAGGTACAAAGAGGTACAATGGGAAGGTACGGGTTTGTTCATAGATTCATGCATGAATCCTTATGTCATGTTTACAAGAGAAAACTTTCCCAATTTTTCTTTTCAAGAACTAGATGGGCCAAGAATGGTAGGAGATCCTTACAACATTGTCTCCATGGAAGTCGTATCCATTAAGTAATCATTCATACCAACCTCTATTTTATTGCCTCCATTGCCATCTTGTGAAGAACTATTATTGTTGTAGTCATTCCTAATTGATGAATTTGGACGTAGTGGGAATTGAATAGGTGGTTGATAGAACCATTCTTGGTATCGTTCCTCTCTGTTTTTCTCTTAATTCAGCCTTCTCCCAATTTGAAATTGTCGAGGGGTGCAACAAAAGATGATAGGTAGGTTGCTCACCATCACTAGAATCCTAATAATTTCAAAAAATATATTTGACCATGATTAGTACATAATCGATGATATCAATTAGAAAGCACGTCAATGCATGATTAATTGGTTTGACATTGAAATAATTACATTATACCAAACAATTATTACCATCATTGTTCCAAGATTGTGGCTAACATATGGCATGTTACAAATTTTGGCAAGGTGAAGTAGATGTCCATTTTCATCTACCAGTTCTGCCTTGCGGTATGTTTCTCCTAATAAGAGCTTCCGAAGTTTTGGAACTGTTTGAATATTTTTTGCATCTGAACTTGATTCTAAATCTGCATGAACCTGCAAATTTGTATACATTAATTTTATTCAGCTGAATGACATGGATAAAAAAAAAAAAATAATTAGATAATGAAAATATAAATAAAATATGAAGTAATTATGTCTGGATATGGATAGGGAGAACTCTGTGATGGAATTTGAGAAATATTATGGAACTAGTTGGATTTTGAAGAATAGTCCATTTGATATAATTATGAAATTTTCTCCCCGCATTTGAGTAAAATCAACAATAAATTTTGGTGTACATACCTAAAATTAATTTTATTTCCTTAAAAAAGGATTTATTGTTATCAGTGCTAATGTATTGTTAACTGCACCAGTGCAGTTTTATTACTGGACGCACCAGTACTGTTAGTTAACAAACACACCAAATATCAGGAAAATAAAGCACAACTTTATTGTTTTGAAGTGAAAAAAAAATGGTAAATTGAAAAATGAGCGGCAATGATTTTCAGAAATATAATTTCATTAAAAGTTCTTTAAATAGTAAAATCTATTCATTATTTCATTATGTTTGCAAACATTTTCAAGGATGGATTTGCACAAGAGACATACCTAAAGCAAGAGAGAATTGTGCAGCAGCAAAATAATTTTGAACAACAACACTATTCAGATAATCAGAATTTGAAACATTTGGTGATTCACACAAAAACCCTGTAGTATAGTAAAAATTTTAAATTTTACTGTAATAATTGTTTTTTTTTCAGTTTCTATTAGATTTAATACATGCACAGTAAAAAATTTAAATTTTACTGTGCATTTTACAACTAAAATCATTTAAAATCTCTATTCCTATTTACATTTAATTAAAATTCAAAAATAAAAAACAAAAAAAATCCATTCTTACGTTAAACCCTTTCTTCTTCTTGTTTATGTGACTGCAAAGATTCATAATTTGGGATTTTCATTTTAGATTTATAGGTTTTGTATTACTATATATATAGGTGTATGACATCTAACCGCGAGACCAATTGCATAGTAAAATCCCAATCCCTGCCATCCCTTGCACTATTTTTTAAAAAACATCTTTTGTTAATCAGTGCGCACTACTTAAAATAGTGCACCGGTGTGCAATTTTAGTATAACGCACCGGGAACATGTTGACAAAAAACATTGTTTGATCAAAAAAAAAATTATTCATTAATTTTTATGTTAATCAGTGCTCCAGTATTAATATAATGCATTGAGTCTCCTATTGACAAAGAGCACTGTACAATGTTTCCACTGTAGTGGCGGTGCGTTTATAAGAACCTATCACACTGTTTTCGGTGCTTGAGTTGCGAAATTCGCATCGAGAGTTTAATTAGATAGAAGCACCATTTTCTTGATTTTTTTTTACCTGAAAATTATGTGATTTATTTATAAAATATATTAATGAATGTATAGGTTTTATATTGATAAAGAAATGGCTGACAACAGTGCAAGTAAAAAAAATACTGATAGCTCTTGAATGCGGGTGACTTCTAAGGATAGGTAATTGGACGGCGCATGGGGCGGCACGTGACCTAGGCACATGGCCACCCATGGTATCCAAGCGCAGGCATTTAATCACACTTATTGCGATCATTGGTGCCCATTTATTTTGCTCGCCAGCCAATGCAACTACCAGCTCTTCAAAATGTATGCGCAAGGCCATCTTCCTCCATTGCCTCTGTCATCGAGCTGCAATTTTCCCCTTGGAGTCTTGGAGCCGAGCTTTCGAACACCTACAGGGAGGCGCTGCAGTCTCCTCAACTACATCGAATTCGTTCTTGGAATGTATTTCTCCCACAGCTTCCATTGTAATCTGACCCCTATTGTTGTGCCTTACAGGCCTCCTACTCCTTCAGCTCATTTGGCTACTTGTAGGCCTTTTTCCCCCTCTGCTCCTTCGGCTTACTAGCCCTCTACTCCTCTACCCTCTCATGCTGTAGCTCCTCCACTCTTGAGGTCTCCTCCCCCCCACTGCACTCCCCCTAGCTCCTTCATGCCTCGCCAGCACCACCACAGGCGTTGCCGCAAAGACAGTAGTCGCGGCTGAGTTTCTATACCTCCCATTGCCGCTCTCTCTCCTTCGCTTGATAATTCCTTCTCTCCTTCGCTTACTAGCTCCTTTGGGCGTCAACCTACCACCCATAGTGGTAAGGGCTGAGACAAGGCTTCACGCATTACTCTCTTCCCGCCTCCGACAATACACACCACCAATTCTCCCTTGGAGATGATGGCCTCTCCGTCGTCTGCTCAATCCGCTCAGTTCCATCATGCCTACACCATGGACAGACCTTGTATTACAGCTACCATCACTATTAGCTTCAAAGAGGAATCTCTCCGCACTGAAAGCCCTCGTCCCAGAAATTTTCCCAAGAAGTCCATCTCAGACCATGCGACACATCAGCATACAGGCAAGGGGGAGGTTCTAGGTGCTCCATCTATTGTCAAGCAGGGAGGTTTTGGCAACACACACCCTACCAACATGGAGGATGACACATGTGACAAGCATGCAGATGACACTGACGAATATCGGTGTCTCATTGTGGAAGAGACACCTCCTCCTGGAAATGCCACCTAAACATTCAGGTTTTTCTAGTTTCTGGTTCTGGGTTCCAAGCCTTCAGAATTCTTATTTTTTGTTCTCTTTGTTACTTTTAAATTTTAAGATATTCTCCATGTTCAAAGCTGGTTTCCCGCTTAAGGCAGCTATAAAACTGCTAAGTTGGTTGGTTTCCCCTACGGGGGCAGTCACATTTTTTATTTTTTGTATAACCATGCCTCTGAAATAGGCTTGAACTACTGAGGCCTGTGCCTCCATGTATTATATGTTTCATAACAGAATTTAGTCCTATTTAGAAAAAAACAAAAAAAACAAAAACACTGATAACACACCCAGAAAAGAAAAAAGGAAATTTCTTTGTAAATTCTTTACAAAAATTATTATTTTTTAACTATATGTAAGTTTAATTAATATGTATTGTTTCGTGTGTATCCTGCAGAGCCACAAAATGACGAAGATCGATATTAAGATTCTTTCTGATCTAAAACCAAAAGAGCGTAAAAGATTGATGGAAAAATTTCAGAAGGATGAATCAGATGAATGAAAAAATACTATCGATCCTATTTGAGTTTCTTTTTTGAATTTTCATTAATAATATGCTTAAAAATATTAGATAACATGTTTCAAACAATCTATTAATTTATATATGTTTAATGTTCTATAGGGACCAACAACGAAGAAAAGGAATGTTGTTCTAGGAAAAGAAAAAAAATAGAACATGCAAATGAAAATGAATTTCTCCGTAGCTCATCTGTAGTGGTGTTGGAGGTTAACAAAAGGGGGAAAAACTTTTACAAAACTTTGAGGGATCTAGTGGAACGAATGTATAGACGTTCTTTCCAGTTACAATACAAAAGTCAATCCAATGATTCCAAGAACCAAATTTTATTTAAACTACAGGAAGAGTTTCCAGAGAATTGGTCAATGAGACATGTCAGACTTTTAATAGAAAAAACATACAACAACAAAAAAGGATTGAAAAAGTAATATTCCCTTAAAAAAATTTCTAGAATTATATGTATATATCACTACAAAGAAATCATTTATAAATATCACTTTCTTTATATTTAGTTTTCATATATCAATATAAAAATTAAATAGTTTATTGTCATGTTACTTTTCTAAGAAGACTATGAAAATCTCAAAGGATGAATGAGCTGATATTAGAAATATGCTAGTAGGAATGTCCAAAAAGGTGTACAAGGAGATGGTCAAAGAAATGGGCATAATTTCATCGCACGAGGAGCCATCTCAACAACAATGTGCTTAAAATGTAATATATAATCATTGAATTTTTTTATTAGGTACAATAAATAAATAATTTAGCATTAAATATTAATTTTCAAGTATTTTCTTGCAAAAAGAAAAGAAAATGGAACCCATTTAGCACATAAAACTGGATGACAAGGAAGAAAAGGGTTGATATCTAAGTTTGTGAGAATTGTTACTTCCTTATAACAACTTAACTAGATTTCATTTTTGTATATTTTTAGTTGTTTTACAACAATCATCATTGAATGTCTTATAACAAGTTCTAACATACAAAGAAAAACCATCAGAAGAATTGATTGACATTGGGTTAAATATGGTTTTTCAGTATATGTTGGCATATCAAAAATTAGTTGTGGAATTTGTAAGTATTTGTCTTGTTTTACTTAGCTCTGTCTGTAATTAATAGAACCAAAAAAAAAATTATATTAAATCTATGATTTGTTATGGGGTATAAAACTTGCAGGAAACAAAGTATGGAACTGCGCCAACAAATGAATTTTTGAAAGAAGGCATGAAATTTGGGTTTGAAAGAATGTGTATATCTCACAGGTCAATTCTTGTTATGGTACATTTCTTTTCGATTTACATTGATGTATATTATTTAATTTTGAAATTTTCATTATTCTCACCAATGTAGATATGCTCATTACACTTTATTTTTATGTTTGTAGATGGAACTTGAAGAAGAATAAAACAATCAACACAATGAACAAAACATTCCTCCAAAAAACCCATCACGGAAGTAGCTCGAGCAGTGACAGCAGTTCCAGCAAAGAATGATGATCAATATGTTTGGATATCAAAGGAAGGCATTTTATTTTTGGAAATATTTGTCCGTTAAATCAGACATTTTGTTTAATGTAATGGACATAGTGTCTCAATTGAAAGACAAAGGGATACCAATAAATGTTCCATTTTGTATGACAAAGAGTGTATTATTCATATATATATATATATATATATATATATATATATATATATAATAAAATACGTTTTAATTTATTCTATTGCATTCTCCATTTTCGTTGTGAAATGTTACACCACTGATTAAATATATGGATGATTAAATATTATAATGAAGAGATGTGAAATCTGATGATATGATTAAAAAAAATTCATCCAAACATCACATTCAAATGCACTAATAAAAATTTAATTGATATGAATACTGTTATAAGATATGTGTCGACTTTTGATTAATGAATTTTGAAAAATAACAATAATTGCACTATCACAGGTCGATGCTTCTAAAAATAGAAAATGAACAATGGTGCATGTGTATTATACTACGCACCGGTGCGTGTGTATGATACTGCGAACTAGTGTATTTCTATGACCTATGAACACCGCACCAAATACCAATACTAATTAGAACGATCGATGCACTTTATCGACGACTAAGGCTTGAGCGGATAGGCGTTGCATGCACTAGTATGGTTTTCCTTTAACGCGTCGATGCGTTTTTACACCTTAATGGTGCTGGTGCATACACCTTCTATCGGCCCAGTGCGTATTTTTTGGTGACACCCACCGGGAAATTGCTAAATGCCCCGGGGCTTCCGAAATTTGTTTTCCATCCCAGTGCTTGGTATGTTTCAGTACCGGTGCGTAAAGGTTAAAACACACTAGTGCGTTCACACATGAATTGCGCACCGATAAGAAATACATCTGTAAAAACCTCTGGCTGCCTAGTTTTTTTTATTTGTGTTGAAATTCCATTAGAAGCTTTGTCAAAACCTCCATTACCAAAAATGTATGTTATAGCAAATGTTTTCTTGACAATTTTGGCCAATTTTATAACACTAAAAACCTCCTTTATAACCTCCGCTAGAGGGTATTTTCCTTGTAGTATCAAAATCTAGTCATTTCCAGGGCATAAAACTCTCACGAGAGGCCCCTCCTATCACTCACCAGCAATTTCTGGAAGATAATATGCTATATGGAAAAATGACTCTTAAATAACTTAAGCAATCTGGTTCCATCCTCGAAGAGTTTCAGCAAGCCTCGGGTAGGCTCATCAATGGGGACAAATAAGATATCTTATTTTTCAATACCCACCCAAGGGTGCAAACTCATCTAGCTTGGACCCTAGGTTTTTGAATTGGATCGCTCCTAAGTACCTATCTAGGAGTAACATTTGTATCTAAATATCTTCAAACAACCTATTAGAAGGACATTTTATGTTGTATTGACCGAAAACTCTCTAGCTGGACCTTTTGAATCTAGAATTTTGCAGCTCGGTTGGTCTTCTTAAAAGCATTCCTCTAAGCCATTCTGATTTATCAACTCTCGGCCCTTATGGCCCCTCATAGTATCTACAAATATCTTGTTATCACCAAATTTATTCTGATAAGCTGCTCATCAATCAAATTAATGTAACTTTTTCAAACCACTTTTGACTGAAGATTAGACTCTTCAGTTTGATTGGGCTCTCTCAAGGTAATTTATGATTTCAATGGAAATTTAGATGGCTAACTCTATAAATGTAACTTGATTTGATTGATTTCAGGTTGAAAGTGTAAGGACTTTCTACCATTGGGCTATGTGGTCAATATTAGTAAACTCAATGAAAGTATTTCTTCTTATGGAAACTGAGGCAATGGAGGCTTCAATGAAATTATAGTAAGACACAAAAAAGGAAGAAAACAACAATTTAACTTCTAAAGAAAGTCAGAGCATGTTACCATGAGTTCTAAGTAATTAGACATCAAACTAACTGCAGGTATTAAACATGAAAGATATAGAACATATAACACATTAAACACCTCCTTCGAATCTCAGGTAAAGAAGCAAATATCAGTGTATATTACTGAAACTGAAAAACTATTACAGAGTAGCAGTTTGGTACAATATTCTCCAACTAAGTGATATTTGATTTTCTGTCTATAAATAGACTCCTTTTACATTACATAGGATGTTGGATCATCGAACCTTAACTCTGACAGCTAACATAACTGAAAAATACTTTCTTGGAACAGAAAAAGACAGCTCGTCTCTAAAGACTTACATTCCTAATAGGAGTTTAGTTATATCTATTATGACTACTAACAAAAGGAGTGCATAATTACATCAAAAGTAGTTCGGTTGCTCGAATGGCACTATCCCTCATCAAAAGAATAAATTCCCTTATTGAAATACAAAATAGTCATCCTATTTTCAAGGAAATGAAGACATGGCTATGGCATTTGCTAACTGTTGCGCTGAATTGACCCTGTTTTCTTGTGTTGCGTTTTTTCTAATATGTTAATGTAGTGAGGCAGTTTAGGATGTGGACCTCAATTCGCTGATATGTTGAAATATGAGCTGAGAGCTATCAGATCTGCTATATGGACGGAGTGTTGAACGCTTTTGCTGCCCGGCATCAAGCTTTATGTTGTTTTGTCACCTGAAATCTTCTTGTTGTGTTAAAACCATTTTATAAACAAAATAACGTGAAAACCAATATACCTAGACTTGAAATCTTTCAAATCTCAATTATGAACTGGCATCGCATCCATGCACTTCGCAACCTTTATATTTTAAGTTATAAATAATACGATCGACGGTGCGATGCGAAGGGGAGGTGACGTGGAGGATCGGTGATGTGGAGGGTCAGTGGGACCAGACAACATTTCATATTGCAACTCTTAGCATTAAGTTATAAGCATGAGGGATGTAAAATTTAAACATGGCGAAGTGCGATGCGCAGGGGAGGGCATGAGTGATGTGGCATGGAAGAAGTGGGACCGGACTGCGCACAAATCACAACTTTTAGCTTTTAGTTATAAGTTGTGGGGGTTAACTTTTATAATTTGCGATGGGGAAGAGGGACCCACTCGCATATGGAAGAGTTTTATGAATTGGTGGAAGGTTAAAAGCCGTAAGTGTTATTTAGTTTGTATGACATCATGATATATTAAAGTATTGCAACAGTTGTGAAGTGGGGCCAAAACAACTGAAGTGGGGCCGACCTACCGCATTACAAATTTAAATAAATAGATAGCGGGATCTCACAAGGTAAGTTAAATTATATGCGATGCGATATCGCAAATCAGCCATCGCAGTGTTTACAATTTAGTTCCTGATGCGAAACATATAAGATCTGCGAAATGCGACGAGGGCCCCACTTTAATCGCGATTGGGGAATGAAAAGCAATGAAATGGTAAAGGTGGAAGGGTAAAGCGGAAAGGCAGAAAAAAGGGTAAGTTTAATAAATTTCAATGGAAAATGAAATGAAAAGGGAAGCGTGGTGGGTAAAATGGGTCCCAATTGATCATATTTTGTCCTTTGAAAGGTTTGTAGGAGATGGTAATGTAAATGATTTTGGGTTTTGGTCTATGGGAAAAGTGATTTTGAATGTATGGAATTGTATGAATTGGAAAGGAATGAATAAGGTGGGGTGGGTGGGATGCAACAAATACCAGTGCTAATAGAAACCTATCAATGAAATTGTTTAAACTTATGAGTTATAATAGTGGCTCCATTGGGGATGGTGTGCCCCTATGGTACAACAAAAAGAACATGTAGTTCCAGTGCCATCCTTCTTCAAAATAAAACTTCTAAAATCCAACAAGCCTTCTTCAAACTCTTATGGCCTTATCCTCAGGGTCAAGCTTGATGATAAGCCTGTTTTATTAGCAGAACAACATAATAAAATGGAATATATACAATGGAGTGAAAATTCAGTAAAATTTAAGAGGAGTAGTGCTTTAGAAACCTACCATTAACAGGTCCTCCAACACAAAGTTTTCCATCCATCTCCTGAAGTAGATAATTATTCTTACCATGATATGCAACTACTATAAATGGTACCTTCTAGATGTTTTCAAACTTTCCATGCTTCCCCTTTTCCTCAATTGTGGCTTCCCACTTTAAAACTACATCTTGAATCTGAAAATTCTCTTCTTTAACCTTTTTTTCAAATGTTTTCTTCACTTGTTCTGTGATTGTTGATGACTGTTGTATACCTCCTCTCTTTTTTCCTGCAATGCTATGAGTTGGCTTATCCTCCTCTGAATGGCATTGGGCTCCTCGTCAAGTCCTTGCAACAGTTTCATTACAGGAACTCCCAAGGAGGTGGGAAAAATTGCTTCAACTCCATACACTAATTCATAAGGTGATGTACCAATGGATCATTTTGTACAGACTCCATCAGCCAAAGAGAATATTTCAATTTCAAATGCCATGATCTCTTGTTTTCCCGCATTACCTTTTTTATAATTCTCACAATTCTTTTGTTAGAGGATTCTGCAAGGCCATTACCCTGGGGGTGTGATTTGAAATGGGTGGCTGACTTGCTATGCTATGCAAGCACCTCCCACTCAGTTAAAACAAATTAAGATATTTCTTATACTTGATAATGCATAATTGAATACTTGAATCAGGTGTATGTGTTTTAAACTGTTTTGAGGCTTTATGTGTGAGGAATAAAACATTTGTTTTTTCTTATTAAAATCATGTACAACAAGCATAAATTATAGAAAATTAAGCATCAACACATAACAACAAAATTAATAAAGGAGTTCACCCGAATGTCTTGGGCTACGTCTCCTTGAGCCTTTGTCAATTAACTTGGCTCTTTGGGATTATGACGGATAATTTCTTTTACAAGTAAATACTCAACTCCAATGGTTTTTTATGATGTACCAATGGGTTTAGAATACCATCATATCCCTGGATTGGTTGCTATCTCTCTGGAGATGGACCTGGGATCCCTTGGAATTGACCTCTTATATCAGTTCCCTTAAGCTTCCTTGAGCTTATTTGTGGCTCTAAATCCCTTAGAAGTCCTTTTATATCCCTTAAACCTTTTCTATTGTCTCTAGCATACATCGTACATCCAAAATATATTTTTCATTTGCTCCAAATGAGTTCTGGCTCTCCAATCTAGGCCTCCATCCACTGGTGGCCCAGGGCTCCCCGAAACTTCCCTGTGGCTTATTCAGCTCTATAAGTCTCCAAATGGCTCTGAAAATCCCTCCAATTGATTCATAATGTCAAAAATATTCATAGTAGACTATTCACTTGCTAAAATTGGCCTCTGGCTACTCTAGTTACGTCTCCAACACCTAGTGGCACCCTGTGGCTCTAAGCTCACTGAAAACTTCTCTGTATCATATTGGCCTTCAGAAGTCTCCAAATTATTCTACAAACCCCATCAATGGATTCATAAGGTTCAATATAGTGAGAATAGACTATATTTTTTCTGAGAATGGCCTCTGGCTGCCCTGGCTAGGCCTCATTCTCTTGTTGGCTCCTCGTGGCCCTAGTGGCCCTTGGATCTTCTCTGAAGAAAAATCATGCTCAGAAGTCCTTTGCTGGCTCTTCAAACCTCACCAATGGCTCTGGAATGTCCAATATAGTCTAAATTTACTATTCACACTCCCTGAATCATCAAAAATTTAGTCTCCAACTCATTTTCCCAGTTACACCTAGGAAAACTCCACTAATTGTGGAGGACTCCGGTTAACTGGAGTCAAAATAGTGGATACCGCCACTTTGGGCATGCTTCCAAATTTACTACCAAATTAACCATTTACATTTAAGTTAGTGGTTGGGGTGGCCACATGCCAAACCCAAACCACGGCTTCAAAACCGCAATCCTCGGCGGAAACCATAACCACAATTGTGGTTTGATAAGGTTGAACTAAGGGTTTGATGGAGGGTTAGAGAATAACCACGTGGAGACTTAACTCTTTACATCTATCATGTGACAACTCTAAAACTGATGGCAGTAATTCTGGCGAACTGCGGGTTAACCGTCGAAGACCTGTAACCTTAGCCATGTGACAATGCAGTGAATGGTTAATCGTTGCAATTTTATAGCTTTCGGATTTGTATCGATGCCTGGTTCTAGGCTAAGTCCATATGGGGAGGGGGCTGGCCCAAGGGACTAGCCCCCTCCAACCCCCAAATGTGAATTCATCAAACCTTAAGTAGAAGCAACCTCCCATAGAGGTTAAGAACTACCTGTGTGGCGTGTTAGCACACATGCGCGCTAGCCGCGGGGAGGTCATTGGTTCGAGCCCTGCCTCCCATATAAAATATTGCTACCCATGTGGTGGCCTCCAAGATTTCCATGTGGCGCTCTTTGATTGGCCTGTCAACCAACGTACAATCCATCTGTCCAATAAAATTCTGAAATTTTTCAACCTATGATTAGCCCAGAAGGAATATTCCTGGGAATATTCCAAGAATATTCCCTAGAATATTCTTTTTTTTAACCTTTCAAAAACCCATTCAACTCTGGTCAAATGTCAAAATTTGCAGTTTACTGGAATTTTCAAAATGCGATAACTTCTTCATACAGTGTCGGTTTTTTGAACTGTTCAGAGCACCGAAATTAGGAAGACAAGATCTATCCAATCGCTTAGGTTTGACACACTTTTGAACACTTTTAAAATTGAGCTATCACTTAGGTCCTGATCCAAATCTGATCAGGGTAATGATTTGTTGAATTTCCAAGTGTTATATGATACTAATGACAGAAGCTGAATAATTTTTTGGATTTAAAAATTTGTGCATTGTCAGTAATAATCTTCATACGACAACCAAACCTGGAAAAAATATTGTTCTCCAAGAACTGAATGATGACTGAATCATTTTCTTGCCTTGTTGGGATTGCTTCAATCCATTTAGTGAAATAACATGTTGCTGTCAAGATCCAACGATGTTGCCCTGAAGATGATGGGTGTATTTCACCAATAAAATCCAACCCCCATTGTTGGAAAGGTGCCTCATCATATATTGGCGTCAAAGACAAAGGCATCAGTTTTTTATTACCATCAAAAATCTGACATTCATGGCAAGCAGCAATCTTCTTGAAGACATCCTTGAACATGGTGGGCCAATAGTAACCTGCTCTGAGAATTTTTTTGATGTAGCCTTCCAGTAGTGGTGTCCTCCATAATCTCCCTTATGAAATTCTTCAATGACCCTTTCAACTTCATCTTCTAGCAAATAGTTTAAAAGGATTCCACCAGTATCTTTCCAATACAAATTCTTATCTATAATGCCGTATCTTAATGATTTCAACTTCACAAAAAGATTCATGTCAAGACATTCAAAATTGGATTGTGCTATCAAATTTTCTAACCCCTGTCCTTTCACCAACTTTGTAGGCTTGATTTCTATGTCATACTCCAGCAAAGTAGCTGTCCATTTCCCCCTCTTGCCATCAGGATCATCTTGTGTCAAAATGTCTTTAACCACAATGTTAGGTACAAATGAAATGACATGAGAGTGAAAAATATAAATTCTGAATTATTTAATAGCTTTGATTAAATCATATGCCTGTTTTTCCAAAAAATTATACTTCAGCTCTGAGTTGGCAAGAGTTCTACTAAAGAATGAAATTGGTTGTTTTGTACCCTGCTGTCCTTTTTGCAGTAAAACTCCATTTATGGTATTTTCAGATGCAAATGTGAAAACCAGAAATTATATTGAAAAATTTGGACTAATAAGCACTAAAGCTTGAGTGAGGGCTTTCTTTATCTCTTCAAATGATTGCTTGGCTTCAACAGTCCACTTAATATCAGCTCCTTTCTTCAACATCTTGGTAATGTCCTTGAAAATTTCAGCAAAGTTCGGGATGAACCTTCTAACAAAGTTTACTGTCCCAAGAAAAGACTGAATTTCTTTCTTGTTCCTTGGAAGGTCTATCTTCTGAATAGCATTGACTCTATTTGGATCAATATTATCCCATTTTGTAATAAGCTTTCCGGATTATCCACAGTATTGAGGAATATGTGTCAACGTTTCGACGTTTTGGTCCTGATGATGGATCCCAGTTGGGATTCGAAACGTCGACACATATTCCTCAATACTGTGGATAATCCGAAAATCTTATTACAAAACAGTCACCACAGGAGTTTAAAAACCAAAATTTATCCCATTCTTTGATATAATATGTCCAAGTAATTTTCTAGAATTTAGAGAAAAAATATTTTTAGTGGGGTTAAGAGAGATACCAAATCTTCTACATTTCTACAGAATTTTTTCCAAATCCTTCAAATAATCTTCCTCCCTTCTTGAAAATACATTTATTTCATCCAAGTAGACCACAGCCGATTTATCTTTCTCCTTAGTGAAGGCAATGTCCATTTCTCTTTGAAAGGTTGCTCCTGCATTCATCAAACCAAAAGGCATCTTGGCGTACATGAATGTTCCCCATGGTGTGGTAAAAGAAATCTTCTCTTGATCTTCTGGGTGTACGAATATCTGATTGTAGCCTGAAAATCCATCCTGCATGGACATCCTTTGAGAGCCAACAATATTCTGCAAAATCTTATCCATCTTGGGAAGAGGGTAGTTGTCCTTCAAGGAAGCCTTGTTCAAGTTTCTGAAATCAATACAGACTCTGATCTCACCACTCTTCTTTCTGATTGGTACTAGATTAGCAAGACATTTTGAAAATCTTATAGGAACAATGTTTTTTGCATCAAAAAGTTTCTTAATCTCCTTCTCAATCAGAGGCATGAGAAATGGGTTAATCCTTCTCAATTTCTGTTTGAAAGGTTTCTCATTCTCTTTGATAGGAATAGTATGTTGTATAATTCTAGGATCATACTTTTTCAGATCAACATAACTCCATGCAAAAACATCAATGAACTTCTTCATCATCTCAATATATTTCTGCCTCATCTCCATAGAAATAAACTTGGAAAGCTTTATCATTTTAGGCGCTACTACTGCTCCAAAATTACAAGTTTCTACCTCCTCATCATCAGCATGTATCCTAGGAGATTAAAAAAAATCATTTTGATAAAAAAATTTCTCAAGTGGAATAAGACCCTTGGGTATACAGTTATTTTTTAGCTGCAAAACTTCAGAATTAACCTTAGTTTCAACAAACATGTTTTTCTGATCCACTTGTGTGTTTTCAAATTCCTCCTTTAACTCTATGAAATTTCTAACTTGTTGGTCTTCTTCAAACACTTGCCAATGGATGATATTATCTGGGATAGCAGGTTTATGTCGGACTTCAATTTCATACTTCTCAGTAGAATGTGTAGGGATGATAAACAAACTTGCAAAAATAGCTAGAGAAACAACCACTGAGTTTTGATCTCTAATTTTCACAATAAATGCATATTCTTGAAAATTTTCAAGCATTTCCATAATCAGATTTATGTAAGCTCTCATCCTTACATCCTTAGTTTGGTATACTCCTTCAACTTGTTTTATTACCAACTCAGAATCTCCATATACTGATATCTTTTTGGCACCCAATCTTTTCAAAATTTCCAAACCCAAAAACAAAGACTCATATTCAGCCATATTATTGGTACAATCAAAGTAAAGTTTAAAGGAATAAAACTTACTTTCATCATCAAGAGAAGTGATCTAAATGCCTACTCCAGTCCCTTCTTTTCCAGTAGATCCATCAAAGTGTAGAAGCCACCAACCCTCTTCTTTCTATTCTACAATTTCCTGATTTTCAACTTGCAGATTTTATATTTTCTCTTCATTTTCTGCTTCATTAGTTAGCTCATTGAAAAGAATTGTTGATCCTATTTCAGTTTCAACAGCATAATGGGAAAATTTTGAGGTTTATCCTTGCTTCTTACCATTTAGGCCATCCTAATCTCCCTGTACAACCTTCTCTGCTCACCAAAAACAAGGATGGTAGCATATGTCAAGTCCATCTGCATGGTGCCTTTGATTTTTTCTACCCAAGATCTGGATAAGAGCATGCCAAACTTGGGGGGAATATCTGCTACCACAATGTCCATTACCACTATCTTGGCAGGCACTTGTGTCAATCCAACAACAACATATTTGATCAGTCATATGCATTGGACTCTTTTAGAGTCAACAGAAAATATATCCTTGTATGGCCTAGTGATCTCCAAACCCATTCTTTCCATAATCACCTTAGGCATAAGGTTATGAGAAGCCCCTGAATCCAACATGGCATTGTGTAAGGTCATATCATGGATACTAAGGCTAACATAGAAGGGAGGTACTTCTTCATTCCGCTTATCTTCCAACCTTAGTCCTAGGTAGATGGTGGGATGGTCTTCTTGTATATTAAGGATATCTGAAGCTCCTAGTTGAGAATTCAACATCTTCACAATTTTGCTTCTATACTAATTCAACTTAAGAATTTCTCCAAATGGGACAGGAAACTTAATTTTGGAGATTTCATTTTCTAAACTAAAAATAGAAGTGACCTTTTCATTTTCTTGGCAGGAGGTGGAAGCGGTGGGTCTTTTTTAAGCTCAACTACTTTAGGAACATCCTTTTTTGGCTAAGTTTTATTTGTAGTGATTGGAACATTTTTGTTTCTAAGATTGCATTGCTTCTACATCTGCCTCATCCTTATTCAAATCATGACCAGACTCATCATGCTCCTCATTGGTCAGAAACATCCCAGACATGTTTTCATCTAGACAGTGGATAATATCTTCTGGAATCTTAGGTTGAGTTTCTTCTTCTTCAATCAAATTCTATTGAAAGGGGGGCCTCACTTGAGGGTTAGGCTGATTTCTGTTTTCTCTTTTACTTTTCTGATTCTGAGGCCTCCTAAACTGTGGGTTTCTGGTTTGTGGATCATGTTTTGCATGAGGTAAAGAAGTGGTTCCAAGGTCAAGTCTATCCATGAGCTTCTCCATGGTCTTCAACATAGAGTCAAACTTGTCATCTGAAGAGGAAGGTTTATCTTCTTCTTTTAGTTTTGTTTTCCCCATCTTAGAATTATTAGGTGCTATCATATTCACTTCTACTTTCATAGCATCATTCTTCATTTCTGCTAGAGAAGCAGATTCTCTTTCCCTAAGCAGGATGGAGAAATCATAATCAAATGCCTCTGCATAGCATAATTGAGAAGCTCTTGGGGGATGTTTAAGATGAGCAGGTATAGAGTTGTATAATTTTTTGAACCCCTTAGATAAGTCTTGGATATATTCATCTAAGGCTCTTTTTAAAATGTTATATTTTGTCAGGGCCTGCACTTGATTTGTCCTATTCCCCCATTTTCTCAAAAGACTATCTTCAAACTGATTCCAATAATGCAAGCTTCCTGGAGCTAGGGCTTTAAACTATTTTCTGACCTCACCAATGAAAATCTGAGCAAAAAATATCATTTTAACATATTCATGGTCTACTTCCTCTCTGTCAATGAAATCATTGAATTGATCTACATATTCCTCAGCTATTATTTTTTCTTAACTTCCCCGGGTTTTAATTCTAGCTGAGTATTTACTTGGGAGGGCATGAATAACATTTGGGAGGACAAGTGGAGCATATATTGTAGGTGCAACGGGAGGAGGTGGAGGTGGAACAACTCCAGCCATAATGACAGGAACTATGGTACTTCTTGGAAGAATAATAGGAGAAGATGAGTTATTAGGAGGTGGTGTAGTTGGTCTTTGCAGTCCAGATACTAATGAAATCCACTCAGGTAAAGGTATACCAGATTTTATTTTCAACAAGAATTCAAATGGATCTAACTCTTTTAAATATTTCAAAAGAATCCCTCTCTAACAACAGTTCTGATGTAACTTTTTCCTAGAATTCCTCTTTTTCTTTATTGGATACTAGGGATGATGTACCAGTGCCTAGTCTTTGCAGGCCTAGAATTATCTCAGTCAATTCATTTTCACTCTTATAACTAAATAAAAATTCTTGAATTTTATCATCAAATTCCCTATCTTCAGGGCTTCAAACAATTTCAGAGGACAAAGCTCTTGAGTGTGATGGAATACATGACTTTGAAGAGCTGCTTTCAATGCCTTTGAGAATCCTCTCTGGATTATCCACAATGGTAGGTGGGTTAGGATCTAAATTTCTCCTTGTATATCTTCTTCTCGAAGCCACCTTTAAGCATGAAAATTTTTAGTGGAGTCACTACGGTAGTTTATGCAGCCTCTAAAAATTATGAGCTCATGTTACCTCCAAGAGTTCAGCTTCACTGTTTTCACACAAACTTCTGGAAATGTGTCTTCAATCTCCTGGAAGACTCACCAAAATGTTATCACCAAATTGATTATGATAGGTTGCTCATCAATCAACTTAATGTAACCATTTCAAGCCACTTTTGACTGAATATTAGCCTCTTCAGTTAGAGAGGGCTCTCTCAAGGTAATTTATGATTTTCAATGGAAATTTAGACAACTAAATCTATAAATGTAACTTGATTTGATTGATTGATGGTTGAAAATGTAAGGACTTCCTACCATTGGGCTATGGGGTAAATATCAGTAAACTCAATGAAATTATTTCTTCTTATGGAAACTGAGGAAATGGAGGCTTCAATGAAATGATAGTACACACACAACACAGGAAGTAAACATCAGTTTAACCTCTAAAGGAAGTCAGAGCATGTTACCATGAATTCTGAGTAATTATACATCAAACTAAATGCAAGTATTAAACATGAAAGATATAGAACATATAACACATTAAACACCTCCTTCAAATCTCAGGTAAAGAAGCAAATATCACTGTATATTAATAAAACTGAAAAAATATTACAGAGTAGCAGTTTGGTACAATATTCTCCAACCAGGTGATATTCGATTTTCTGTCTATAAATAGACTCTTTTACATTGCATAGGATGTTGGATCATCGAACCTTAACTCTGACAGTTAACACAACTGAAAACTACTTTCTTGGAACAGAAAAAGACAGCTAGTCTCTAAAGACTTACATTCCTAATAGGACTCTAGTTATATCTATTACAACTACTAACTAAAGGAGTGCATAATTACATCAAAAGTAGTTAGGTTGCTCGAATGGCACTATCCATCATCAAAAGAATAAATTCCCTTATTGAAATACAAAACAATCATCCTATTTTTAAGGAAATGAAGACATGGCCATGGCATTTGCTGACTATTGAGCTAAAGACCCCTTTTTCTTGTGTTGCATTGTTGATAATATGTTGATGTAGTGAGGAAGTTTAGGATGTGGACCTCAATTCGCTGATAACCTGACAGATGAGCTGAGAGCTAGCAGATCTGCTATATGGATGGAGTGTTGAACGCTTTTGCTGCCCGACATGAAGTTTTTTGTTGTTTTGTAACCTAAAATATTCTCGTTGTGTTAAAAACCTTTTATAAACAAAATAATGTCAAAACTAATATTCCCATACTTGAAATATTTCAAATCTCAATTCTAAACTGGCATCTCATCCACGCACTTCGGAACCTTTATATTTTAAGTTATAAAGAATATGATCGGCAGTGCGATGCGAAGGGTCAGTGACGTGGAGGATCAGTGACGTGGCGGGTCAATGGGACCAAACAACATTGCATATCGCAACCCTTAGCATTAAGTTATAAGCGCAGGGGATGTAAACTTTAAACATGGAAAAGTGTGACACGCGGGGGATGGGATGAGTGACTTGGCATGGAAGAAGTGGGACTGGACTGCAGCGCAGATCGCAGCTTTTGGATTTTAGTTATAAGCTGTCGGGGTTAAATTTTATAATTTTCGATGTGTGGGGAAGAGGGACCCATTGGCATATGGCATATTTTTATGAATTGGTGGAAGGTTAAAAGTGGTAAGTGTTATGGATTTTATATGATATCATGATATATCAAAGTATTGCAACGGTTGTGAAGCGAGGGCAGAACTACTGAGGTGGGGCCGACCTACCACATCATAAATTTAAAAAAATAGATTGCGGGCGCTCATAAGGTAAGTTAAAGTATATGCGATACGATATTGCAAATCAGCCATCAATGTGTGCCTGGTGGAATAGGAATATCTAGATCTCCTCAGAAGTTGATGTTGGCATATGCATAGTCCTCAACTATGATAAGTTGATGTCACAGGAAACTGAAAAAGGTTGTGGGGAAATGTATATGTTGGCCCCCACCCTATCGGGGCATAATGTCACACCATCTCATCAGCCTCGGATCTCTCGGGGTTGGATCGTGGATCTCTAGCCACTGGTACTGAAACAAGGGTACTCTCTCTTAAAAGAAGGTCACCGGAATCTACCGGTACCCGAACTGTTTTAGTCGCCATGTCTTGCACTTGGTTAGCTAGCTCTTCATGTTAGCCAGTAACCCCTCGCACCAGTTGAACATCATTGGGTCCCAGTATTCCAACGTTGCCTCATGCAATGCCTGGGATCTTGCCACTCTCGTAATAAAATGTATAATAGTGCGCAGGGGAAGTACTCTGATGGAAGAAATTTCTACCATCCCGCTCTATGTTTTTTGAGCCCTAGGACAATATCTCTAAATGAGCATGTTGATACTCTCACCCCCTGCTTGAGCTCCGGAGAGTTGGATCCTCTCTCCTCTCCCATACAGTCCAGTGATTAAATATATATCCATCACATATAACTATAACTCTTGGTCCCCAATGATAAATAATTGTCGGTCCACGTCCCATATATTGCTCAAGTATTAGAGTAGTTCCAGTTGAGGTCTTAGACCGGATGTTTGAAAGAATTTCAACAACCCGCAATTGCACAAAGCATTGATGCAATTTTGATCCTACAAATATTGTTGGTCGTCCACCTCATGGCCTTGTTCTTTCCATTCGACTGGAATGTTTGACGAAAGCACTTGCAAAACATGTTTAATTGGATTTTTAGGAGTTTTCATCGGAGTAATTTTGGGAATTAACCATGGATTTGGGTGGATTTCTTGTTTAAAAATTCTTCCCGCGGCCAACGCGAGTATCCGAATTAATTTTACACTAGTGGCATGCTACCCTAATGCGTTAGACGTGACTAGCGCAACCTTGATAGCTCGAAATCGTGTTGGTCGCAGTGAATTTTAAAACTTGAAATTCTTCCCCCAATCTCCCTATTTCTAAAACTGAATGACAAATGAATGGAATCAAAATGAAATGGAGGCTCAAAGATCTTACATGACGTTGGCAGATCGACGAATGGTGTCCTGGATCATCTACACCACTGATCTGAAATTTAGAGGGAAAATGGACAAAATTCTCTCCTCAAAATAGAAAGGTGAAAATGAATTTGGTTTTTGGTCTATTTATATATTTTTGAAAAAAATTCGCCAATATTTTATTATTTTTCCTCGATATCAGTGATGTTTGTTGTTTATTTGCAGTACAGGACTTCAAAAATGTTGATGATTATTTATGATACAGACGAGTTGTATTTTATCTCTTTTTCGGGCTCGTTAAACATTTATGAAAAAGGAACCCCCCTAGAGTCAACTTTCAGCTCTTTTTTGACTCTCGAAAATTCAAAAGATTGCCAAGTACTTGTCATTTCAAACTCGTTAAAGTGAATGAATTGACATGGTCTCAGTATACGTTTACCATTTTTTGGGGCTAAGATTTACTATTTACGAAAAAGGAATACCTTGACTGAACATGGTCAAGAGGTTCTCTCAGATATTGTTTTCTACCATTTCAGATTCGAAGGATGACTTACGAAAAGGGACATGATAGAGTTTCCTTTTTATTTATTTTCAAACTCCTTAAACATGAAAAGTTACCGAGTTTCCCTTTCGTTGGACTCGTTAAAGATTAAATGATGAAAGGCTTGTCACCATGATGAGATCGATTTCCTCCATCCTAGGGCTCGTTAAAATTACTAGGATGGATTCATTTGAAGAATGAAATTACATGCTCAACATATGCTATCCACTTCACGCTGGATATAAAAAATAAATAGGTACTCGTTAGCAATAATGAGGGAAAATTGAAATTGAACATCCTATGTGTATTTTGGGCAGCTTGTTGCTCTTAAACATGACACTCGTCTACAGTTCGTGTCAAGTTGGGGACATCCCACATTCATCACTTTTCCTCCGTGGGTTTGGGAAATCCATTTTCCTCTCATTCGATTACCAATGTTGTCAACATGACCTCTAATCCTATTTGAGTCAAATGCTGCCATGCCCTGAAGTCGTGTCGCCAATATGTTCAAGAGAATTCCTTTTTGTCAAACATCCTTTGTTCGTCTAACCTCCTTTGTTACAATCCCAAATCACTCCTATCATCTTAAGATATTTTTTGTTTCGTGTCGATGATGTGGGAATCATCATGGCCCTCCTTCGATGAATCACTTCCTGTCGACTTCAACTTATTATCTGGGAAGGTGATTTAGAAACTTTTGTTCAGTACCTTGGAGTTTGCATGCCTTAATGGAAATTTCTTCATGTTTGACGACAAGTTCACATCATTGGCCTTTGATCGAATGATTTTGAAAGTGTTCGACTTCAACGCATTCTTTTACACTTGTAGATTGTGTTATAGTGCCTTGAGTTCCATCATCATTATTGATGGTCTCTCTCGTGGATGTTAACGGTTTTCATCATTGGCCGGTAATCAGGTGGTTTCTACCATGTTCAACACCAACACATTTATTCGCATGGCTAGATTCGTACATTGGGTTGATTGAGATAATAGTGAAGACCCTGGGTCACATCTGATTTTTGGTCTAGGCTGAAAGGAGTTATTGAGTATTCATGATTTTATACATGATCCTATCTATATGGATGGCTATGTCCATGGCGGGGATCCATTTCTATGATAATTTTAGACGGATGGTTGCGACCATGCCGTGGGTTCATGTGTTATTTGATGCCTAGTGTAGAATTATGTGGTTAGGAATATTCATACCAGATATGTCATAAGTTGTAAAATGTTTGGTTTGGCAGGTTTTCCGGAGGGGCTTTGCATTCTTTGCCTTGGTTCATAAAGAATTTTAGCCATCACTCCTTGTTCTACCTTCATGCTTTAGGGGGCATCTGTTACATAGTAATTTGTCACCATGCTCATTTTCCCATCCTTGATCCTGAAATGCCCCGTGAAAGATCCTGTGCAATGTTTCCACCATCAAGAAATATGTTAACATATCCCCTGAAGATCCAAAGAATACTACCTTGGAAAATTACTGAAGAAACTTGGTCAAATTCCTATTTTCCTGGGTCAGCACCCTTCCTGGTACCATGACTGCGATAATGTCATTTTCACATTTCTGGCTTAGCACTATCAGTGCCCTAATTTCTTCGAAAACTGCCCTAATCCCCTTTCTGGTATTTTTTCCTCAAATGGAGGAGAAGCTTCAACCACTAGAAGCTCAAGGGTGGCGAGTTGGTTGTTAAACGGTGGTGATAAGTTTGAGCTCTCTGATTTTAGAGCTTTGATATCATCCATGGGGTTTCATCCTTTATCAAGTGGGCCTTCCTCCTCCTTTCATGGGCTCCAACCTCTTATCCCTTCCTATAAATTCACATCCCTCATTCCCCCAACTTTAGAGCTTAGTTGGTCTATGTCAGACTCATTTGAACTCTCATCCCCTTGCATCCTAGCATTGTGATAAAGCCTAAGAGTTTGGGAGAAGGAATGCTTTTGAGCTTCGGTGAAGGACTCAGATTTTCACCAAAGGACCCCTCCAACATCAAGGCCTAGGTTGTAAGCTCTCCTTTTGTATTTATAAATAATAATATCTGGTGTTTTCTTTCTATATTTGTCTAAATGTATTATGGTACTCCTTGATTTGCTAGATAGCTAATGTTTACGTTTATTATGTATTGTATTATGTTTGATTTTGTCTCTTGATCATCCGCAGGTATTCACGTGCCATCAGTAGCAGGGAGCGGGACTATAAGGATCATAGACCAAGGTCATCATCAACAGAATCAAGCGTGGCATTGGGGAAAAGGTATTTATATCTCTTTCCTCGTTGAATTGTAAACATTAGTTAAGAGAGCTTTCATTAGACATAATCTCGTATTGCTAGACCCACTCTACAGCTAGAGAGATTGCCTTTGTCCGTAGAGAGGATTTATCTTGACAAAAAATATCTAAAATAATAAAATAATAGTTATGAATTTTGGACAGAAAATAAGAAAAATACTTTTTCTAATTGTATTTTTATCTTATATCCTTGTAGGTTTACTCAAATTTCATGTGTATACACTCGTTGGATGCAGAATAAAATTTCACATCCAATGAGTACCCATTATGCATACTTTTGAGAAAACCCACATTGATAAAAATTGACGATACATTAAAAATCATGTTCACCACATGTTTTTAATGTATCATCATTTTTTATCAACGTGGGTCTTCTTAAAAGTATGCATAATGGGTATTCATTGGATTTCAAATTTAATTCTACATCCAACGATTGTCTACGCTTAAAATTTGAGTACACCAATAAGGAGAGAACCCAAAAATACAACTAAAAAAATATTTTTTCTTCTTTTCCCTCCAAAGTATTTACATGCACCTCTTTTTAAATTTAAAGGATTTTGATTGGTTTACATATTATGACATGGAAATTACGAGAAAATATCATGGGCGCTTTTAGGCTAAAACCAGCACCCATCATCTCACTTCGCTGAAGCAGTCAACTACTATGCATATTTCATTTCACATTCATGAATGGTAGCATCGTTGTCGCCTCATCAAATTTGATATCCTTGATCAAATATTTACTGAATGGTTTACGAAATAAATTGTTCCCAGGATTAATAAAGATCTTTCCATGGGTGGGTGTTTCATGAAAGAGGAGGTAATTTCCAGAGCTCAATACCTCATTTTGGTTTAATCCCAGTCTGGGACTATATATGAGTTATTACCTGATGCGCCGTGACCTTCAACTATTCCAACATCATCTCAGTCTCCTGTTACACCTCTGGTGGATGGTGTTATTGGGACAGTGGCTCATATTGATAGTAATGTGACTAAAACTTCTTTGAAGTCTAAATCAACTACTGCCGCTGCACCCCTACTCCTTCCAATAACCAGAAGAATCTTGGTAAAACCTCAGAGGTAAATGTTGTCCAATAAACTGCAACAGATAAATCCTCGAAAGGTAATAAAAAGGGTAAAGGAAATTCTAAATCTGAAAACCCTAAACAGGATTCAAAGAATTCATTTGCTGACAGTTATTCAACATGTAAGCCCAAATATCCTTATTTGATATGTGATGACAATAATTACACCAAAGATTGTCCTCGGCGTGCCAAATTTTCCCGTCTTCTGAAGGGTGCACCCAGGAATCCAACTGTTTTGAAAGAACCTTTCCCTTCTCAACAGACACAAATGGTAGATCAAGCTCAATCGTCTGGAAGCTCTCAGGTTTTCATGGCTGGAATGAAATTTATTGCCATTACCATGAGAACTAAATATTATCCCAATCCATCCAAGGCTCCTGTGGAATTGGAAGTTACAGATCACCCTTCCTCTTCCGTGTCCCCTACCTCTGGTCATCTCCAGATTGAGAGGCCAACTAGTATTGACTCCATCATCTGAACACCCACAAAAGGTGTTCTTTGGAAATCGTCTTATAATTCGAATGTGAGAGGAGCACAACACTACAATATTGTATAATATCTAGCTCAAGCGACTTCAGAAATGTCAGCTTTGGAGGTCCTTCAATTGTGCCCATCACAATGCAAGGCACTACTCTCCGCTATTGGAGGGATTGATCCTGCATATTCTAATCTGAATACTTTTGATCTAGAGAATTTCGTTCCTCACCTCCCATCTCAGGTAGCTTTTCTGATTCAAGTTACCATTATGGGAAATAATATTCATCGGATTGGTGTTGATGAAGGTGCTTCGACCTGAATTATGTCTATTGCATGTTGGAAAGCCAACGACTCTCCCCCATTGAGTTAGTCTCTGAATACCTTATAATCTTTCGATGGTATAGGTTCTTAGTCATACGGTATTCTCAAGGAATTACCCATCCTATTGGAGGGTAAAATGGTAACCATGGAAGTTGAAGTGGTAGACGCCAACTTGAACTATAATCTCCTTCTTGGATGTAGTTGGACAAAGGCTATGGTTTGCGTGGTATCCACCTTTTTTTGTGTCCTATTGGAAGATAGTGACTGTAGATCAGTTTAATTTCTTAACCTATAATTATTCAACAACAAAAATTATGTATGTTGCGAAGACGACTACTCCTTATGAGAACATCGGGCCAGGTCTGTTCAAAGACTCCCCCCTTATGGGAGTTTTTCCACTTCCACCTCTGAATGTCACCTTCGTCAATATGATTTTTTCTGGTCACGATCCTTGGATTGTTCCCAATCCCACCCATCTCGAGAGTTTTGGTGACGTTATGCCTCTAAGGCTAGCTAAGAAAATGTATCAAAGTATTCTCATATCTTCAAAGGCTTTACCCAAAACCAACACTCATTTGGTTTCCTCTGTGGACACTTATGCGCAGTCTCACTGGTTTGGTTCTTGGGACTTTGATGATCCCTTGAATGAGACTTTCCCCACTGACGAGAATATATTGGAGGCAATGTATCTCAAAGAAACTCCATTGGATGATGGACATCATCGTTCCTTGTTTCTCCCAATCCCAGGTGACATCTCTGCCTGTTTAGACTCCCATGTTGCGCTAGTACCAATTGACCCACTTTAGAGTTTGAATTTGATTCATGAAGTGATTTCTGAAGGGAACATGGGGAATATCACTCCGACCATTTCCATTGACATCTCTGTCAAACCAGGGATTGTTGAGAATGCTCATATTGATGCATCTTGTTCTCCCGATGATATCAAGATCTATACAGATATTTTTCAGGAATTTCGCAATTTCTTCGCATGGTCATATGAAGAAATTCCCAACATTGATCCGAGTATCGTTTTGCACAAAATTCCCACCTATCCATATTCGAAGCTTGTTCGTCAATGAATTCATCTTTTGCACCCAAGAAAGGTTGTTTCCATAAAGGGTGAAGTTGAAAAACTTATAAAAGCTGGTTTTATTTCCCTATACCATTGACAGATTGGGTCTCAAATATTGTTCCTATCAATAGGAAGCAAGGGACCATTTTGGTTTCCATTGATTACCATGATATCAATCGAGCATCTCCTAAGGACAATTAGCCCACTCGTTTTATCGACTAGATCATTGATGAATGTGCCCGGTGTGATATTTTTTCATTTATGGACGATTTCTCTAGCTATAACCAGATTAATATTTCTCCAGTTGATCAACACAAAACCATGTTTATCTGTCCATGGAGGACATTTGCCTATAAAAAAATCCCTTTTGGCTTGAATAATGTTGGGGCCACCTTCCAGCGAGCTATGTCGTATGCTTTTCATGACATCAAGCACATAGTTTAGCCATATCTCGACGATATTCCTGCTCATTCTGCGAAATGTTGAGATCACCCAGAACACCTTAGAGCTATCTTCCTTCGATGTCCACACTATAATATCAGGTTGAATCCTCATAATTGTGTCTTATGCATCGAATGCGGTCGTCTCTTGGGTTTCATGGTGTCCAAATAAGGCATCTGCATCGATCCTCTTAAAGTTGAGGCAATCATCAATTTGCCTCCTCCCTCTTTTATTCATCAACTGCAGAGTTTGCAGGGGAAATCCAATTTCCTCTGCTGCTTCATACTAAATTACGTTGATCTTTCCAAAGGCTTTATGCGCTTATTGGAAAATGGAATCCCATTCTTATGGTGCTTAGAGCTCTTTCGATGCATTGAAACGAGCCCTCATTAGTGCTCCACTACTGCATTCTCCCAATTATCACCATGGTTACTGCCTGTATTTGGCCGTCACCAATAGCACTATTGGTATGGTGTTGGTTTAGGATGATGGCGATGGTCAAGAGCATGTAGTGTACTACTTGAGTTGCAATATCTGTTGTGGTGTTTGTGGACAGGGTCTTTCCTCTGCACATATCTACACGCTCTTATATATAAGCTTTTCCTGCCTTTAAGTTTGGTTATCCTTCCTCTAAGGATAGAGATAGTTCGAGGTTGTGGATCCAAGATTTGAGGTTGCACATCCATGCTACCAGGGCAGGGGTGCAGATCCATGCTACCAATGATAGTAAGACCTGTTACGCTCATGTAGAGAAACTTGTGCTGGCTATTTTCCATGATGTTCAACGTTTCTATCACTACATTCTCCTACACAAAAATTTGGTGATTTCTGATTGAAAACCCATGACTTAAATTCTCACATGTTAGTTGCTTGGGGGAAAATACTCGAAATGGGTCATCATCCTTCAAGATTTCGACTTAGAATTCACTGTTGTTAAGTCTAAGAAATCCCTAGTCTTTGCTGAGTTGATCTATGATCTTCCCACCACGGATGATCCCACTCCTCTTAATGATTCAATCCCTGATGAGGCTCTCTTTCTTATTAGTACTCTTGTTCCATGGTATGGGGACATCATTGTCTATCTCTAGACCCAAATGTTTCAGCCAAATCTATCGCACTCTGAGCGATGACAGATTCACTACCAGTCCCAACCTTACGATATTATTGGAGACACCCTCTATCGCACTGGTTTTGACTCTGTCCTCCGTCGATGTTTGACTCTCGAGGAAGCTAAGAAAGCTCTCAATGACTACCACTCTGGGCTTGTGGTGGTCACATTTCTGGTTACGCTACCACTCAAAAAATCCTTTGTGCAGGGTATTTTTGGTCGTCTATTTTTAAAGACTGCATTATCGCATTACGAAAATGCCATGACTACCAGATCTAATCTCAGAAAGAATGCACCCCACCCTCACCCTTGCACCCAGTTGTGACTGTCAAACCTTTTGCGAAATGAGGCATAGATTTCATGACCTATAACCCTCGCTAATTTGGGGGCCATGTTTATATCATCATTGATGTCGATTATTTCACTGAATGGGCCGAAGTGACGCATACATACAATAATGAAGGCCTAACTGCAACACAATTCTTGTTCAATCATGTCATAGCTCGATTTGGTGTCCCGAAAGTGATTTTCATTGATCATGGTTCTCATTTTCATAATCATATGATGACAGATATTGATTCTCAGTTGGGGTTATGCCACAATAACTCCACCTCTTATTATCCATAGTCCAATGGTTAGGTTGAGGCTCTCAACAAAGTCTTGGTGAAAATGCTTCAACTAACCATTAGGAAGCACAAACGAGATTGGAACCTCATTCTCTTCTCATCTATGTGGGCGTACCGAAACTCTACTAAGACTGCCACTGGATTCACACCATTCTAATTGGTGTATGGTATAGAGGCCACACTCCCGATCGAGTGTGATATTCCTTCTCTAAAGCTATCCATTGAACTACCTCCTGGTAGTTCGCCGGAAGAGGAACGTATGTTGTACCTCGATCTTCTCGATGAGACCCGAAGGCTTGCTAATTTAGTTCTTCAAGCACAGAAACAATGAGTTAAGGTTAAATATGACAAATCCGTCACCCCCCTCATGTTTTATCTGAAGGTGGCTTGATCTTGCTTTATGACCATGCCCATGATAATTTCGAAGTAGAAAAGCTCGAGCCAATGTGGCATGGGCCCTATATCATTCAATGTGTATTGGAGTGAGGAGCCTATGAGCTAGCAGATTACAAAGGAAATCCATTGGTTGAGCCCCAAAATGGGCTCTATCTGAAGAAATATTATGCTTAATCATAAGTGTGATACTTTTTACATTAGTGTTTTAGTCATTATAGTGCTTTGAGTTTATTTTTGGTGTGATTGTTTGCCTTGCAAAAATGTTTCCTCTGCTTACCTTGTGTTCCACTTGGTTTGCAGATTTCTTCGAATCATTACGTTTTTTTTGCTGATGGCGCTTGTTGTAGCACATGAAACCTGTCTTCTGTAGCATGGGAACTCTTTGTTTCTGATGACGAGTTGATCAATTTACAAGGTATTTGTTTGGGTTAAATAACTAACAATATTTCCAAGTATATTGCACTGTTTGAACTATTATAGGATGTCATTGATCTTGGGATTAGAGATTTTGTTGTTAAGTTAGACTCACAACTCATTGTGTTACAATTAAATGGTCATTATTCTATGCGTAATCCTCATATTTTGCGTATGTATTTGTGTGTTAGATTATTGGAAATACATTTTGATTTAATTGCATATCAACATATTCCAAGATTTTTAAATACATTAAAAGATACATTACCAAACCATGTATTAGATAGACATTTGCGCAACATGTAAAATCACACATCATCATGATACACAAGTAGTCATAGAAACATATATATATATATATATATATATATATATATATATATATATATATATATATATATATATATATATAAGGTATGTCAAATTTGTTACATCCAAAATTTCAAAAAATATGTGTTATGTTACAAAAATGGCTCTCCGAGCCTACATTAGTACAAAAATGTAAAAATGCGGTTGCTATTCACCCACATGGTACTCATGGTAGCAGATGACTGCTCCAATCACTTGCCAGAGTAATCGACACAGTATGCCTGGAACTCTAACTATATGCCTCTGAAGGCGCAGAGGAATCTCATCGAACGTAGCATATTCTGGAATGCCTCTCATAAAACTAACCAGGTTCGGCTCCAACTCGGCTTGTGTATCTGCTCCCTCCTCATAAGAAGAATCCTCTACTTGGTAGGCTACCCTCCACGCAATCGGTGACATGCCAGGAGGTATCTGAGGACCCATATCTCTAAACACATTATAAGTTTAAGTTTCATAATACATAACAAAAAACATTCAAAAAAGTAAAAATGTTAAGAAAAACAATTTTACCTACATCGGTCCACTGTGTGCCTGGTGGAATAGGAATATCTGGATCTCCTCTGAAGTCGATGTCGACATATGTGTAGTCCTAAACTACGATAAGTTGACGTCGCAGTAAATTGAAAAAGGCTTTGGGGAAATGCACCTCTTGGCCCCCACCCTGTCGGGGCATAGTGTGGCACCATCTCATCAGCCTCGGACCTCTCGAGGTTGGATCATGGATCTATAGCCACTGGTACTAAAACATGGTACTCTCTCTAGAAAGAAGGTCACCAGAATCAACTTGTACCCGAACTATTTTAGTCGCCATGTCTTGCACTCGGTTAGCTGGCTGTTCATGTTAACCAATAGCCACTCGCACCAGTTGAACATCGTTGGGGCCAAGTAGTCCACCGCATATTGGAACTGAGATTTCATTGCCTCATGTAATGCCTGGGCTCCTGCCACTCTCGTAATACAATGTAGAATTATGCGCATGGGAAGTACTCTGATGGAATAAATTTCTACCTTCCCACTCTCTGTTTTTCGAGCCCTAGGATAGTATCTCTGGATGAGCATGCGGGTACTCTCACCCCTTGCGTGAGCTCCAGAGAGTTGGATCCTCTCCCCTCTCCTGTACAGTCCAGTGATGAAATATATGTCCATCACATCTAACTCTAACACTTGGTCCCCAATGAAAAATAATTGTTGGTCCTTGTCCCATATACTGATCAAGTATTGGAGTAGCTCCAGATGAGGTCTTAGCCCAGATGTTTGAAAGAATTTCAACAACCCGCAATTGTGCTAAGAATTGATGCAATTTTGATCCTACAAATCTTGTTGGTCATCCAACTCATGGCCTCATTCTTTCCATTCATCTGGCATGTTTGACGAAAGCACTTGAAAAACAGGTTTAATTGGATTTTTAGGAGTTTTCATTGGAATAATTTTGGGAATTAACCGTTGATTTGGGTGGATTTCTTGTTTTAAAATTATTCTCGTAGCCAACGTAACTATCCGAATTAATTCGGCGTTGGTGGCGTGCTTCCCTAATGGGCTAGATGCGACTGGCACGACCTCAATAGCTTGAAATCGCGTTGGTCACAGGCAATTTTAAAAATTTAAATTCTTCCCCCAATCTCCCTATTTATAAAATGAAATGAAAAATGAATGGAATCAAAATGAAAGGGAGGCTTAGAGCTCTTACATGACGTTTACAGATCGACGAATGGTGTCCTAGATCGTCTACACCGCTGATTTGAAATTCAGAGGGAAAATGGACAAAATTCTCTCCTCAAAATAGAAAGGTGAAAATGAATTTGTTTTTTGGTCTATTTATATATTTTTGAAAACAATTCTCCAATATTTTATTATTTTTCCTCGATATAAGTGAATTTTTTTGTTTCTCTGTAGTAAAGGACTTCAACATTGTTGATGATTATTTCCGATAAAAACGAGTTGCATTTTATCTCTTTTTCGGGCTCGTTAAACATTTACAAAAAAGGAACCCCCCTAGAGTCAACTTTCAGCTCTTTTATGACTCTCAAAAAATGAAAATATTGTTGAGTACTTGTCATTTTGAACTCGTTAAAGTGAATGAATTGACATGGTCTTAGTATACGTTTACCCTTTTTTGGGGCTGAGATTTACTATTTACAAAAAAGGAATACCTTGACCGAACATAGTCAAGAGGTTCTGTCGGATATTGTTTTCTACCATTTCGGATTCAAGGGATGACTTATGAAAAGGGACGCGATAGAGTTTCCTTTCTTTTAATTTTAAAACTCCTTAAACATGAAAATTTACAGAGTTTCCCTTTCATTGGACTCGTTAAATATTAAATGATGAAAGACTTGTCACCATGACGAGACCAAGTTCCTCCTTCCTAGGGCTCATTAAACTAACTAGGATGGATTCATTTGAAGAATGAACTTACATGCTCAACATATGCTATCCTCTTCACTCTAGCTATAAAAAATAAAGAGGTACTAGTTAGCAATAACGGCAGAAAATTGAAATTGAACATCCTATGTGTATTTTGGGTAGCTTGTCACTCTTGAACATGACACTCGTCTGCAATTCGTGTCAGGTTGGGAACGTCCTACATTCGTCACTTTGCCTCCGTGGGTTTGGGAAATTTGTTTGCCTCTCATTTTATTACCAATGTTGTCAACATGACCTCTGATCCTATTTGATTCAAATGCTACCACACCCCGAAGTTGTGTCGCTAATATGTTCAAGAGAAGTATTTTTTGTCAAACATCCTCTGGTAATCTAACCTCCTTTGTTACAATCCTGAATCACTCCTATCATCTTAAGATATTTTTTGTTTTGTGTCGATGATGTGGGAATCATCATGGCCCTCCTTCAATAAATCACTTCCTGTCGACTTCAACTCATTATCTAGGAAGGTGATTTAGAAACTTTTGTTTAGTACCTTGGAGCTTGGATGCCTCAATGGCAAGTTCTTCATGTTCGACGATAGGTTCACATCATTGGCCTTCGATTGATCGATTTTGCAAGTGTTCAACTTCAAAACATTCTTTCACACTTGTAGATTGTGTTATAGTACCTTGAGTTCCATCATCATTATTGGTGGTCTCTTGTGCTTGTTAATGGTTTTCATCATTAGCCAATAATCAGGTGGTTTCTACCATGTTCAACACCAACACATTTATTCGCATGACTAGATTCGTACCTTGGGTTGATTGAGATCATGGTGAAGACCTTGGGTCACATCTGATTTTTGGTCCAAGTTGCGAGTAGTTATTGAGTATTCATGATGTTATACATTATCCTATCTATACGAATGGTTGTGTCCATACCGAGGATCCATTTCTATGATCTTTTTAGACCAATGGTTGCGACCATGTCGTGGGTTCATGTGTTATTTGATGCCTAGTGTGGCATTATGTGGCTAGGAATATTCATACCAGATATGTCATATGTTGTAAAATGTTTGGTTTTGCAAGTTTTTCGGAGGTGGTTTGCATTCTTTTCCTTGGTTCATAAATCATTTCAGCCATGACTCCTTGCTCTGCCTTCATTCTTTAGGGGGCATCTGTTACACAGTAATTTGTCACCATGCTCACATTCCCATCCCTACTCCTAAAATTCCCCATGACAGATCATGTGCAATGTTTCCGCCATCAAGACATATGTTAGCATATCCCCTGAAGATTCAAAGAAGACTTCCTTGGAATATTATTGAAGAAACTTCGTCAAATTCCTATTTTCCTGGGTCAGCACCAATCCTGGTGCCATGCCCGCACTGATGTCCTTTTCACATTTCTGGATTAGCGTTGTCAGCGCCCTAATTTCTTCGAAAACCACTCTAATCCCCTTTCTGGTATTGTTTCCTCAAATGGAGGAGAAACTTCAACCTCTAGAAGCTCAAGGGTGGCGAGTTGGTTGTTAAACGGTGGTGATAATTTCGAGCTCTTTGATTTTAGAGCTTTGATCTCATCCATGGGGGTTCATCCATTATCAAGTGGGCCTTCCTCCTCCTTTCATGGGCTCCCAACCTCTTCTCCCTTCCTATAAATGCACATCACTCATTCCCCCAACTTTAGAGCTTGGTTGGTCAGTGTTAGACTCATTTGAACTCTCATCCCCTTGCATCCTATCACTGTGATAAAGCCTAAGATTTCGGGAGAAGGAAAGATTTTGAGCTTTGTTGAAGGATTGAGATTTTCACTAAAGGACCCCTCCAACATCAAGGCCTGGGTTATAAGCTCTCCTTTTGTATTTGTTAATAATAAGATTTCATTTTTTTCTTTCTATATTTGTCTAAATATTTATGAAAATATTCTGGTACTCCTTGATTTGCTAGATAGCTAATGCTTACGTTTATTATGTATTGTATTACATTTGATGTTGTCTCTTGATCATCCACAGGTATTCGCGTGCCATCAATAGTAGGGAGCGGGCCTACAAGTATCATAGATCAAGGTCATCATCATCGGACTCAAGCGTAGCATTGGGAAAAAGGTATTTATATCTCTTTCCTCGTTGCATTTTAAAAATTAGTTAAGAGATATTTGCATTAGAAATAATCTCGTGTTGCTAGACCCACTCTATGGCTAGAGAGATTGCCTTTGTCCGTAGAGGGGATTTATCTTGACAACAAATAGTTAAAATAATAAAATAATAGTTATGAATTTTGGAGGGAAAATAAGAAAACTAATTTGTTTTTAATTGCATTTTTGGCTTATATCCTTATAGGTTTGTAACTCAAATTTCATGTGTAGACACTGGTTGGATGTGGAATCAAATTCCACATCCAACAAGTACCCATTATGCATACTTTTGAAAAGATCCATATTGATAAAAATTGAAGATACATTAAAAATAATGTTCACCGTGTTTTTTTAATGTATCTTCAATTTTTATCAATGTGTGTCTTCTTAAAAGTATGCATAATGGGTATTCATTGGATGTCAAATTTTATTCTGCATCCATCGAGTGTCTACGCTTGAAATTTGAGTACACCCATAAGGAGATAACCCAAAAATACAATTAAAAAAAATAGTTTTTCTTATTTTCCCTCCAAAGTATTTACATGTACCTCTTTTTAAATTTAAAGTATTTTGATTGGTTTACATATTATGACATGGAAATTACGTGAAAATATCATGGACACTTTTAGGCTGAAATTTCCTCTAATGTAAGATATTTAAAATAGACTCAATGGGCACAAATTATCATCTAGACCTCCTTCTAGTGCTAGAATGTTGACGGTGTTGGATCCTGCCAAGATACAAGGGGTCTCCTCAACGTGAAGTCTGAATTATACCTCACATATATTTGTCATTCTTTATAGAGAACCTGCGGGTATAGATCACTCATGGAAAGAAAATATTAGCCCAAATGTCTCCTATTATATCATGCTTCATGCAATTTTTCATCATGTGGATCAAAAATTCATAAGGGGAAGAGAGAGAGACCATATAAGTGCAGAGTTCACTTGAAAGAGACAAAAGGGGCTTTGTTGGTCACTAATACTACTCCGTGTGAATTTTTGGAGGAGGAGGAGGCATGATGGTGGGTGCAAGGCGCAGTTCCAAGGGACAAGGCATCATGACTCTTCACTGAGGATGTGTTGTGCACTGGGAAGGAGATCCAAGGCCACAAGGAGGGCATGGAGCATAGGAAAAAGGCACAAAATAAGGCATCACTACCCATTGAGAGTGTGCAATTTTCTCAACTTGGAGACAAAGGTAAGGTTGGCGCAATGAGGCAAGATAAGGAGGGTTTGTTGACTAGGAATGTGTTATGCATTGGAGAGAAGCCTTCTGGGTGTAGGGCACCGTCCCAACTAACAAGGAGGATCTCCACTAGGCCTTAGAAGTGGACAACATGCTCTTCCTAGCCTAGAGGTCAGCTTTGTAAAGTTAAAAAAATGTCTAAGTGTGGAGGGGTAAAACATGGAAAACATAATGATTTAGGAGTCTAATCAAGCTTGACACATCTCAACTTATTAGTAAAACTTACACATGACCCAAGTCTGAGAAATATACATCAAAACACCATTTTACAAACACTCTCCAAGTAAAACAAATAAAGTGCATGCGGTTGTGACCAAAAAGTGTCGTTTTGTGACTAGTTAGTGTACTATGACTCCAAAGTGTGTTATTTCCACTCTTTATGATCCTAGGACACTTAGGAAGGAGCGTAAATTCTTGAAACATGTGTAAAAATGTAATATGAAACTTAACAATAGTAAGTAAACATGAAAACGACACTTACAAATGCTAAATAAATTGAAATTGACACTTGTCAAAGTGAAGATAACATGAAAATGCAAATTATGAAAGTGAACACAAGAAAAAATGAGAGTCACGAATATGAAGCGACACTTGTGAAAGCAAAGGTGCGCAAAATCGAACGTTGGGAAAACTCACCAAAATATAAGGACAACTACAACTAAAGTGAGGGATACTATCAATTGAGAGTGTGCACTGACTGTCGACATAGGTTGAACATTGCACGGGCACTTCCTTAATGGACATCGTTATTCCTGTTCAAAGGAAGTGTAATAGGATCCCCCTTGGCTTGCTATCATCAATCTTGTTTATCCACATAATTAAGGTAGATTTTTTTCATTCCCAAATTATTTTTTGCAAGGCTTTAACTCATTTGGCTCTTATGGGGCAAAGTCGGTTTCTATTATTTCAATTACAACTCTTTTTCTTAGGAGGCTTGTTACAAATACATTACTCACTATCTAATTGCTAAGCAATGTCATGATGCATATCATGCTCATTCAACATCAACTACAAGAATGTTTTCACTATCTCCTGGAAGCTTTATAGGCTAATGATTCTATTATTGAGAGGAATGTTGGAGCTTCATAATATGTTCATATTTTTTTTGTGTGTGAACATGAATATAGGAAAAAATAGTCATAAGATGATGTTATGTTTCCTATACTTCAAGCTACCTCATCTTTTGTCTTCAACTAGATCTATTATTATATTAGTTGTTACTTCTTAGGAGTTGGTTGAGCATTTTTCTCCAAGCCTTTTGATTTTTTTTTCTTGTTGTAAGATCTATATAAGATTGTGCTTGGCTTAAAATAGAGGCAATTAGATATTTTTATTCACGTGTCAATATAGAACTTTTCTTAAGTGGTTTTGATCCACATCAAATGTTCTCTCTTGATGTATGCTAGCCTCCTAAATTTTTATAAGGAGACTACATCCTTTAAGCAGAACAATGACTTTATGATATAGTTAAGCTATCATTAGGATTAGCTCCATAGGCATTCAAGGTTTAGCTAGACATGTGGTACAACCTCACTAAGGAGGAGGTGTATTTCATAACCAAATTATCTAGGAGGAGGAATGTGCTCCCAAAATGTCTTTTAATTGATGTATCATGGTATTCTTTCATATACCCAACTATATTATGTGACTAATTATGTCATCCAACAACAACTATGATTAGTGATTGTGTTTCCTTTTTTAAGTGCAAATATGTATGAGTTTCTTTTCATCAAAGGGTCTCACTCAATCAACCTATGTTATAATGCCTATGATTGCTGGTATATTATAGAATGCCTCTAAAAACCTCAGAAATTCCCTTTGTTAAACCCTCCCACTCCCTGCCACCACCTCCCCCACCCACCAAGATACAATTTTATAATAAAAATAACCCCAATTTTTACCAAATACCCATTTTTATACCCCGAAATACATATAAAGTCCCCCTGCCCCACACTCCCTCACCTCCCAACACGTACAATATATTGACTCTATTTTTCACAATTTTAAAATCCCCATAATGAATGAGCATGATAAGATATTTGTCAACAAGGTGAAGACACCCTCTTTTCCATATCCTTAAAGTAACAACCTATGACATTTTTGCATTGTATTGGTTGCATTATTTTGGATTATGAGGACACAATAATTGAGCATATAACATTGTACATGTGGTCTACTATTTTTCTAAGGAAATTTGTTCATGCTTTTAATTGAGCTCACTACTTTGGGCCCAAGGGTAGACATGTTTTCCCATATTTTTGTTTATTTTTCAAGAATTTTTTGTCAAATTGACCTACATTAAACACTTTCCATATACATTCAAGCACATCCATATACATGCAACCACTTCCCTATATATTCATCAACTACTACATATATACATATATGGGATATGATGTTGCAAAAAAAGTGGTTTGGGGTCGTACTATTTTAGATAGTGCATATTGTGTTGCTCAAGATGTCATCTAGTGAGGATGATTGCATCATCACTTTTGTGCAATGCTCTTATGTAGGTATGGAGTGGAGAACTGTGGAGAAGTTTCCATTTACCCCATATGAGTTAGAATATGAGAGGAGTAACATAATTGTGCTAATTTTATTCTAGATAAATTGATCTTTATGGTTTTTAATGTGCATGATAGTAATCCTATGATTATGTGTGAATTGTTTATTAATCATTCACTACTTGTAGTTGTAGCATCAGTTGGGGATGGTGTGCCTTTGTGACATGAGGATGTGAACATGGTTGATGGTGATGACTTTGTGCTAATAAACCTACAACACCTTAAATGTTATCCAATCGGGAAAATGGAACAATATAGATTCCAAGTTGCAGATGTGCTTTGCGTTTTTTTGTATAACTTTGGCATCAAGCCAATGGCACTTGGAGATGTCATCTAGAACAAAAAGAATCAATGTCTCCTCAAGCACCCTCCTTGAGACTTGACATGTGTATTCTATCTTGTACTTGATTTCCTTGGTGCATTGAGAGTTTCCCCTTACTAGTGATGTGAGAAACATGCAAATATCGATGAGTAAATGCTACTGTTGGTGCTCAGATTAATGGTGTAGTTTTTTTTTCAACCAGAAAATATCAAAAATTTTGTATTGGAAAATTTGTTTAGATAATACATAAGACTATCCATCTTCATCAAATATATCGATAAACATTGGTATGTCATAATATTGGAATATCAAGGTAGTATTTTAACCTAATATAACCGATCAAATATATATGCAGTAAATAACATATGTGTACAAAATTATTTCTAAGTACCACCATACAAATCCAAACATAGTCCTCAAAAGCCAAAAGGTGCATAATAACCTATGAAAATATATGTCTGACTATGTATGGCTCAAAAGTAGTTTGACCAATATGTGTTCCAAAAAACATCCAATGGGAACCATAAATTATGAAAATTACAACATAAAAAATTTGCTTTGAATGAGACACCAATAATGAATAGCCTGTTGTGTAGTCCTCAAAGTATAACCTACCCAACGTTTTCAGCCAAATAATATAAAAGGCAAATCCAAATATCAAAATGGAAAATAAACAGTAATAAAATATACCCCCAAAATCAGTAACCAGTAACATTTAGATGACAGAAATGATATTTGATCGTTGACAGATGTTGTCGACTGTGTGAAGTGTATCTCGCCGAAAGGAAGAGAGAGTCCTTCCTTGTACAACTTATTAGCTATGCAATTCAGCTCCTGATGTACATGGGAAAAATTCACCTTTTGAAACTGAGTAATCAACACCTCAATGAGTTGCAGCAATTAAACTCTCCTCCTCTGTTAGTTAATGTTGTAGACTATCATATAGAGACTCCTTCTGATTTCCCTATTGGCGCCATCTTAATGCTACAAAGGACAATGTTTTTTAGCCCTTTTGTTCCCATTTTCAGCTATTAATAATGGAGTTCATAATTCCATTGAGGCCCTTAGCCATGATGCTCAAATTTATATTGTTGATACTATAGTTGGTGATTCCGCTAATGGTCTTGTCCATAATCCTCACATGTCTATTGTCGACACTAGGATCAAGAGTTCTACATAGGGTGTCAAATAAAATACCCTTAGAACTACCTCAAAGCACCAAACAAGTCCTCACACTCTTAAAGGCATTTCTCAAAAAATAAATTTTATTGTTAAAAAAAATAGAAAAAATAAAATTCCCCATATATGAAAGATATCTACTTAATGTCTTTCAATACAAAGTAATTATTATTTCCCTTCAATTCAAATCCCTTGAACAATAAAGCTACCCATTGGCGTAGATCCATCTTAGGAGAAGGATCAAAACTAAAGTTGATTTTTTATTTTTATTATATATAATTAAAATCTATAATTATTATTTTTTTATGAATTTTAATGTTTATTAAAGTAACATAACATTATATTACATAAGGTCTTATTGAGCCCATAGGATGTGTAAGTTTGTCTGTCCATCTGTTCCTCTTTAAAATAAAAATAAAAGTTAAAAATTATGTTCTAAATAGAAAAATAATGTGGACTTATAATTTGGTTATTGATAAAATATTTTAATACGAATTAGTACTGACATATACTTAAAAATATGTTAATAATAAAAAACATTTTAATTTTTGTTATAAAATGTCTAGATGTACATGTGATGTAAAATATTTTAATATCAATTACGTATATATTTATATCATTTTTAAAAATTTATGTGTATATCATGAAAAAAAATTAATTTTTTTATGATTAAAAGTTCATTTGGTCCTATATATATTTTATTTAGCATCCAAAATTACATTTTAAACAATAAAAACTAACACATTATATTTTACATTCTTAAAAAAAATTACATGTGAAAAAATTTAATCCATTTCAACTCATATTAAATCCATATTTAAAATAAATCTATAATAAATATAACTAAAATTTTACAACCATCATTATCATATTTATGTAAAATGCCTCTCAATAGAATTATAATGTAAAGACATTATATGAAACAGATAACTCATTTGAATGAAATTATGGATTGCAAAAAACGCGTTCAATCCCACCGAAGAAGACTTCAAAGACAAATGAATAATTGGTCCGAGTTACTCGCTTACGACATAATTTGGGATTAAACGGTGACGAAAAAGTAGTCCGACCAGCGAGTTACTCACCAAATTTGGCGAATATTTGGGCGATCGACATGATACCCGCAAAGTCGGGCCAGTCAAACTTTTCTTTTCTTAAAAAAAAATTGAAATTAGAGCGATCACTTGTTCATAATTCCAATTTATATTACACATTATTCTCAATAGTCAATGTGTTTATATAGTAGAGAATGGTGGCCTCCTTTAATCTTGAATGGTACGCAAGAGTAACATACTTTAATTTTTAATGGCCATACCTTTACTTTATTCCGATGCAATTTTATTAGTTAACATATAATACCATTTAAGGATTAATAAGATTGAATTAGAGGAGATTAAATGAAATATAAGGCTAAAAAATATAAATTTATTAATATTTTTTTGTTTTTTAATTAATTCTGGTGAATGGGTTATTTTGAGTAATTTTGGTAAGGTTCAAGATCAAAATAAATTATGGTGAATTGGTTACTTTGAGTAATTTTGGTAAAGGTTCAAGATCAAACTAAGATCAAATCTAACAACTCTCATTATAACACCAAGAGTATATCCAATAGTCCATGAGTCAAATATACTTGGAATTTATGATTTAGCAAGAGTGGAGACTCTAAGAAGGTAGGAGAAGGTACTCCTTAACCTTATCCCAATAATCCAAAAAAATTCCATTATAATATTTTATTTTTAAAATCATGATTAAGTTAGACATGCAAATTAGTGTATGAGATATGAGAGTTTTTTTTGTATGTAAGATAAAAAAACCCTCCTTACAAAAATATACATAATCTATCCTCCTATAAAATATATTTTATATAATTTATAAAAATATGTTAAATTTAAAAATATATATTATTAATATTGAAATTAGTTTTAAATTGAAAAATATATATTGATAAAAACATTTCAAATCATTGTTTAAAATTTAATTTTTATATTGATATGATTCTTTTATATTATTGAGAACATTCATAATTCCAATTTATATTACACATTATTCTCAATAGTCAATGTGTTTATATAGTAGAGAATGGTGGCCTCCTTTAATATTGAATGGTACGCAAGAGTAAGATACTTTAATTTTTAATGGCCATGCCTTTACTTTATTCCGATGCAATTTTATTAGTTAACATATAATACCATTTAAGGATTAATAAGATTGAATTAGAGGAGATAATATAATTTTTAATGGCCATGCCTTTACTTTATTCCGATGCAATTTTATTAGTTAACATATAATACCATAAGGATTAATAAGATTGAATTAGAGGAGATAATATAAATGAAATATAAGGTTAAAAAATATAAATTTATTATTATTTTTTTTGTTTTTTAATTAATTGGGTGAATTGGTTATTTTCAGTAATTTTGGTAAGGTTCAAGATCAAACTAAGATCAAATCTAACAACCCTTATTATAACATCAAGAGAGTATCTCCAACAGTCTATGAGTCAAATATACTTGATTGAGCAAGAATGGAGACTCCAAGAAAGTAAGAGAAGGTATTCCCTGAACCTTATCCCAATAAGCCAAAAATATTCCATTATAATATTTTATTTTTAAAATCATGATTAAGTTAGACATGCAAATTAATATATGAGATATGAGAGTCTTTTCGTATATAAGATCAGAAACCCTCCTTACAAAAATATACATAATCCATCCTCCTATAAAATATATTTTATATAATTTATAAAAATATGTTGAATTTAAAAATATATATTATTAATATTGAAATTAGTTTTAAATTAAAATATATATTGATAAAAACATTTAAAATAATTGTTTAAAATTTAATTTTTATATTGATATGATTCTTTTATATTATAGAACATTCATACACATAAGCACGTTCTCAAAATTAAATACTAATTGTTACAACCCTTATCATTAATGATTACCCCCTTTATCATAACCACATTTTGGTGGATTAGGATTTGGTATAGTGGTGGGTTGTTTTTGTTTTTGTTTATATAAGTTGGGATAGTACTAGTAATGATCACATAATCATACCTTTTATTTAATTGAGTGTTGTTAGGTAGTATAGGGGTTAAATTTGATGTCTATTTACTAGTTTTTTCATTTTTTTACTAGTAAAATATAGTTTATTCTGAAACGAATACTGGTTAATTTGCAAATAATTTTGAAAAATGTCAAAGTGATTGATATATAAAAAAAAAAAATTAAAAGTTTCAAAAATTTTCTTCTAACACTCTACTTGAGGGTAACACCTATTTCACCCTACCTCAGTTTGTCTATGGATTGTTCTTACTTTCAACCTCCAATGCAGTGTATTTTGGTAAGTTCTAGATAACTTGTGACTTAATAGAGTGGCTTAGTCAAATTACATAAAAATAAAATTAAATTTAAAATTACTAAATAAAATAAAATTATAAACTAAAATAAGATTAAAGTAAAATAGTCAATTTACGATGCATAATTTTTGTACTCTACATTTTGAATATAATATTTTAATTTTAAAAAATAATACAACATTCCTTAATATAATAATTTTTATTTTTCTAATAAAATTATTTATTTTTTAACTGAGTAAAAATAAAAATAGTTCTATGTGAAAACATTTTCATTTGGTCAATGTTAAATTAAATTAATAAAAAAATAACTACAAAATAAAAATAACTTCATCGTATTTACCTATGGTATGACAACCAAGGTATTCATGTGGAATATAGCATATTTAAAGGGGGAATTAGTGGAGCTTAGATCCATCTTAATTCGTAATCTAGGTGATCAAATCCCCTTTCACTCTAAAGAGGTTTGCATCTCAAGAGATTTGATCCCTTTAAGCCCTTGATAGCTCTGGATTTAAGATGGATCTAGGTTGGTTGTAATGTAATGTAATGTGTTGTTTATCCCTAAAAATAAAAATCACACTATGTGAAAACATTTTACTTAATAAAAAATAATAGAAAGAATAATAATAAAATAACATTAAAATAAAAATAATTTCATGGTATTGACACATAGTATGAGAACCCATGGTATTCATGTCGAACATAACATATTTAAAGGGTAAAATTAAAGAAACCTAGATCCATCTTAACTCAAGATCTACCAAGCGCAGAGAGAGATATCTTTCATGCTTTGTGGATCTGAAGTTAAAATGGATTTACGTTGATCACATTTTGTAAGGCTAGATGATGCTTTAAAAGCGGCTATGTTTTTTATGTTATACATTTCTAGATGAGGCTTTAGAAGTGGGTATGTTTTTTATGTTATACATTTTGTTTTAATATATTGCTACCAGTGGTAAATAATTCATTTCCCCATTAAACTAGAGATTTAAAGATAATAGGGCAATTAACATTATGGATTGTGTGAATTTCAAGATCATGATGTTTATAGAAATAGTTGTTTTCTTTATGTGAATGAGTTATATCTTAGTGAGAGTCTTTATATTCCAATTTCTTCATCAAATCTATCAATATTTATTTGGTGAGTGAACAGGCATACACTTAACTTAAAAAATTCTTGATTAGTATTTTTCTGTTATCACTATTTGGATAATTATTTGATCAATGCTTCAAATTAAAAATCAGTTGGATTATCATTCTAACCCTATCACGTCCCACTACTAGACTTTCCTCAAGCCGAGACTTCACCTAAACTAGGGTAAGCGCGAGTAGATTTTAATATATTTGAATAATTTATACAATTAAATTATGATATCTGGAGCATAGACATTTTTTTAACAAAAGCTTCTTGTAATTTTCTCAAAATGTTGGATTTCATGGAATCTTTTCCCTCCTCCATGGGATTCTTGCAAGAGGAGGCTCCTCCTTTAACTTAGCCTCATGAGTAGGAGACTCTTCTCTAGGAAAGGCTTCATCTTAACTAGTAAGTTCAAGTGACCTTTAATTTCATTTGAAGACCTTTATTGACAATATCTAATATCCACGGGTTAGAAATCATTTTAGCAAAATCTTGTTGAAATTTAAACTAAAATTTTAAATTTTCTGAAACATAAATCTAATTATTCATGTGACCTTTACTTTCATTTGAAGACCTTTAGTGACAATATCTAATATCCACAGGTTATAAACCATTTTAGCAAAATATTATTGAAATTTAAACTAAAATGTTAGATTTTCTGAAAAATAAATCTAATTAAAAATGAAATTTTGGAAGAAAAATTGATGCAGGCCAAGCCTGCAATAACCAGGATCTTCAATAATAACGCATATCAACATGCATCTCAGCTTTTTCCCCAAATTAAAAACTCAATTACTGACAAATTTACACTTTCCCACTTAAATGCGGAAGCTATCTTTCAATGTATGGTTTAAAACCATTTCACAATCAATCAATCTCTGTATATGATAGTTTCCTCCTTCATGGCAAATTCATAACTTTTGAAATCTTCAATCAAACCCAATGAAACAAATCATTCATATATGATTTGAACTCAATGAAACAATGCGCCCATGTTTTAATATTCCATTCGACATTATATTATCCACCCAACCAGCACAAGACTATGTATTTTCGACCCAAATATCAATCATATATATAAATGCGCTCTTCCTCCTTTACTTACCAAGTGGGTTAACGCTTCCTGCGTGCTTGTTTGTAATGGCAGTTTGTCTACACATTCAAGTTTTTAATTGATAACCACAATTGCTCACATACTAAACTTACCACACATGACTTGTTGTGCCAATCGACTTTCCTGGACGCATTTTGCCTCATCACTTAACAGCGTATTCACTCGGTATATCACACAGTAGCGCTTTTTTTACCTTTGGCTGCATAATGCATTTGATTTAACAATCAAATTTGTTTTAAATAAACACTGTCTGGATCATCATTTTTACTCCACGTCTTTCTGCAACATCATAAAACTTCTACAGAATAAATAATTCAGAACCGGATTTTGTTCCACTGCACATGTGGCCACTGTGTAATATTCAACCTACGCATATATTCAATCATCACCGAATTGATTAATTTTAATGTCAAACATAAATCCGTTCCACTTATTTTACTTTGAAAACAGGCTGAAGCACATCTTTGTATTGCTGATCACAAAATTGACTTATACAATCGATATAACCCACACCACCGGCGCGGTCAACGACTATATAAATTACACTGTCATGCAGAATCAATACAAATTTAATTATATCGATTTCCTTTCTCCCGTATACAGCTCCAATTATGTCGACTTTTATAATTGAACCACAGACCAATGCATTCATACCCAATTCAGCGTAATTGACATCGACTATTTAAATTTGCGCCCAAGCAATGCTACAGCTCTTCAACTCATTATAACTGAATGCCAGTATTAACAACATCAGACTTATCACATTGGATTTGAAAACGTTGTTCTAATGTTGGGAGTTAAAATCGATCCCAATCTGATCTGAGATTCATTGAATTAAATCAAATAGCACCCTCATGCCTATCAACAAACCAATTCACCATTGCCAGTCTTAACACAAAGAACAAGATTCGATTTCAATATGCAGCTTCAGCACTTTATAAAACACATGGTAACAACTACAGAATTTAAAACTCTGCTCATCGCAGAGTTATTCATGAAATCGACCTTCGACCAATTTGAAATTCATTGTAATGGATATTCAATTTAACATATAAAACAGTCTTCCGCCTTGTCATATTACTGTTTATGCTCAATCACCCATGCGCACTCTTATTCCAAATCACAGCATTTAAATACCCAATTTCTAAATGCACCCATAAACTCTAAAACACATGACATCAGAACAGCGCAAAATACTTACAGAAACATTCTTCTTGGCCGAGATATTCAACGAGTCTTGGCCCTTGTTGCTCGAGAGGCTTCTGACTTGCAGGTACATTTCAAGCCTACTCTCAATCACTCTCTCCCTCACTCACACTCTCCTTTCATGCCTTTGAGGCTTGATGAATTTATACAATTTTAAAAATAATCTAATTTAATGCTCAATCCCTTAATATCTCAATACCACTAAAATATCTCAACAAATCCTATTATCTAGAATCTTATCCCTTCATATCCTTAACCAAATTCTCTCATATCCTTTTATTAAATAAAAGGATATTTACAAAATCCTCACCTTCTCCTATTTTATTTAAAATAACAAATTAATTAATAAAATATTAACAATTGTCACACCCCTTTTCTAACATATTTACAAATAAAAAAATGCCCTTGATGCTCCTGCATCAGACTCCCCATGTAAGAAAATTCATGACCACCTGGTCATAAGTCTGAATAATTATTTCCTCCTGGATCCCAAATTTTATTTTGTAATCTTTCCTTGCTTGTCAATTGCTTTACTGCTGTTGTTATCTGCTGTTGTCCTCCAGGTTTCCATATTTTGTGTTGTAATGCTCCACTTGCTCTGCTCTTGCAATCTTTCGTTGTCTTTCTCTTGTTGTCTTTCCTTTTCTTTCTTGTTGTTGTCTTTCTCTGGGATGTTTTTATCATTAACCTCCTTATCAACTCAATTTCTCTGTCCAGTATATCCTCTATCTGCTGATTGTTTCCAGCATCTTTAATAAAACATGTTGCTCTAGCTGTCATTATGGATGTTGCTGCCTCCCAGACTTCCTGTCCCTCTGCAACATTCCTTTGCTCATCATCTGCAATTTCATCTGCAATTTCTTTCTCTGGTTCAAATGTCTCCAGCAAACATTCCAGCATTTCATCAACATGCTGCGAATTAACTCCAGCATAATCTCCATCTTCCCCTTCGACAATCTTCAATAATTTTCCATCATCATCTTGATTGATTCTGGCAATCAAATCAAGTTTTTCAAACACTGCAGTCTCATCTTCTATCGCCGTAGTAGTTCCAAAATTTTGTCCACCAGTCTTCTCTTGGCTATCCAGACAAGCCAACTCTTTCTTGTCACTCATGGTAACAAGCTTATGCATATGAGACATGACTGTCTCATCCACTACCTGCAATAGTTCTTCTTCTTCCAAGACAATTCCAAGTGATGAACTATCTTCTATATCACCTGTAAACACAATCAAATTGTCAGCATCAAAATCACAAGACCCACTGGTCTCACTTGTCGATTCAGTCACCAAGTTTTCTCTCTGCAGTTCCAAGTCTTCTTCAGGACTCAGAAAATCTTTACTGGCTTTCTCCTCAGCTTTCCCTGGCAACACTTCAGTAAGCTGCTCTAAGTTCCTTCCCAACTCTTCTGTCAGCACATCAGTATGCTGATTTGCATTCACCATGAGACTGTCAGCTAGTCTCGCCTTCTTTCCATCTGTCTCCAAGATGTCGTTCTTCTCTCGTTCACTGTACTGAACTCTTTCGTCTGTTGCAATATTTCTATCATACTATGAATTTATCAACAAATATTCCAACAATGCAATTTCTCTGTAGCATTGCTGAAGCATATCATCATCATCTGCATTCATACATAAACTTTCAGTTTGCATATCAAAATGTTCAACAGTATCAACTGTTACTTCCCTTATCTGCGCTTCAGACTGATTTTCTTCTTCAGCATCCACAAGAATTTTCTCTTGTACTGTAACAACAAAAGCATCACTGCTTTCTTTTTCAGAGTACTTATCATTTTCTGCTTCCTCTATCTTCATTTCCTCCTGAGATCTTGCTATCTCAGCATTGATCTGAACAACTTTCAGATTCAATTCTCTCTCCTGAACAAACTCTAAAGCTTGCTCATCTCCCTGTACTGTACCTGCAAACATACACAACTTATTAGTTTTAAAACAGCAAGACTTTTCAGTCTTGACTGCTTCCTCCTACACATCCTTCTGAACAAATCTGCGTGTGGAATCTTCAAATTCCATCTCTGGCTCAAGAACTCTAAGTTCCTTTTTCAACAAGGCAATCACAATTTTGCTCAAACCTCACCTACCAATTGTCGCCAAAAATCTACTCTTTCCCTTCGGTGGAAAGATCATTTCTATTTTTGATCTTCTTTGCTCTTGCAGGCCATTCTTCTAGTACACTGCAATTGTACCTTCATTACTGCAATCTCTCTTTCTCGAACTTCTGCAGTCATCTCATCTCTGTGGCATTCCTCTGAACCTCTTCTCTGATCCTCCATGATCATCTTCTCCATGAGTTTATCACTCACCATGAGTTGCACTAGCCTCTGCAACAACAATCTCTCCTGCTGCCCCTTACCTCACCAAGCTCTCCTCACTCAGTCTTTTGGTAAGTACTTGGTTCACTGCCTCTGGAACCTCTTGAGCACTCTCCTTTGCTCTCTCTCTAGTCTATCTCTCAACTCACCTTTCTCTTTAGGACACTGCAATTGTCATCCCTATCCAACCCTTAGTTGAATGTCAGGTTCACTGCCATCATCTTATCTGCAACCATAAACTTCAATCATAAATTCCAATTCAGAAAATCATCTCACCTTTAAGATCTTGCATGATCTTGTCCTCCTTTCACTTCTACCTTCCTGTTCACTTGCAATTGTGTATGCTGCATATCAGATTTAAAATCTGATCTTCCTTTCATTCATTCATCACACATTCAAAGATACATTTCAATTCTCAACAAAACCTTCTTGCACTTATTCAGAAAACAAACGTCTTCATTTCAACAGAGCCAAGCTCTGATACCAAAAATTGATGCAGGCCAAGCACATAATAACCAGGATCTTCAATCATAACGCATATCAACATGCATCTCAGCTTTTGCTCCAAATCAAAAACTGAATTACTGGAAAATTCACACTTTCCCATTTATATGCGGAAGCTATCTTTCAATTTATGGTTATAAAACCATTTCACAATCAATCAATCTCTGTATATGAGAGTTTCCTCCTTCATGGCAAATTCATAATTTTTGAAATCTTCAATCAAACCCAATGAAACAAATCATTCATATATGATTTGAACCCAATGAAACAATGCGCCCATGTTTTAATATTCCATTCGACATTATATTATCCACCCAACCAGCACAAGACTATGTATTTTCGACCCAAATATCAATCATATATATAAATGCGCTCTTTCTCCTTTACTTACCAAGTGGGTTAACGCTTCCTGCGTGCTTGTTTGTAATGGCAGTTTGTCTACACATTCAAGTTTTTAATCGATAACCACAATTGCTCACATACTAAACTTACCACACATGACTTGCTGTGCCAATCGACTTTCCTGGATGCATTCTGCCTCATCACTTAACAACGTATTCACTGGGTATATCACACAGTAGCGCTTTTTTTACCTTTGGCTACATAATGCATTTGATGTAACAATCAAATTTGTTTTAAATAAACATTATCTGGATCAGCATTTTTACTCCACGTCTTTCTGCAACATCATAAAACTTCTACAGAATAAATAATTCAGAACCGGATTTTGTTCCACTGCACATGTGGCCACTGTGTAATATTCAACCTGCGCATATATTCAATCATCACCGAATTGATTAATTTTAATGTCAAACATAAATCCGTTCCACTTATTTTACTTTGAAAATAGGCCGAAGCACATCTTTGTATTGTTGATCACAAGATTGACTTATACAATCGATATAACCCACACCACCGGCGCGGTCAACTACTATATAAATTACACTGTCATGCAGAATCGATACAAATTTAATTATATTGATTTCCTTTCTCCTGTATACAGCTCCAATTATGTCGACTTTTATAATTGAACCACAGACCAATGCATTCATACCCAATTCAGCGTAATTGACATCGACTATTTAAATCTGCGCCCAAGCAATGCTACAGCTCTTCAACTCATTATAACTGAATGCCAGTATTAACAACATCAGACTTATCACATTGGATTTGAAAACGATGTTCTAATGTTGGGAGGTAAAATCGATCCCAATCTGATATGAGATTCATTGAATTAAATCAAATAGCGCCCTCATGCCTATCAACAAACCAATTCACCATTGCCAGTCTTAACACAAAGAACAAGATTCGATTTCAATATGCAGCTTCAGCACTTTATAAAACACATGGTAACAACTACAGAATTTAAAACCCTGCTCATCGCAGAGCTATTCATGAAATCGACCTTCGACCAATTTGAAATTCATTGTAATGGATATTCAATTTAACATATAAAACAGTCTTCCGCCTTGTCATATTATTGTTTATGCTCAATCACCCATGCGCACTCTTATTCCAAATCACAGCATTTAAATACCCAATTTCTAAATGCACCCATAAACTCTAAAACACACTTATCAAATTAATAACAAAAATACTTACAAACTGTTCTTCTTGGCCAGATATCCAACAGTCGTGGCCCTTAAAATTTGTTCAGAGGCTTACGGCTTTGAGCATTTCAAGCCCTACTCTCATCAATCACTCTCTACTCACACTCACTCACACTCTCCTTTCATGCCTTTGAGGCTTGATGAATTATAATTTAAAAAAATAATCTAATTTAATACTCGATCCCTTAATATCTCAATACCACTAAAATATCTCAACAAATCCTATTATCTAGAATCTTATCCCTTTATATCCTTAACTACCCAAATTCTCTCATATCCTTTTAATTAATAAAAGGATATTTACAAAATCCTCACTTTCTCCTATTTTTTTTAAAATAACAAATTAATAAAATAAAATATTAAAAATTGTCACACCCCCTTTTCTAACATATTTACAAATAAAAAAATACCCTTGATGCTCCTGCATCAAAAATAAATCTAATTATTCATGTGACCTTTACTTTCATTTGAAGACCTTTACTGAAAATATCTAATATCCACATGTTAGAAATCATTTTAGCAAAATCTTATTGAAATTTAAACTAAAATGAAACTTTGGAAATTTGTTTTTAGCAATAACATGTTGCTTTTCACTCTAATCTCTTCAAAGTTTAATTGCATTCACTTCAATATTTGCAGGTTGTGTTTTTTTCTTTTAAGTTAGATGAAACTGATAAAAGGAAATATTAAAAGTGATATGAAGGGTGGTTAAAATAAAATCTGTCATCAAAAAATTCTATGACAGGTAGGGGGACCTGTCAAATTTAACCCTTAGGTAGCATAAGTCCTTGCCACCTAAGTAGAAATTATGCTTTAAAACAAATTGTAAATTAATCTATGAAATGAAAAAATTAATTATCTACTAAGTTGCAAGGACTTCAACAAAATCTGGTGGGTAGTATCCACACATTTAGAATTTTAATTCTACTTGTTAGAGTTGATGAACACATAAATAATTGTGTGCAATAACTTTTGGTAATTGTATTTAGCATTAAGCCTAAAATTGAAAAATTACTACACAAATATCTAAAAAACATGGCATAAATATTGCAACTGCATGGCAGAAAAATATTAGACAATTATCCACATGGCATTCTCTTATGCAAAGGTTGCAATAAGACCTTCAAGTTATGGTCCAATCAAATGTTTGAAAATAATTTAATCTTTTTCACGAGAGAAAATTCGATGATACTATTTCAAGATTTTTTGTTGTTTAAAATACATTTTTGAATGCATTGTCACTCTTACCTTGACAGAGACTAATAATTATAACTAGATTTCATAACCACAATTTAATGATATAATTATCACTATTAAAAAAATCTCAAATTTCTTATGTGCTTGTCAAATTAATTACAACTAATATTTATTAATCATTTTTTAACATTTTGAAATTTTAATATTTGTGAATAAAAATCTTTTGGTAATAATCACATAAGACACGTTTTTAATGAACTATTGTGGTTCATCTTCAAGACAAGATAATAGTTGGTTCAACCAACTATTGTGGTTCATCTTCAGGGCAAGATAATAGTTGGTTTGAAAAGCGTGGACGAAATACTTTCATATGTGATTATTAGTTTCATATGTATATGATTATTACCGAAAAAAAAAATTATTCACAATTTATAGATTATAAAAGCCATCTCTCAAACATTTTATGAATCACAGAAACCATCTCTCAAACATTTTAATTTTTTCATAATTTTGGCTTTTATGATCTATTATTACAAGTTGTAAAATTCTTTCGGTAGTAATCACATACAATAGAATATTGTCAATTATTTGTTAATTATTTATTAATTATTATTTTAACATTTTGAATTTTCATATTTTGATTATATATTATTATTTAAAAAAATTAAAGTTTTATATTTTTTAAGAATTTATAATAAATTTGAAGAGCTCTTATGTATAGATTTGACATTTGGTTTGGTGTTGAATTTATCTCCCAACATTTAAATCTTTGCCAAGTTACAAATTGCACGTAATGTTAATAATAGCTCCACGTAATACCTAATTCTTATAATTCTTATTGGGGTGAAACCAAACTCTGTGGTTGCCAAGGATGGGAGTGGAAATAGCAAAACCATTACAAAGGCCGTGAATGCAGCTCCTGTGCTTGGTTGCTGCTCTGCGTGCTCAGGAGGAGGCAGGAGGAGGTATCGGAGCGGGCGGCCATGTCTGCTTTCGGATAGAGTCCTAATATGGTTTAGGATAGGTAAGCCTTTAGCTGGTACCCATTTTGCACAATATTCTGGTGCTATTGGTGGCTATTGAAGAATATTTAAGCTGGAACCCATGGAGAACAAATCAATGTTGCTTTTGGTGGCTATCGATGAATATTTTTTTTGCTGGTACCCAATGTGAACACTATATTGTGGCTATTGGTGGCTAGGGTTGTTATTGATCTTATAGTAGGGAGGTTATGGCTTCAATGTACAGGGGTCTGGTTTACAGTGGTGAGTTTGGTTCAGTTGTGGTAAGATGATCGCCTGCTTTTGCTGGGCTGGAACCCATGAGAATATATGGTTGTTCTGATATTGGTGGCTGTTGAAGCATGTTTTGAGGCTGGTACCCAATGTCAACATTTGTGCAAGTTTTTGGTGGTTAGTGAAGGAGATCATTAGCTGGTACCCAATGTGAACATTTGTTGATCGCTTTTGGTGGCTATCGATTTTGCTTTTGGCTGGTACCCAATGTGAACAAGCATATGTTGCTTATGGTGGCTGTGGGTGAATCCAGGTCGATGCATTTTATCCCGTTTTATCTGTGAAGGTATCTGTCGCGGTGATTTTATTAGGGATGGCCTCAGGTTAACATATCTGCGGCTTTGGATGATGTATTCCTCGTTTCAAATTGGTGAGGCGAATCAGCGTGGAGATGATGAAATGATATGCATTTGTATTGGATGCATGTGAGCCGGGGTAGTGTGTGGACTCACTGGATCGTGGGTCGTTTCGTTTGTGTTTCGTTCGTGGTTTTTCTGTGAATGCCACCATTCAAAATCTTGAAGAACTGCTGGTTCCTGGCATCAAGGGGACACAACCGCTGGATTCAGGTTTAAGGGGCCACTTAACGGTTTGTTAGGTGCTTACTTCTCGCTCTTCAGGTCCTGCTTTTGAGGGTGACGGAGATTTTCCCCTGGTCACTCTGTTTCAATTTTCTGCCATTGCTGGGGGGTCTCGGGCTATTCCGGTTAGCTGTTAGTTCTCTCCGGCTATTTTGAATTGATTTTCAGGGACTGGCTTTTTATTACCCACTCCATCCGCCTGTCATCGGCGGCGATTTGACTTACTGGCCCGTTGGTGGATGGTGGTTTCATTTAATGTTATTACCGTTCACCAGCTCTACTTTGAATGCCACTTTCGTACACATGCTCATCCGTGATCAGTCGCCCTATCTCCTGTGACCGTTTACCTACCGATAACGCCACATCATCAGCGCTCCGGGTTTTGAACTTCGGTTGGCTTCTTATCTTGATTATCAATCCGGGCGAATCTTCGTTTGTTCGGCGGCTTGCCTCGACAGATCTCCCCTGAATTTATTACATCTGGAGATAGGTTCGGGGTATTTGCTCTTCGAGCATGTTGACTTGAGATCAGGTTATTTGACGCCATTGCCACTATTACATTTCCAAATGTACCTTGTCGCCTTCATGGAGCCCGGAATTTATCATTTCTCTGTTCACTCGCCTTCTGTTGCATCGGGTAGCATGGTCCGGGTGGCCGATATTTCCTCCATTCACTAGGACATTTCATATCCTTTCGACCCTGGATCCGAAGGACTCGCCGGTCCTGGTTGGAGTTAGCATGGTGTCGGATCTCCGGATCGAGTTGGGGAGCCGGATCTCCCCCAATCATGGGGACCAATCTCATCATTTTTCGGCTGCTATTTTGTTTTTCAGGGCTGTTCATCAAGCGAGCCTGTTATGTATGTGTAGGAGTTTTGGTATTGTCCAGGGCTGCTCTCTTCTTCATGTGGATCAGGGATTATTTCCAAGTGACTCGGATTCCTTGTCATGTGTGCACGATGTATTCAAGCGAGCCTAATTTATTTTTTGTTTCTTTCTTTCCAGTTATCTTTTGTTTTCTTATCAACATGAATATGATGCTGCATATTTGCTCTGCTGGCTCTTTTCATTGTATACAGGGATGATCACGTGGATATGTTTTTATACTATCCGTTATGTTGTTGCCATGAACATCGAATTACTTCTCTTTAGAAGTATATTCTGGATGTATTTGGTATATGGGGTTTTCTCGTTGTTTTAAATAACAGTTTGAGAATGTATTGATGATCATGTACTGTCATATATTTTTATTAATATATACATCGTTTTTTTCCTTCTGAAAAAAAAAATACCTAATTCTTATAGATTAAAAAAATGTTACACACTTTTTTGAATAGTTAGTTAAAAAATACATACATTGTGTTTTTTTATTAATCCGTTAATCACATCGGCACCAAAACTCCAAACTTACAATGTTTAAAGAAACGCCATTTTCTTTTTCGCTACTTCATGTCACCGATGTCTCCGCCAGGAAAGCATTTTGCCCTCTCACTTGATAAGATCATGCCAAGATCCCGGCGTTAAATCATTTTTCCGTGTCACTTGATAACACGAGGCGAAGATTCCGGGCGCAAAGCATTTTGTCAGGTCACTTCATAAGAATTACGAATTACGTCGGTTGTTGGTCAGCGTAAATTTTCGCGACTCCTCAATTTGGAATTAATAACTTAATAACCATGTAATATGATAAAAAATATTATATATAAATATATATATATATAAACATACTATAAGAAATTATATTTGAGGGTCTTTCACTTATATTTGAAAGTTTAGTAAATCACAATTATTGAATTTATTTCTAAATGTCTTTCAAGGATTTGTCTTAGATTTACTTGAAAATTTATAAAGCCTTGTGAATCTAGATCTTTCTTCCAACTCCTTATCAGGTGCAATACCTGTGATTTTCAAGAAATTGAAAATGCTTCAATTTTTTAATATGTCTTTTAACAATCTCAAAGGGGAAATCCCAAAAGGTGGTTTCCTAGATGGAAATCATGGCCTTTGTGGACCACAAGAATTGGGATTACCTACTTGTCCAACACCAAGAAGCAATTCTGCATGTGTAAAAAAAATATTATTGCTAGTGAGTGGAGCTATTGTTTTTATATTATGTTGTCTACTCTTGGTATTCCTTTGGAGAAGGAATAAGTGTGTGCATAACTGTGGTTTTTCACAAGCTATTTTCCAAAATATAGAGCACCAAAGGATCTCGTATCAAGAGCTTCACATTGTAACAATGGATTTTCCGAGGCCAACCTACTAGGAACGGGGAGTTTTGGATCAGTGTGCAAAGGAGTTTTGTGTGATGGCACAATTGTTGTTGTGAAGGTTCTCCATTTGCAAAATGAACAGGCTGAAAAAAGTTTTAAAGCAGAGTGTAGCATCGAAATCTAGTGAGAATCATAACTTCATGTTCCAACCTCCAATTCAAAGGTTTAGTGTTCAAATTTATGTCTAATGGAAGCTTAGCGAAGCATTTGTACTCTAATAAAGATGAGAATACGGCTCTAATAAAGATGAGAATACAGATGAGCATGTATGTGAATTGGGGTTGAAAACACGATTAGACATTGCCATAGATGTGGCCCATGCCATGGAATATCTACATCATGATTCATCTTTGCAAGTGGTGCACTGTGATATAAAACCCAACAATGTGTTGTTGGATGAAGACATGTCAGGCCATGTCACTAATTTTGGTATTGCAATATTAATCAGTGCAACTTCCACTGATTCACTCACTTCAACAATTGGATGAAGACATGCCAGGCCATGTAATTGATTTTGGTATTACAAGATTAATCAGTGCAACTTCCACTGATTCACTCACTTCAACAATTGCTTTGAAAGGGATCTGTAGGCTACATTGCCCCAGGTACGCATTTTTAAAACATTACTTTTATTATGCATTTCTCATAAACAATTTTGTATGGATTAGTAGAGTAAAATTTGACAAATGTTGCTTTGAACGCAGAGTATGGATTGGGTGAGGCAATTTCCACTAAAGGAGATGTTTACAGCTATGGGATTTTACTATTAGAAATTCTTCCTAGAAAACAAACAACTAGTGACATGTTTGTTGGGGACCTAAACTTGCACACATGGGTAAACCTGTCATTCCCAAATAGTGTAAATGATGTAATTGACAATGGTCTTTTTAGTGAGGTCGATGGAGATGAATTTGAAGGAAAAAATGTATACAAATGCATACTTTCTTTGTTGCGAGTTGGTTTGATTTGTTCAAAATATTCACCTAATGAATAACCAACTATGAGAGATGTAGTATTGGTGTTAGAGAATTTAAGAGAGGATTTGGTGGCAAATACAAATTCTTCTAGGATATTAAAGCGAAGCATATCCAATTTTCTTAGCAAATCAAATGCAACAAAGAATGATGCATCTACATCAAATGACCAAAGTTCTTCTACATATTAGTTTGTGAAAATTGTAATATAAAAATGTTTTAGTTTGTCATTATTATCACAATGACAAGGTTTCTTTTTGTCTAGTATAAGAAATATCAATTAGTATGTATAATATAATTGGTATCATTGTTAGCAAGAAAATTAAATATATTTACAAGACATTGGATTGCAACTTTGCTTTTGGTTTAAATTATCATCTATCCATGTTCTTAATATTCTTGTGGGGAAAGTAAATTATTAAGGAAAATAATTACATGTTTTAAGAAACTACAAATAAAATTATTATCATATAAATTTGGACAATTTAAATTTGTACATATAAATTTTAACCTATAAATTCATTTTGTAAATCATGTTAAACAATAATTGATTGACTGAATTCTTGACAAAACTTTAAATTTTGAAGCTAATAATTACTATATAATTTCTAATAATCTTAACCTTCTTAAGTTATATAACTTTTCTATGTATGTACATGCAAAATTTTAATCCTCCTCCGATTTTGTACATACTTTTTGTGGCGGGATTTCTATTTAATGCAAACAAAAGTTTACTCCTTAAATTAAATTGAAGCTAATAAATATTATACATTTTATAATAGTTATATATATTCTCTCTGTATGTACATGCAAAAATTATATCCTCCTCCAATTTTTTTCATACTTTATGTCCTTAGAAAAATAAATAAACCGTTTCAATTTTGTACATTCTATTTGATCCAAAAGCATGTTTGTGGGAAAATGGTGCATGGTTTTCCATAACAATTTTATGACTTTTCCAATGAATGATATTTGTATCATTGCATATATTGTATGAAATAATTTTTTCATGATTGTTGTAATTTGGAGGCAATGCTTATTTAAGTCTATGCAATTAGTATTTATGTGTTTTTCCACAACATTGCTCCAGATCAACACAACCTATTTCACTCGGTCCAAAGTTTGATTCGTTTTTATAGCATTATATATATGATAAACAAGTTCAACAATATATACACTATGCTTTGTTGTGGTGTTGGTGTGAATTTTGACCAAGCCATGATTCTTCTTCATTATTTAGTATAAACCCACAATAAATCTTGTTAAGATTTGTGATAGTCATAAATACATATATACAACATAGAGAATCACCTTTAGATGACCTATACAAATAATACAAACTATTTGTGAAATATAATTTTACTTGAAAAAAACATAAACAATCTTTACTTTTAACTATACAACTCAGCCTCAAGTTGATAATATTGTGATTTTGTTCAAGATTAAACATTATATTTAGAAAATATCCATATTCCCTCATATTAAATGTGCAACACAAAAACAATTTACAAATAAACAAATTTTCTATTCCAAATATATACCTATAAATATTTTTTATTTTTTATTTATTAAAACACTAATAAATTTTAACATTATATAATAAAAATAAAATTTTTAAAAATATAAATATTATATTAAAAATGTTTTTAAAACCCTACATAATATATATTACCTTGCAGTGGCACAAACACAACATGTAGCGTGTGAATCAATCAAAAGTTAATCTAAAAATGCATGCACTTTATAAAGGCCGGCAATTGTTTTCTGTTCTTGAAAAACAAATCTAAAAATGCATACCCATAGTTAAACAAGGACTGCATGCAGTCGGGAGTCCCTGTCAGTTTTGACATAATTTTAGTAAGTAAATGTTAAATTTCCTTATATGACTTATGGTTTTACCCTGGTACGTGTTGGTATTGGTGTTGCTTCTCGATCTCTAGCAACATGGACAAAGAATTTATATAAAGTATATACAGGGTGGGCGAAGGGGTATATAATTTTGAAATGGGTTGCTTCGGGTCTCATTAGGCGTAGAATTCTAAGTAACTGTTTTAAAGAATGAATAAAAAGAGAAACGTTGCTCACCCACCAATTGACGTATGGAATCCTCATTGAATAGATATCTAACACATGAATTATAATTATATAATTAAAAAACGACAGCTGTAAACAAAATTTCTGTGGAAGCTCTTACATGTGTTGGCAATTCGTTTTCCATGTAATTGTTTTTACAAGTTGTTCTCTCCAAATATATTCGTGGCATCCTCAAGTGGGGATCAGAGCTCAAGTTGTTTTGCCTAAATATACTCGTGGCATCCTCAAGTGGGGATCAGAGCTCAAATTTGTACATGGCAGTCAATTTCAATTTCGGAATCAAACGACATATTTATTTGGTTATGTTATGTATTTTTTGAGTTGCTCGGGCTGTGTTTCAGCCATGGAGATTTCATACGATTGCATTTCTGCATTAAGAGCGCGTGGGGTAATAGATTCTTCCTTCATCGGTGGAATAAAGCTCCACACATCAATATATCAAGCCCGCAATCTAGTCGACCAGCAAGAACCACCAGGTTTGTGTAGTGATGGGTAAAAGCTTTAAGGTTCTTTGGTCAAGCCTTGATTTGAACCAGCAGCTCTAGGGTTATCCCGACCTCGTTTTAGTTCGACAAGTAATGCATAGTGTGCATGTTATTTATATATTGTATTTTCTATGATCAGTTATACATTAACCTGTCTCTCCGAAGGATTACTCAAGGTCATAGTACTAGCCAAGAGCATTTAAACATTCAACCTGGTCGAATGAATAATCACCCCAGCTGGATGGTACAAGAATTAACTTAGTGGGCTTACTTATGTGCTTCTTTGCTTACTATCATTTTTTCATAGCGAAAAATTAGTGCCAGAGATAAATAGAGGCGGTGAAAAATAAGGAATAAGGTTGTAGAGAATTCGCCCTTCAGAAAATGGTGGTGTTAATCCGGTAAATCTCTGTCTGTGGCTCATTCACGGAAGAACTCATATCTCCGAGCATTTTAAACTAAGCATTTTAAACTCTCATTTTTTTGAATGACTTTTCATTTCAAAGTTAGGTCAATGCCTCTTTCAATCGTGATTGGAATCCAATCTTCGATATGAAAAGGAGGATTCCATCCATTGGGTCAATGAATAAACATATGGCTAGGAATAGTTTGTGTTGTTGTATAAATAACTAGACAAATTGCCTATTCAAACTCATTCCAACACAATTTTCTCCCTTTACACCGTTATGGATTGTGTTGGAATTTTCAGAATTCCAGAATAATAAAGCTGTCTCTTCTAACACAGAGAAATATTTAAAAATTTGCATACACAGTAACAGAATTTTAACTCTATAACACAAATTTTATTCCATAAAATTGTTTACAAGTTCTTCCTCTGTCACAGAGGGATTTACAACGTCGGATCGTTACAAAACACAGTCAGAATTTTCTTCGTTCTAAAAGTAAATAAATTTCTCTGTCTATTAAAAACAACTCACTGTGTTTTTATAAAATATACACCTCTGTGTATTTTTAATTCTGCTCTCTGTATATAAGAAAATTAACACTGCTGTGTATAATTTAAATCTGCACAATCTCTGTCTTTTTCCAAAATCAAGTAACGCACTGCTGTGCTTGATTTTAATTCTGCTCTGTCTCACTTAAAAAAAACTAACGCACTGCTGTGCATATCTATATCAATTTCAAAAAAAATATCTAAAACAATTAATGTCTTTCATTGACAAAATTGCCCAGAATTATCACCGCTTGAAAAATTCATAAATGGCATTAAAAATCTGTCAGCACAATTAAAAAAAATTTATGACAAATTTTTAAATTTGGTGGCAGCGGTAATTTTTCGCGGTGGTGGCGGAACGGTGGCGCGCTGTGCACATGTGGCGGAGCCACCACAGCCTTGGTGGTTGCGGGGGGTATGGTTTTGGCCGTACCCATCAAATGGGTGACCCCCCGCACTAAATATCAGCCACACGTTTGTGGTCAAAGGCTCCACGGCTGGTCAACTGCGGGGGGTATGGTTCCGTTAACGGTCGTGCTATTCGACCCCCCGCATACGGTTGATCTCCTCCAACTTGCTGCCGCGATAATCTCCACGCCATCAACCGTGCTGCCGCCGATCTGCTGGTTGTTCAAACTGCCGCCGTGCTCTGCCTGCAACTCGTCGTGCAGTTGGAAATTACTCCAACACTCCCCCTTAATTTCAACTGCTGGGTTTTCTTGCATACCCATGCATTTTCTGAAATGTTCAAAGCTTTTCTGCGCAAGTGGCTTTGTGAGGATATCTGCAAATTGATCCTCCGTTCTACAATGCTGCAAAACGATTTCTCCATTGGTAACCAATTCACGTATGAAGTGAAACTTGGTGTCAATGTGTTTTGTCCTCTTATGAAAAACTGAATTTTTAGACAATGCAATAGCTGAACTATTGTCACAAAATATCACTGTCCCTTTTACCTGTTCTTGACATAAGCTTCTCAACATTTTCCGCATCCAAACTGCTTGACACGCTGCTGCTGTAGCTGCCACATACTTTGCTTCTGCCGTAGACAATGCTACAATGGGTTGTTTCTTAGAAGCCCATGAAATGGCTCCTGAACCCATGTGAAAACATAACCAGAAGTGCTCTTCCGATCATCAACACTTCCAGCCCAATCACTGTCCGTGTATCCAACTAAATCTGAACATTCTGAAGTAGTATAAAAAATACCAAACCTTTTAGTACCTTTAACATACCTCAAAATTCTTTTTGCTGCTTGCCAATGTGTATCCTTTGGCTTTTCCATGAACCTGGAAATCAAACTAACAGCATGCATAATATCTGGCCTAGTTGCAGTCAAATACATAAGGCTACCAACTATGCTCTTGTGTAAACTAGGATCAAAATCCTTGCTGCTGTCCTCTCTGCTGAGTTTTAATCCCATCACTGTTGGAGTGATTGCTGCTTTGCATTCCTGCATGTTAAATCTTTCAAGTACCTCATTAACATACTTTGTCTGTGAGATGAAAATCCCACTTTCATCTTGCTCTACTTCTATTCCCAAGAAGTATCTTAACAAACCCATATCAGTCATTTCAAATTATTCCTTCATGACTGTTTTGAAATGTTCAATAAGGCAATCGTCATTACCTGTAAAAATAACATCATCAACATACAAGACTACAATCAAGATTTTACCGTCTTTTTCTTTGATGTAGAGGGTGGGTTCTCCCTCACACTTCTCAAAACCATTTTCCAGTAGATATGAATCTATCCTACTGTACCACGCTCTTGGTGCTTGCTTCAGCCCATAAAGAGCTTTCTTCAGTTTGCATACCTTGTGCTCTTGGCCTTTCTTTTCATAGCCGAGAGGTTGATCAATGTAAACCTCTTCCATTAACACTCCATTCAGAAATGCTGACTTCACGTCCATTTGGTAAACTTTCCATTTGTTTTGTGCTGCTATGGACAACACTTCTCTCACGGTTTCCATTCTTGCAACCGGTGCGAAAGTCTCCTCATAATCAATGCCATGCTTCTGTTTATAGCCTTTGACAACAATCCTTGCCTTGTGTCTCTCTATCTTGCCTTCAGCATTACTCTTGGTCTTGTAGACCCATTTAACACCAATGACATCTTTACCTTTTGGGAGTTCAACCAAATCCCAAGTTTTGTTCCTCTCTATGGCATTAAGTTCCTCATCCATAGCTTCTATCCATTTCTCATCCTTGATGGCTTCTTCGAAATGAACAGGATCATCAACATGACAATATAAAGCAAACAAAGAATTGATACCTTCATTTGTTATATCTTGTTCATAAATTTCTCTCAAACTTTTGAATTTCTTACCTCTTTCATTTGGTGTACAAGTACTTGAAGAAGCACTTGAATTTCCTCCTTGTGGTGTGCTTGGAGAAGCACTTTCATTTCTTCTCAAAGGTGTACTTTGCTGCCCTTGTATTGGTGCTGCTGTTTGGGGATGTATTTCAGCCACCTCATCATCATTTTCATCATGAGATAAATAGTGTTTTACATTCACTGTTTTCTCTATGCTTCCATCCCAAGCTTCCTCTTCAATGAACTGAACATCTCTGCTCACAAGAAACTTCTTGGTGGATGGGTTATATAACCTGTAAGCCTTGGATTCCTCACTGTATCCAATGAAAATACACTTCTCCCCCTTGCTGTCCAACTTCTTTCTTAGCTGATCCGGAATGTGTGCATAAGCCACACATCCGAAAACCTTCATGTGTGTGACACTTTGCCTTGTGCCACTCCATGCCTCTTCCGGCACTTTGTTCATGACTGCTTTTGTAGGACACCTGTTTAAAATATACGCTGCACAATGTACAGCTTCGGCCCAATAATCATTAGGCAAATGCTTTGCCTTTAACATACTCCTCGCCATGTCCATTATGGTTCGGTTCTTCCTTTCGGCCACTCCATTTTGCTGCGGAGTATATCTAGTTGTAAACTGTTTATGTATTCCATTTTCCCTACAAAACCGTAGAAAATATTTAGATATATACTCACCTCCTCTATCAGTCCTTAAGACCTTGATATGCAACCCACTCTGATTCTCAACAAGTGCTTTGAAATTGCGGAATTTTTCAAACACTTCACTTTTCTTTTTCAAAAAGTAAACCCAAGTTTTTCTTGTAAAATCATCTATGAATGTTAAGATATAGTGGCTGCTTGTAAGTGATGGAGTTTGCATCGGTCCACACACATCCGAGTGGACAATCTCTAAGGGTGCTTTTGCCCTTATGCTTTTCCCGGAAGGAAAACTTTCTCTGTGTTGTTTCCCAAGAATACAACCTTCACAAAGGCTGTCTGGTTTCTCTATCAATGGTAAACCACTTACCATCCCTTTTCTGTTCAATAAGTTAAGACCTCCAAAGTTGAGATGACCAAATCTCAAGTGCCATAACCAATTATCATCCTTTGGTTCGCTTTGAAAAGTCTCCTGTGCAAATGCTGCTTTCTCTTCACCATTCTTCAAGTCTGCTCTCATTCTAAGAGGGAACATCCTGTTCCTTGTCATCTTCACTTCAGCAATACACTGTTTGCTGGGTGGTTTATCCATGATGGTACAAACATCATTATCAAAGAAAACATTATACCCCTTATGGACAAGTTGTCCAACACTTAAGAGGTTACACTTCATTCCTGGAACATAATAAACATCTGCTATGGTTTTCTTTGCTCCTAATCTTGTTAGAACATTTACATCTCCTTTTCCCATAACAGAAACTTTGCTATCAGTTCCTAGTGTGACTTGTGACTGCACACTTTCATCTAATATAGAAAACATTGCTAAGTTTCCTGTCATATGGTTACTACAACCGGAGTCTAGAAACCATAAATCCTCATTCTTTTCTTCAGCCATATTACAAGCTAAAAACAAATTGCTTTGACTGTTGTTTTCTTTTGTGAAATTTGCACTAGTTCCACTTCTCATATCTTGTTTCTTCTTTCTACATTCATTAGCATAATGACCATATTTCTTACAATTGTAACATTGAACATTGGATTTATCATACCTTTGTCCTTGATCATTCTGCTGTCCACTTTGCTGGCTGCCTTGGCCTTGATGCTGATTTGGATTGTTGCCCCTTCCTTGAGCATTTGCTGGACTGTTCCTTCCACCTCTGTTTTGGCTTCTGCCTTTTCCTCTTCCTCTGCCTTGCCCTCTTCCTCTTCCGAAAGACATCTGGGCCTTAAAGGCTTGCTCAAGAGATGAGTTTTCACTCCTACTCAATCTCTGTTCATGGGTAATCAGTGATGCATGTAATTCATCCACCGAAAACTTTGTGAGATCCCTTGTCTCTTCTATGGTGGTGACAATCACATCGAATCTTGAGGGTAAGCTTCTCAAGAGTTTCTCCACAATCCTCTTGTCCTCAAGAGTCTCTCCATGAGATCTAATTTGTGTAACCATTCCAATCACATGAGTGAAGAATGAGTCAATAGTGTCTGACTCTTTCATACAGAGAGTCTCAAAGTCTCTCCTCAGCAATTGAAGTTTTGCTGTCTTCACTTTCTCCATGCCCTGATAAGCTGTCTTGAGAGTTTCCCATGCTTCACTGGATTTCTTGGCTGCTACTATCCTTGGAAACACACTCTCATGCACTGCTTGATACAAGAAGAAAAGAGTCTTGGCATCTCTCTTCTTATTGTTCTTCAACTGTTCTCTTCCTGCTTGATTTAACATAAAAAACTCTGCTTCATCTTTTGGCTCTTCAAAGCCATCCTCAACTAATTCCCATAACTCTTGGGAGACAAATAAAGCCCTCATAGTTATTGACCAGTAGTCATAATTCTTCCCATTAAATTGTGGGAGATGGACATTTCCCAAACTCATACATGTGCTGGAGCCAGCCATTCTGCACTCTAACTATGATAAAAAAAACTTGACTGTGTGTTTTAATTAACAATCTGTTCTGCAACAGTGACACAAAACTGTATAGAAAAATACCTTCGAATTCTTCTTGACTGAACCTTCACTCTGCTGGAGAGGCTTCTGCAAAAACGAACTCCTTTCCTTCAGCTTATTTGACCTTCAAATAGCCTGGATTGGCTCCGATACCATGTTGGAATTTTCAGAATTCCAGAATAATAAAGCTGCCTCTTCTAACACAGAGAAATATTTAAAAATTTGCATACACAGTAACAGAATTTTAACTCTATAACACAAATTTTATTCCATAAAATTGTTTACAAGTTCTTCCTCTGTCACAGAGGGATTTACAACTGCTGGATTGTTACAAAACACAGTTCCAGAAACTCTTCTCTGTCTCAAAAAAAATAAACAGCTCTCTGTCTATTAAAAACAACTCACTGTGTTTTTATAAAATATACACCTCTGTGTATTTTTAATTCTGCTCTCTGTATATAAAAAAAATTAACACTGCTGTGTATAATTTAAATCTGCACTCTCTCTGTTTTTTTTAAATCAACTAACGCACTGCTGTGTTTGATTTTAATTCTGCTCTGTGTCTCTAAAAAAAAACTAACGCACTGCTGTGCATATCTATATAAATTACAAAAAAAAAAAATCTAAAACAATTAATGTCTTTCATTGACAAAATTGCCCAGAATTATCACCGCTTGAAAAATTCATAAATGGCATTAAAAATCTGTCAGCACAATTAAAAAAAATTTATGACAAATTTTTAAATTTGGTGGCAGCGGTAATTTTTCGCGGTGGTGGCAGAACGGTGGCGCGCTGTGCACATGTGGCGGAGCCACCACAGCCTTGGTGATTGCGGGGGGTATGCTTATGCCCGTACACCTCAATTTGGTGACCCCCCGCACTAAATATCAGCCACACGTTTGCGGTCAAAGGCCCCACGGCTGGTCAACTGCGGGGGGTATGGTTCTGTTAACGGTCGCGCTATTCGACCCCCCGCATACGGTTGATCTCCTCCAACTTGCTGCCGCGATAATCTCCACGCCATCAACCGTGCTGCCGCCGATCTGCTAGTTGTTCAAACTGCCGCCGTGCTCTGCCTGCAACTCGTCGTGCAGTTGGAAATTACTCCAACAGATTGCAAGCAGGAGTTGAATGAACATATAGTGAGGAATAAACATATGGCTAGGAATAGTTTGTGTTGTTGTATAAATAACTAGAAAAATTGCCTATTCAAACTCATTCCAACACAGTTTTCTCCCTTTACATCGTTATGGATTGCAAGCAGGAGTTGAATGAGGTCAATGTCTCTTTCAATCGTGATTGGAATCCAATCTTCGATATGAAAAGGAGGATTCCATCCACTGGGTCAACGAATAAACATATGGTGAGGAATAAACATATGGCTAGGAATAGTTTGTGTTGTTGTATAAATAACTGGACAAATTTCCTATTCAAACTCATTCCAACACAGTTTTCTCCCTTTACACCGTTATGGATTGCAAGCAGGAGTTGAATGAATCGCCAAGAAGCATACTTCACCTCTCTACTACACTATGTGTGAATTACTGTGGATATACGTTTCATATTGACATTGTTTTTACGTCGAGATTTCTATGAAATTTTTACATTTTCATGCTCATAAAATTTTTGAGCTGATAAAATAATTTTGGCATGAAGGAACCTGTAAAAGTTGAGATGGAGAGCTTAGTGAAGATTCAACTATAATATAGTAGACTAATAATTGTCATTAATCATTTCCTTCTCAAATGGGTTTCCCTCTTGCATATAAGCATATATGAGGTCTAATCAGTTCTAACAGCTCATATTTTGAACCTAATGGAGTTATAAATATTGAATCAATATTGAATCACTTGATTTCTTTTCAGTAGCCTTAGTATTTTTTTATGACCTCTGCGTATATAATAAATTGTATGAACAATGCATTCTTATTAGAAATAGAAATGTCCTTCAAGTTCACTGCATTGCTTATTTATGTTTAGGATGTTTTAAGATGAAAAATAATTTTACTGTTAATTAATTAGAAAACATACTACAAATGTTTTGCACAGTTCCGGCGGAAATAGAACAAACCTATTGAATTGATTTTTAGGTATAAACAGGAAATAGAACATAGAAATATTTTCTATTTTTTCTCTAGCTCTATACATTAAATTGTTGAAATTTTAACCTACCTTTCACTATGTGCAGAGAAGGAAGAAGGTGCTATGGACGATTGTTCACTGTGTGCAGAGAATAAGGTGCTCTGGATGACCGTTCATTGTGTGCAGAGAAGAAGATGCTATGGCATGCAAAGAAGGTGCTCGAGAAGAAGGTGTTATGACATGCAAAGAAGGTTCTCTTTAGCCTCCACAGAAGCCTGAGGGCATTGTAAAAATGAAACAAGGGCAGAGGAGGTTTAAGAATCTGTAGATCCTGAATCTAAGATCTTGGTAGGTGGAAACTATGGTCGTTTTGAAAGTGTAAACTATGGTGGTTTGGATGGTGGCAGTTGTAAACAATGGGGCATGTGTAAATGAGGTCATAGTCAGCTATGCAACTTTGGTTAAAAACACTTGCCTCAACTACCATTTTAAAAACTTTGGATAAAAAAACTTGCTCGAATGCCATTTAAGAAACTTTGGATAAAATAACTTGTCCGCCCCCAAATAGCATTGGGGCACGTGAAGTTTGAAATAAGAGGGCAATACTGAAACTTTGGTTAAAAATTTAGGAAATTGAAATAACCGATTTTAAACTTTAGTTAAGAGTGAAATGGGATGAAAATTTGTGGTCAAACTATCAATTAATTTTTTGGTCAATGCTCCAACGATCGCAGGGACTAATAAGAGAACATGAGGTCTTTCCATTACAATAACTCAAGGAATCTAGCTAGGATGTTTATAAATGATTCAACTTCATATGATTTTATAATAGATCAACACTTGTAATGATGTTGATGTTGTGGTAACTTCGTTCACAATTTTTCAAAGGGAGATTTTATTTTTATGTTTGTAAATGTTGTTTTAATGATGGTGAATTTGGTTTTTAATAATTCATGTTGTTTTAACCATTAAGAGGAAAACAACGTTTTGTGGAGTATATTTTTCTTTTCTTTTTTAATGTAAGTAGCGAATTTCTTTTTCATCTTTTTTAATGGAAGTAGTGGGTACAAGTTTATGTGGAAAAATGTCAATACATCTTAGCATGTTAGTTTAGCATGTTAGTTTACTGCACTGGTACATTGAAATTAAAAAATATGCTTTGTCAATATTTCATGTTCACATTTATAATATTTTTTTTCTTTCCAATCTTCGATATTTTTTAATGGTTCTATTACCTTCACATTTAATGCTTATGAATTGTTGAATTTGGTCCCCATTTTCCATTTCCGATGGGTTGAAATTTTCAATTTTATTTAAAAATCTCTTTATAAGAATTTTTAGATTTTCACAACCATGCCCCATTGACAACATAGAGAAAATCAAGTAATTTTATTTGTTATTCCTTTGTTTACATTTATATGGACTTTTGGGATTTTAGTGTAAAATTAGTAAATTTTGTCTAAAAAACTATTAATAATGCCAAGCATGTATATATATACAATTTTTTTTGCAACATTGTGAATGCATGCATAGGAAAACTGACATGATGTTTGTAATGATGCATAGACACACTGACATCTAAGGAGACCACATACATTGAGAAAAACAATGATTTTATGATACAATTAAGCCATTGTTAGGATTAAGCTCCATGCGCATTTAAGGGTTAGCTAGCCATGTTGTACAAATTGACTAAGTGGGACGCGTATTCCATAACCAAACTATCTAGGAGGATGATTATGCTCCCAAATTCCTGCCCTAATTGATGTTGCATGGGGTTCTTGATAGACCCAATGATATTATGTGACTAATTATGTCATACTGCAACAACTATGATTAATTAATTCCAATTTGTTAGGGGATAGATATATGTGTTATATTTTTAAAGTGAAAATATGTATGATGTGTTTTCCATCACATGGTCAGTAAATTTGCGTTATAACGCTCATGTTCATGGGATATTAAGGAATACATCTAATCTCACTAGATATTAATATAAACCTCCCAAAATCCTTTTGTTGAACCACCCCATAGGTATCTTTATCTAATAAAATAACATCTATGTTACTAAATACCCCCTTTTATACTCCACAATACCCATAGAAGTGCCCTCCCAACACCTACAATATATTGGGATCAACTAAATCTAAATAAGAATCACTCAAGAACTTGAAATTCATAACTATAGGTGTGGCCATGGACTTGTAGTCCACCATCCTAAATCTCTGCAACATCTCAACTATATACCTCCCTTGGCTAAGGAAGATATCATCTAGTCTATGCCACACTTCTAATCCCCATAAATGATGCATTAGACCCAAATCCTTCAATTCAAAATCTGAAGTGAGCTCCCTCTTGCACCTATCTACGAGCTTCTCATCCCTTGTAAGAAACAAGTCATCTAGATATAGTACCATTATCAAGGGGAAACCATCTTCAACTTTGTAGTAAAGGTTGGGATCTACATTACATAGTAAACCCCAAGCTCATCAACTAACTGTCTATTCTGGTATACTATGCCCTGAGAGCTTGCTTAAGCCCATATAAATCTTTTTTCAAATTACAAACAAAGGATTGATACTCTTCCATCGTAGCATCCTTCCACATTTTTTATTGGTGTTTCCTCATAAGTGGAAGGTTTTGAATCAATGATCTTACTCATTAGCACCACATAGATGGAAAACTTGTGTGGCCTCTTTCTCTCTTTGAAGCAGCCTCTGGGAGCTACATGTTTTTATGCTTCCCACAACATGTTCCAGAGCCATATTTGTCTCTTCTTGATGGTTGTAACCTCTTTGTATGGAACTACTATTATCTTTGGCACTATTGTCTCATCTTGATCTTTTGGGATATGTTCTTTTGAAGTAGAGTCGACAATCATTGTATCCTTGGGAACCTCTTGCTCCTCTTTGTCCTCGTTAAGGTGAGACTCTTTAGATTTCTTGAAAGTTGCTTCTTCATCAAAGGTGAAATCTCTATTAATCTTGATCTTTCTCTTGTTTCTATATGTATATTATATAAGCCTTTGATGTCTCAATGTATCCAACGAAGGTTCCCTTTTCTCTTGAAGGCTCTAGATTTGTTCTCTTTTCCTTCTGGACTCTTGTTCTGAACATATACCATTATTATGGATGCTTCTCCCCATAGATACAACGGGAAGTTCTGGTCATGGATCATTGCTTTACACTAGTACAAATGGGGCGAAAATATGACATACGTTCGTCGAATATTCAAATCATTCTCTTTAGTTATCCAATGCCTTTGAGTGCATACTTTTTGTTGGTGAAATTGCATCATATTTTTGATATTTTACTACTCATAGGATATTCGATGGGATTTACATTGGATATCCAACACCCATAATGGCCAAGAATGCATCTAATCATCGATAAATTTTTTACGACTTACAGTTGTATATCCGACATCAACCTCGTCAGTTTGCATTAGATATTTGACGAGATATTGCATCTAATCATTGTGCATTTTTTATGACTTGTGGTCAGATGTCTGATATCAACCTCATCGGTTTGCGTCAGATATCTGAAGAGATGTTACATCTAATCGTCAAGCATTTTCCGACGTCATAATAGCTTATGCGAAGAGGATGTCATGCCTCCGACAATTTTTTTCGTCGATCGAGAGTCAGATATCATATGATAGCTTATTATCATCATCATTAGATATTCAATGATGACTAATGAAAGTTGAATATCCGATGATTCTACGAGCATTAAAAATATATATAATTTAATCCCCATTCATGTCGCCAATGAAGCAACCTATAAGTCGAATGGTCAAGATGATAAAATCATAAAGCAATAAAGTCTGGTTATTTTTATGAGAACTCGATCTCATTAATAATATAAACCCTAGATTTGAAGTGAAAAGATATACCTAAAATAAATATTTACCCATACAAGAGCAGATAATAAGAGACATAAGGAGATGGAAAAGTCTTGAAGCATAATAGCTTGATTTATGAGGAGGGACAAAAAGTATTTATATAGTTTTACATATGGTACCATCTTAAAATGCACTTAGTCCATGTTTAATAAAGAAAAAATAAAATAAAACTAACCACTCCTTCACTCATCCTCAAGAGTTGGAGAAAACCCACACTTCAATCTATAGATTAATTAATAATTACTAAACTTCTCCTTCATTTAGCCTAGGGCTAGAAAATGAAACTAATAGTTTAAAACATAATAAAACCCTAACTACGTCATTCATGAGAAAGGTAGTTATGAGTATTTATTAGTTTCTTCTTGAGAAAATGCATCTTTCTTGAAATTTATCTCCTTATTCACATCAATTCCTCCATATTTAATTGAAAGTGTCCTCACTTTCTCTAGGGACTATGGGAATCAATTTCAAGTGTTTTTTTTTTATAGTCATTTAACTTGAGTTGGAAATTTCCCTTCGTATCCCACAAGTTAAGAAGTACGTTTTTTTCTGATGAGTGGAGCGAGTATAGGTGCTTAGAAACATGTATTTAGTAACAGGAAGTTGGAAATCCACAATATCTCCCATGGGGTGAGAAATATGCATTTCCTCATCAAGTAGAGAGGGATCATATAACTTTAGATTGTTAATGTTGATCATACAGTTATGATGTTAAGCTAAGATGGTATCTCTATTTGATATGCATTATCATAATATTTCCTACAATGCTTTATGGTCCACATGGGATGGGATTCATTTTATGATTTTTTTTACCTTTGAAGAATTTCTTAACCAAATATAACCAAACCTTGTTGCCAACTTGGTAATTGAGTCTGTTGTGATGATGATTCTGAAATGTCTTATATTTTGTTTGTGATGTTGCTAGAGCTATTGCAACTTAGGAATAAATTTGGGATATCTTCTAGAAAAAGGTATATACACTCTATTATTCTTGTAGTTGGTGTGTAGACATTGGTGTAGAGGTGCTTACTAAGAGCTAATAGGCTGCCAAAAATTGGTATCCCAAAAAATTTTTAAAAGGATAACATCTCATGGAGTGGTTGACCACTCTGTTAGAACTATGTTGAATGAAATGCATATATGTGTCTCATTGTTTGTGTTTGTTGTAGTACATATAGAGGGTATGCACTAGACTGCGATTTACTAATTTTGTCTGGTCATTCAAGTTTGAGGGTAGAAATATGTAGACAAACTCAAGTGACAATGAACATTTGTTTAAGGGTAGAAATATGTGGAAAAAATCAAGTGACAACCAATTACCAAAGAGTTTTCTAGAAAGTGTTGATGAAGTGAGAGTCTCTCTCATAAATAATGTTGATTGGTCTCCTACAGTGAGACCACACATATCTAAAAAGAAATTATTCTAAATGGTGTGAGGAGGTGGTTTTGGTGCAAGGGATAAATACATCCATTTTTCAATAATTACACACTACTAAAAAGATGCAATCATGCATATGTAGAGTGAGGGTAAATCCACTATAAATTCCATAGATATTTATTCCCATCGTCTTGATGGGTTAGGAAATGGTTAGTACAATAATTTTTTTATATCGATAGGCTCTATTTGACTACAAAGAGGGCCTATCAAATAAAGGTGGCAACCTGATGTTGCATGGTTGGACAATAGAAGTAGCGCTACAAATGTTATAGTGTTTTGTGCACTCCACAATGGCTACCATATGTGGTTGAGAATTTTTTTTAACTAAATGAAGAAAATCAGTTACATCAGGTACAAAAAGTTCATGAGTTTGTACAATGAGCCTTCTTGGATGGAAAATACAAGGAAATAAGTTTTGTTGATTTCTATAACATGATGAAGATCTTGCCACACTTTTGCAAACACCAAATCTATGTGATACGAGTGTTTCCATTATTCATATGCTACACAAGGAACATATAGAATATTGAATACCTAAATTGGGGGTGGGGAGAGTTGATCATGTCTACCATGTGGTTTGAGGATGATTATATTTGATGAAAAAGTAAAACTACTATGTGTACGATGACCATTCGAAATGCCACTACTCCTAAAACTTTTATGGGGAATTTAAAAAATAAATGGGCGATGATATATGTCTATAATGGTATATTTCATGAATATGTAATGACACCATTATTTTAAAACTTATACCAGTGTCTAGAACTCAAGTCATAAGTGTTATAATTCATCTTGCCTTCTACTAGTGTTCAAAACGATATGCTATGGCATGACCTGTTTGTTTAAGTAAAATGCCTATATCATATTGAGACATATCTTATTCAATTCAAAAGATCATTGTAGGTTTGGAAGACATCATAATAGATATAAGCACAATTCTTCCCCAAGTTTCATGGAACAATCTTCTATTATTTTGGATCAAGTATATAATTGTTTATGAGATAGCCAATACAAATGACAGGTGACATATGAAAAGTGTGGGATTTTATTTTTCTAATTGATACTTCCCTACATGAAATTTTGAAGTGTGGTTGTGGATTATGGAGTGGTGAGTTGACAATGGCCTAAATATTTGATGGATCTAGGCAAATGTCTTCCTAAGATACCACAAAACCCAAATATGGTGCTATTATCTGTCAACAAAATGATTTTTTTTCTTAACTTGAATATGATGCATCCTCAAAAGGCCAAATGTAGTGTCGACATGAGGCATTTTTTCATCCCACGTCTTTCTAAAAAATAAATGTCATCAAAAGATATAATAATAAAATACCCCAAGTGTGGAAAAAAATGTCATCAATAAATCTCATGAAGGTAATTGGGGCATTAGTGACCCAAAATGGAACCCCTAGCCATTTATACAACTCAAAAGTCTTGAATTTTATATTCTAGGTGCCCCATGCTAGCATAATGACTTGATGATATCTTGCTTTGAGGTCCAATATGGTGAAATATTTAAGTTCCTGAAGGTTGTATACAAGATCATCAATCCAAGGAAGAGGATATCATTTTTTTACAACAATTTTATTGATGGATATATAGTCTATGATGAGACACCATTCCTCTTATTATTTCTTTGGAATAATTAAGGTTAGGTGTCTACGAGGGGATTATTGGGTTGGATATGTCCCGATTTCCTGAGATTTTTTAGATAGGTTTTCACTTCAATGGCCTCAATACAAGAGGTGAGGTGATAAGCTAGGGAATTTGGGAGGAGAGACTCGAGAATTGATTCAATAGAGTGTTGGATGTATATTGCTAGTGGTAGTCCTATTGGGGCTTCAAAATGTATTTGAATTTATCTAGAAATGGTTACATTGCCGATGAAGTTGACTCTAGGATATTATGAGAATTGGCTAGGAAAACATAGTAAAGAGAAATGTCTTATGGGAAGTAACATTGTGAATTTAGTTTTGGTAAGGTATTAGAGGAGGAGGGACTATAGGAGGGGACAATATATTATATTTTTTTTAATATTTGAATAAATGGTATGTGTGATGGTGGGAATCATACACAACATAACATTATTGTTGGTAGGGTATTCCCAACACGAGGGCACAACAGTTGAGAGGGGAAATATCACAATCAATAGTATCATGAAAAGATCTAATAGAAAATGTAATTATATAGTGTTTATCAACCAAAATGTGAGATTTGATGGACTAAAACCAAGTGGTGTGATAGGGTGAGGGATGTGGATGGAGGGGAATCTAGAGATGCTAAACAAGGTTTGCAAAAATGAGATTGCATTGGCTGACATTATCCATCATAAGAGTGGCTATTTCCTATTTGATTTGATAATTTTGGGTTAAAATTTTTGTTATAGATGTGGAAAAATATTGGGGAATGAGAATGAGGGGAGGAATATGTGTATTTTGTGGTATGGGAGGGGACTAGTAGCTTTAATAGTTAACTAAAAAAGTTTGTGCAATTTATGATATGGACACGATGGGAGCGAGTGAAGGTTCGACAGAGGTAATTTGTGTAAGGTAATAGAATTAAGGTTAGGGTTAGAAGGTTCCAAGAAAATATTTTATTTTCATGGACAAATCACATTGGAAGGCTTGATCCATACTCAATTTTTCAAATAAAAATAGTTCATGATGAAAAACTAGTAACAATCGATATTTGAATTTTAAGAAGAGTAAATTTTCTTCTTCTTTGATCTGAAGATTAATCCAAAGTTTTTTTAATATGGATATGTACTACTAAACTATTTTTCCTTGATTCCAGTGCATATTTATTCATTAACACATGGACATTGTATATATATATATCATGGCGGATAGAAATTATTTTTGAAGGTTGTACACAGGGAATCCCATATATTGATGGGACTTGTGGATGGATTTCTTATCTAAAAATCTATCATGCTTGAGAGATATGAACCAAATTTATTTCCATAATCAAGATATGTCGAGGTTCCAATATATCAAGGAAGGTTTTTAAATTGACTCTCATACTCTGTATCTAGGAATCTAGTCTAGTTCCCTACATTACTCCATCATATCTTCAAAAAGAACTTGTTTTTTCAACTTAATAAGACTAGTGCTCTCTCTAGTTTATCTAATTGACTACATACTAGACCATCTTCGATTGAAATTCTAAGATGTGAACCATGGATAGGTTGTGTTTCATGTGGGGTAGGAGGGAAGCCTTAAGGTAACCCTATACACAATGAAGGAACTTGAAACTATTGTGTGGGGGTGGGAGGATTACCTCAATAACCCCACAATGAATTTGAAGGTATTACCTATCGTCTGGGTAGGGCATTGGCCAAGAAACCAAACCTATGTTTCTTTTCATTGTTGCAAATCCTTCTAGGTGGGTAACTATAGGAAAAGGAAATAGAAAGATAAGAGAAAATGTGGACCATTTATTTGATAGAAACTGATGAGAACTCAATCTCATCAACAATATAAACCATAGACCTAAAGTGAAGCAATATACTTGAGAGAAATATTCACTCACATAACAACATATAATAAGAGACAAAAGGAGAGAGAAAATTCTCCAAGAATAATAGCTTGATTTATTGGGAGGGCTATATAAACTTTATTTATATTTACACCTTAAACCAAATCAAAATGCACTTAAACCACATGTTGGTTTATTTAATTTCTTAAATTGGAAACAACTAAATGCCAATATCAATTGTAAACTTGAGAATCATCTGGTTGTTTCAAAAATTACATGAAAAATGTATGCAGGCTATAACTTCCAATCATACATTTGTTTTCTAACTTAATAAATATTGTAGTGAATTTAAATAGAAACTTAAAGCTAAAAAGTCTGGTTATTGAAAAGATGAATAATCTTGGATTAAACATCCCTCCACTCGATGAAGCAACAACGAAGTCAACATTGACTTTGTTATTGCTCTGTTGGATCGAGGGTTTTTGTTCCAATATTATCCAAATCATAATTTATTCTCTATTGAATAGGGCCAACCACGTGAAGGTGGAAGCTCTCATGGTCCCTACCCCCCCACATCACTCTCAATTCCCCAATACCCAATTTATCTACTAGGAAATAGTTGAAAGAAAGACATTAAGATACATAAAGAAAAAAATAGAAAACATTCATTCATTCATTCGTAGATCCACAAAATATTTCATCTCAATAAATTTTATCATAAAAAAATATGTTTACATGATATGAAACAAGGTCTTTTTAATTTTGTAACAAGTATAGTCATTTATTATTTAGTCTCTTTCTCTTTTTAGGAATTTAGCAAGGATGTATTCTTCCCCTTCAACTGTTATCGACTTTGTATGTCTTTCTCCTAACCTGGTCATAGGTCTATGTTGTTGCAAGGGGGGTGGAGCATCATCTGCAATAAGAAATAAATGTTAAATTCATATTTATAGTTATTATTATTACAATTTTTTTATTAATAAAAAGAGTAGTACTTTACCTACATCGATAGTGGAGGGAAGAAAAGTACACTCAGATGTGGCCATGTGTTTCTTCTCTTGTCCAGCCTCATCCTCTACATGCTCTAGAGTAGAAATAAGAAAGGATATAATTAATACATCATTTTCATTTAAATATTTTTAATTGTAATCCATACTACAATATTTTTATAACACATGAAATTCCTCCAGTACCGAGTTGAACATCATTTTCAAGAGGCACTCCACCATCACTAGGTTCATGTGTTACATTATTACTTAGGACATTTGTATCTACATTGATTACCTTCCTTTTACAATCAATCACATTACTTTATGGAAAAAAATAATAAATAATAGATTGTACAAGAAATAATTTATAAATTCTCTTCGTTGCTTTTATTTTTGTGAATGTCAAGTTGGGTTCCATAGGGATGCATAGACCCCAAGCTTGTTCTACTTTCAACCATGACTTGATATTCGTGGTTGTAGGCAAGCTTGTGGTAATCCTCCATGGAAGCCTCTTTGAATTGTGACCCCTGCAATTTTACATGAGAACATAATTTTTTCTTCTTCTGTGATATTAAATTAAAATTATTAAGAATTTATAATTTGGATGCAGATTTTTTTATACTTACAATTTTTTCGATTGGTTTTGAGTAACCACCTGGGCCAAGATGGTGTTGCTCATGTTTATCTATTATAGCCTTCATGGATTTGAATGCATCGAGGATCTTATATTGAAAATAAACTTAATTAGATGTCACAATGATGATAAAGCATCATAGTTACATTATTAAAAGTGCCTCATACCTTCTTGGTCTTGGTGTTTTCTTTCCTTCTTTTTGAAGCTCCTTCTCCTTTGCATCTTCCATGAAGGATTTCTACTCCCTCTCTAGAATCGTTGGAGGGCGCTCATACTTAGGGTTATTTTTCAAATGAATATTATAATGGTTTATTAGATATTTTAAATGTAAGCCTCCCTTCAAGGTAACTCCATTTTTTTTTAAGGTACCCTCACTAAACAGGCCAACCATCTTGTTCATAAGTTCATCCTTCAACTTGGAACTTTGGGAATTCCACCTTGTGCAAATGGTGGGCCCAAAGAGTTCCAAGATTAGGTCATTCATGCGGCTATAGAATGCATTTTTTCCTGCAAAATGATATTATCATTAGTTTAAAATAATCACATAGTATACATAAATTTCGATTAGAATGTACTTAATATTTAAAACACTTCCACTATTACACATGGACAAAAAATACGACAGCGAAATTTGACAATACGTATAAAATAGGAAAAAATGTCGGAAGTTAAATGTGTTTTATTGTTTTTTTTTTTTTTAATTTCAACTGGTGTCAAATATCTGACATTAGTTTTATGGAGTCGAATATTCAACGGATGCTAGGCAAGTTGGATAATAATGAATTCCACCATTAATTTCTTTTTCCCTTTAATATAATATAATTTTGTCGTAGTTGTTATACTTGTGACGATTTTGAAAGGTTGTAGGCTTATTTTGAATTTAATTTTTGAAGAAAATCATCATTAAAAGTTTGGTGAAGAAAAATGTCACATAAAATTCCTCAAGGAGACTAAGGAGAAGTGGGAATGACATCAGCGGAAGGATCAAAAATGTTATTTCATTTATAAAATATGCAAAGGCCTGAAGATAAGGATACTTCTCATAAGAATAGCTAAAATTCATTGTAGAGACTATGGACACACTGAAGGCGAGTATGAATGTCATCCATTAGTAAGTTATTAATATTGTAGATTTTTTTTTTGTAAATGTTTATTTGTATATTTTATTTTAGATTATATGTATTTGTATTGTAAATTTTATTGTCTTTGTATTGTAAATGTTCATATTCTTTAGGGAGATATTTAATCTATGTTGTCATCTTGATGTGGAGAAATAGTATTTCATTGTTATCGTTAGGGTTGATTAAGGGGTTAGGTAGAGTTAGGGGGTAATCATTTTACGAGTTTAATTTTCTTGTTATAAAATTACATTTTAATAGAAAGAATTAACTTAGAAAATATTTTGCTACATATAAAACTATAATTATGTCTCTAAAATCAAAGTGAAGTAATGTGTGATAATTAAAAGCATTGTCCATTTTAACTATTTCTGGTATGAAAGTATATTCACATTGGTATCTATAGTTCATTGATATCTTGAATGTGAATGGAATCTATAAAATATTTAGAAAACAAATATATTGAAAGTGGATAATTATTAAAAATATTTTACCATGTTTTGTAAGGTTGTTTAAATTTGTCTTAAAATAAGATAGTTTCAATATTTGGAAAATAATTAATATTATAATGTTTGAGTTTTTATTATATTTATTTAATTAAATTTAGTTATAATGTATGGTTTGTTTATAATTCAAAGGGTTATCTTTGATATTAGTTAATTGTTATGAATTGCAAGTAAGAGATTTAACAATTAAGTCTCTAGTGTGTTTACTTAATATTTGATATTATAGACCTAATAAAGTGTTTAAAGAAAAGAGAGTTAAAAGCACGTTGATTTTCTCACCATTATGAAAAAGAGAGAAAACAAGATGTAATGGCTCTTATAATCGTAGAATATGGTAACGAAAAATTTCTAAAGTCAACCAGGGTTAAATTGGCAATGTATTAAAAAAAGAGACAAAAGTTCTAATTGAACCTACATTATATTAATTTACCATATTTGATTCATGTGGACAATAAGGAAAATGGGTAAACAAGAAGTGTTTATCACCTAGTTCAACCTAGGAAACACACAATCATAACCTAGAAAGCAATTTGGGAAAACTATAAATGATTTGGGTAAAGCATGTAATCTTTCCAACTAAAATTTGACTACAAAAAGGATGTTACAACCAACAAATGATTTTCCTATATTAAAATGACCCCAAAATTTTAAATTTACATTTCGCGTTGATTTTCTTCAATTTAGTGATAATTTATGGCAGGGGATACAAATTTATGAGTGGTGTTTGGTTTTTAAATGCAATGACTATGGATTTTATATTTTATAAAATTTTGAAGGACCTAGTCAGCTCCACTTACATCATCCAAAAATATTGGAAAATAACAGTATGAAATTCTAGAAAGAAATCTTTAAAAATTTCCCATACTTTAGAAGTCCATAAGAGAACCAAATTTAGTACCCGAAAAATATAAATTCTTCAAAAAACTCCTAGAATCATTATAGTCTCAATCATCATAGTCCTCCTTTCCCTTTACGATAAGATTTTCGTATTTTTTAGATAACTACAAGTGAGTCACCAACAACTGTCACCTTTTGTGACTTTTCTTCTGCTAGTAATCTAAGTCCATGCTATAGAGCCTAGAACTCGGCTTCGTTGTTGGTGGCTTCCCCTAGACCTCAGGAAATTTTTAATGCTTTTCACTTGTTGGGGCAGTGGATAACCCCTACCACTTCTGCCAACCTAAATTGCCTCCCACTCCTACAACCCTAAATTTATGAGTGATGTTATGTTCCTATATAACCACAATGTTTTTCACTCACAAAAGAGACTTTTTCTCATTTTTTAGGAAAAAAATATGGGACACAAGCCTTGCACTTGGTGGTTCAAAATGTTTTAGGTGGCAATGAAAATTTTAAGCCCGAGTGATATAGAGTGAAGAACTATCTATATAAAGTCTCTTTTTGTGAAAAGTAAAGGGACTCATTTGTTGTAAATTGTGTGAAAAAATGAAGTAATATCAAAGCTGTAATAGTTCTAGGAAAAGGGTAGATTAATGAAATGTTTGATAAATCATTAAAGGTTATTTTTTCCCAAATTTATCTTACTTATTATCACGCATGCAGGGTAGAACATTCCATTTTGAATGTAATTTGAAGTAGGCACAACATTTTTATTCTATAACATTCACTTACCACTAAGTACAAAGGAGTGATTTTTTGACATTTTGGTCAAATCAACCAAGTAGTCAAAAAGAAAGAAAACCCCATTTTGTGTAGAAGGAGATATTGACCCCGTGCCTTAATAAAACATGGTTTCCCATTAAAAATGCCTCTAATGGGTTCCCTACTACTCGCCTAAAGAAAAAATGGGATTCTATCTATTTTTCTTACATAGGATATTGATTTCAAAGTTTATAAGTGAAAACATATGATGAAAATAAAAAATTAAATGCAACTAATAAGTTAGATCAAAAAACACATTGTTTCCTTGATTTTGATAAGCTAACCTAGACAATATGAGACCTACCTATTTAGAAGAAATAATGAAAAAAATGGGAAATTAGGCATAAAAGGGAATAGAAAGAATAATTAGAGACAAACACAAGACCAAACAATAAAGAACGAGAAAGACTTATCTTCCTCTTATACATTATTAGACCCATCTAGCCACCAACTAATTTTAGTAGTAACTTTCATTGTGAGATTACCTTTAATATAAGATTAAAATTCCGCATCCTTTTTAGAAATAATTTTCAAATTAAAAAATCCTAGAGGAATTGATGGCCTATTTTAGAACTTTGTTCACAAAGTCGGGTGAGGATAGGAATGAGTCTATCTCCAAAATGTGGCAATGTATTCCAAGGATAATCTCGAAGGATAATAATGAGGCTCTCATGCGAAAGATCTCCTTCAAGGAGGTAGAAGAAGTCGTTTGTGCACTCCCCTAAAATAAAGCCCCAGGCCTGGATGGATTCACATCTGAATTCTTTAAAGTGGATTGGCACTTTCTTGAGACCGAAATCCATGTGTTAGTCGAGGACTCCCACTTCTCTCGGAGAATATGGTCAAGTATGAATGCAACATTCCTCACGTTCATCCCGAAGAAAGGCACAATGCTGGATCCAAACGGGTTTTTACCAATTTCCCTGTGCAATGTCATTTATAAAATCATAACAGGTGTTTTAATGAGAAGGCTCAAACCCTTATTGAAATGGATCATCAACCCAGAGTAGTCAGGCTTTTTGGAGGGTTGGAAAATAATGGAAAAAATCCTTGTGGACCATGAGGTAGTTCACTCCTTATCCTTGTCCAAATCTCCAGGTATGCTCATTAAACTCGATCTCTCTAAAGATTATGATCGCATGAATTGTAATTATGTCTTTTCCATCCTTGATGCTTTTGGATTTCCCTCGTCTTGGATTAAATTGGTTAAATCAATTATTTAAACCCCTTTCTACTCCATCCTAGTAAACGGGGCTCCTTCACACACTTTTTGAGGTTCCAAGGGTCTGAGACAATGGGATCCTATACCTCCCTTTCTCTTCATTATTGCAGCAGAGGAACTTGGTCATCTCATCAAAGTTGCATCACACTACAAGGAAAAGACCCTATAACAGATGTTTTTTAGGAAGCCCTTATCAAAATAGCCTAGATATCCATTTGTAGCTAAGGTCACATATCTATTTTGGGATAGATATGTGTTATATTTTTTAAGTGAAAATATGTATGACATGTTTTCCATCACATGGTCTTCACTCAGTCAACTTGCGTCATAACGCTCATGTTCATGGGATATTAAGGAATGCATCTAATCTCACTAGATATTGATATAAACCTCCCAAAATCCTTTTTTTGAACCACCCCATAGGTATATTTTTTCTAATAAAATAACCCCGATGTTACCAAATATCCCCTTTTATACTCCACAATACATATAAAAGTGCCCTCCCAACACCTACAATATATAGGGATCAACCAAATCTAAAGAATAATCACTCAAGAACTTCAAATTCATAATTATAGGTGTGGCCATGGACTTGTAGTCCATCATTCTGAATCTCTGCAACATCTCAACTATATACTTCCCTTGGATAAGGAATATATCATTTGGTCTCTGGCACACATCTAATCCCCAGAAATGATTCATTAAACCCAAATCCTTCATTTCAAAATCTGAAGTGAGCTCCCTCTTGCACCCATCTATGAGCTTCTCATCCATTGTAAGAAGAAACTCATCTAGATATAGTACCAATATCAAGGGGAAACCATATTCAACCTTATAGTAAAGGTTTGGATCTACAATACTCAGTAAAAGCCAAGCTCATCAAATATGTGGAAAAAATCAAGTGACAACCAATTACCAAAGAGTTTTCTAGAAAGTGTTGATGAAGTGAGAGTCTCTTTCATAAATGATGTTGATTGGTAGCCTAAAGTGAGACCACACATATCTAAACAAAAATTATTCTACATGGTGTGATGAAGTGGTTTTGGTGCAAGGGATAAATATAGCCATTTTTCAAAAATTACACACTACTAAAAAGATGCAATAATGCATATGTAGAGTGAGGGGAAAGCCACTATAAATTACATAGATATTTGTTCCCACAGTATTGATGGAATAGGAAATGGTTAGTACAATCTTTGTTTGAAATCAATATGCTTTATTTGTCAGACTGCAAAGAGGGCATTAGCGAATAAAGGTGGCAACCTGATGTTGCATGGTTGGATAATAAAAGTAGCGCTACATATGATATAAGGTTTTGTGCACTCTAAAATGTCTACCATCTGTGGTTGAGAATTTTTCTTAACTAAATGAATAAAATCAGTTACATCATGTATACAAATTTGATGAGTTTTTACAATGAGCCTTCTTGGATGGAAAATATAAGGAAATAAGTTTCGTTGATTTCTATAGCAAGATGAATATTTTGCCACACTTTTGCAAACACCGAATCTATTTGATATGGGTGCTTCCATTATTCATATGCTACACAAGGCACATGTAGAAGATTGAATACTTAAATGTTGGGGGGGTGAGGTAGTTGAGCATGTCTACCATGTGGTTTGAGGATGATTATATTTGATGAAAAAGTAAAACTGCTATGTGTAGGATGTCTATTTGAAATGCCACTACTCCTAAAAAATTTATTGGGAATTTAAAAAGTAAGTGGGTGATGATCTATGTCTATAATGGTCTCTTTCACGAATATGTAATGACACCATTATTTTAAAACTTATACCAGTGTCTAGAACTCCTCAAGTCATAAGTGTTATAATTCATCTTAGCTTCTAGTAGTGTTCAAAATGATATGCTATGGCATGACCACTTTGTTTAAGTACAATGCCTATATCATATTGAGACATATATTATTCAATTCAAAAGATAAGTGTAGGTCTGGAAGGCATCATAATAGATTTGAGCACAATTCTTCCCTAAGTTTCATGAAATAGTCTTCTATTGTTTTGGACCAAGTATATAATTACTTGTGAGATAGATAGTACAAATGACAAGTGACATATAAAAAGTGTGGGATTTTTTATTTTTAAATTGATACTTCCCTACATGAATTTTTTAAGTGTGGTTGTGGATAATGGAGCGATGAGTTGAGAACGGCCTAAATATTTGATGGATCTAGGAAAATGTCTTCCTAAGATACCACCAAACGCAAATAGGTTGTTATCGTCTATCCCAAAAATGATTTTTTTTCTTGACTTGAATATGATGCATCCTAAAAAGGCCAAATGTAGTGTCAACATGAGGAATCTGTTCATCCCATGTCTTTCTAAAAACTAAAATGTCATCCAAATATTTAATAATAAAAGACCCCAAGTGTGGAAAAAAAATTCATCAATAAATCTCATGAAGGTGTTTGGGGGCATTAGTGACCCAAAATGGCACCCCTAGCCATTTATACAACTCAAAAGTCTTGAATTTTATATTCTAGCTGTCCCATGCTAGCATATGGAATTGATGATCGCTTACTATGAGTTCCAATATAGTGAAATATTTAAGTTCCTGAAGGTGTTCTAGTAGATCAACAATCTAAGGAAGAGGATATCATTTTTTAACAAAATTTTTATTGAGGGCTCTATATTCTATGATGATACACCATTCCTACTATTATTTCTTTGGAATAATGAAGGTTAGGTGTCTACGGGGGGGATTATTGGGTTGGATATGTCCCTATTTCAGGATATCTTTGAGATAGCTTTGAAATGAACGTATTGACCCAATTTCCACTTACAGTACAAAAAATCAATTCAATGATTATAAGAACCAAATTATATCTAAACTATAGGAAGTGTTTCCAGAGCAATGGTCAATGAGACATGTCATACTTGCAATAGCAAAAACATACAACAACAAAAAACACTCATTCAAAAGGTAATATTCCTAGTTAAAATGATTTTATAGAATTATATGTATATATTACTACAAACCATTTGTTTATTAATATTGATTTTGTTATATTTAGTTTTCATATTTCAACATAAAAAAAAAAAATTATTACCTTTTTCAGGAAGATTATGAAAATATAAAATGATCAATGAGTTGATATGTGAAACACGTGAGTAGGAATGTCCAAAAAATTGTTCAAAGAGATGGTCAAAGAAATGAACCTAATTGTATCACAGGAGGAGTCATCTCAACAAAAACGTGTTTCAAACGTATCTAATCGTGATTGAATTTGTACATATAAAAAATAACTTAGCATTAAATATTAATTTTCAAGTATTTTCTTGAGAAAGTAAAACAAAATGGAACTCATTCAGCACATAAAACAGGATGAAAAGGAAGAAAATGGTTGATTTCAAAGTTTGTGAGTAATTGTTAATATTTCCATATAACAACTCAAGGTTTTATTTTTGTATATTTTAAGTTGTTTTACAGTAATCATCCTTGAATGTCTTCAAATAGGTGTTAGCATACAAAGAAGAGTCATCGGAAGAATTGATTGACATTGGGTTAAATAATGGTTGTGAGTATATGTTGGTATATCAAAAATTAATTTTAGAATTTGTAAGTATCTATGTTGTTTTACTTCTAAGTTTATAATTAATAGAACAAAAAAATCCTTTATATTAAATCCATGATTTATAATGGGGTTTAAAACATGCAGGAAACAAAGTATGGAACTATGCCAACATAAGACTCGTTACAACAAGACATGAGACTTGGTTTTGAAACCATGTGCACATTTTATGAGTCACTTATTGCTATGGTACAATGATATTTAGTTTACACTGATGTATATTATTTATTTCAATTTTCATTATTCTCACCAACGTAAATACACTCATTACAATTTATTTTTATGTTTGTAGATGGAACAAGATCAAGAAGAAGAAAAAAATCGATGTAATCAACAAAACATTCCTACAAATAGCCCAAGTCATGGAAGTAGATCGAGCACTAACAACAATTCCAACGAAGAATGATGATCTAATTGGATATCAATGCAACCTATTGTATTTTTTGAAATAATTTTCTGTGAAAATCAGACATTTTTTAATGTAATGAACATAGTGTCCCAAATGAAAGACAAGGGGTTACCAATAACAATCCCATTTTGTATGAAAAATAACCTCTTACTGATATATAATAAAATATGTTTTATTTTACTCTATTGTGTTATCCAATGGAGTAGTGAAATGTTACACCATTCATTAAATATATGGATGATTAAATATTATAATGAAGAGATGTGAAAACTGATAATATAAAAAATTAATCCAAACATCATATGCAAATGCACTAATCAAATTTTAATTCTAGTGAATATTGTTATAAGATATATGTCGATTTTTCAATGAATAACGGATTTTAAAAATTACAATAATTGCACTGTCACGAGATGATGTTTCCAAAAGAGAGAAAACCTCATAAAAAAAATGATGTGTCCATAACATAAAAACACATCAGTGCATTATGTTATATAAATTCATGGTGGCAACATCATTTTTCATGGTTGGTGACTTTTTGTAACAACATCACAGTGCTTATTTCTTCAAGCAACGGTATTATTCACAATTACCGCCTTGGTGCATTGTAATTCTTAACGCACTAGTGCTTTCATAGAACTACCCTAGTCCTACAAATTATCATTTCCAACCCTAGTGCATTATTAAAATTACCAACACCAGTCCTTTTCTAAAACAAACACACCTTGTGCAGACGACACGCATTGGTGTTGCGATTTTATGCAAACTTACCAGACTGCAATTATTTTTTGCATGCCTTGGTGTCATTCCTTACACGAAAGCCCCGAGGCTTTTTTTTCTATTAGCATCAGTGCATTATGAAACGTAAAAACACTGGTCCTTTTACGCATCGGGGAGTTTATACAAACTATACACATTGGCTCTGCAAGTTTCAACAAAAACATCAGCACAACAATTAGTTTTTACATGCCTTGGGGCTTTTCTATCTATTAGCACCGATGCAATATATATTACACATTGGTGTTCTTTGGATTCAACTCCTCGATTATTTTAGTTATGTATGAATATTGGTTTGTTTATATATATAGCACACCATTGCTACTTGTTCCATGAAGCGCACCAAAAAAAACATCCACTAAAACCTCCAACCACCCAGATATTTTTAGTTGTGATGAAGTTCCGTTAAAATATTCGCTAAAACATCCACTATCACAAACAAATATTTTAGCAGATTTTTTTTTTACCATTTTTTCCAATTTTATAACACTAAAAATATATGTTATAAACTCCACTAGAAGGTATTTTCCTTGTAGTGAAATCTACCTTTCAACAATCTCACAACATAAATCACAAAAGGTGATTTATTTGAAAATCAAACAATTATCATGTCCTTAACTGGAAATCCTGACATTTGTGGACCACAAGAATTTGGGTTACCTACATGTCCAAAACCAAGAGGTAATTTTTCATTTGGGAAAAAAATTTTATTGTCAGTGAGTGGAGTTTTTTATTTTATGCTATGTTTTATGCTTTTAGTATTCCTTTGGAGAGGGAATATGCATGTGAAAAACTTTGATTTTTCACGAGTTATTTTCCAAAACTCAGAGTACCAAAGGATTCATATCAAGAACTTCACACTACAACTAATGGATTTGTGGAGGCCAACCTATTAGGAACGAGGAGTTTTGAATCAATGTATAAAGGATTTTCCAATGATGACACATTTGTCACCATGAAATTTCTCCATTTGTAGAATGACCAAGCTAAGAAAAGTTTTAAGGTAGAGTGTAGTGTCTTGCAAAAGTTTCAACATTGAAATCTAGTGAGAATCACAAATTCATCTTCCAACTTCCAATTCAAAGGTTTGGTGTTCAAATTTATGTCTAATGGAAGCTTAGATGACCATGTGTATCTTGCTAGGGATGAAAATAATGGTGATGATGTATGTGAGTTAGGATTAAAAATGTGGTTATACATTGATTTAGGTGTAGCCCATGCCACGAAATATCTTCATCAGGATTCGTTTGTGTAAGTAGTGCATTGTGATATCAAACTCAACAATGTGTTGATGGATGAAGACATGTCAACCCATGTCATTGATTTTGGTATTTCAATATTAATTGGTGAAACCTATGTTGATTCACTTACTTCAACACTTGCTCTGAAAGGCTCTATAGGCTACATTTCCCCAAGTATGTCTTTTTAAAACATTACTTTTATTGTGCATTTCTCATTAAAAAATTTGCATGGACCAATAGAGTAAAATTTGGAAAATGTTTTTTATTTCCACCAAAGAGATGTTTACAAAAAAAATATTTTGCTATTGGAAATGCTTACCAGAAAACGACCAACTAACAACATGTTTGTTGGGGGCCTAAATTTTCACAAGTGACTGAACCTATTATTCCCAAATAGTATGAAGGATCCAATTGAAAATGGTATTTTTAGTAAGGTGGATGGTAGTGAATTTGTAGATAAAAATATATATAAATTCATACTTTCTTTTTTTAGAGTTGGTTTGCTTTGTTCAAATATTCATCTAATGAACAACCAACTAAGAAATATATAGTGTTAATGTTGAAAATTTTAAGAGAGAATTTCATGGAAAATGAAAATTCTTCTAGGGGAGTAAGACAAAGCATATCCAATTTTCTTAGTGAAATGAATACATGAAGGAATGATGCATTTGCATCGAATGACCAAAGTTCTACAAAATAGTTTGTGAAAATTGTAATAGTGAAAGAGTTCAATTTTGTCATTATTATTACAATTGAAAGATTTTTTTGTGTAGTTGTGTAAGAAAATATCATTTTTCCCCAAGGAAAAATCATAATTTTCAGAATCAGAGCTCGGAATCTCCACAGTTCTCATTTTTCAGTCTACGTTTCGGGTCCTAATGATGGGTCTTTCTTTAGACCCGAAACGTAGACTGAAAAATGAGAACTGTGGAGATTCTGAGCTCTGATTCTGAAAATCTACACCACAGAAATCTACAATCCATTATAATTTTCATTATATAAAATATTGAAAATTACATGTTGTAGATGTTGTAAAGGGGCATATCTCAAAACAAGTGTCCATATTGCCACATATATCATAAAGATCAGTGAAATTGACTTCATATAAGTATCTGAGCAAAAATAAATATACAAAAGTATAAGCGGGCATATCTGAGTTATCAAAAAATTTAATCAAAAAGTGTCCCATCTATAAGTCGAGAGGGGTCATGAAGATCATGTATCATGTATCTGTTGATCGATGGATTCCCTATGATAGTACTGAAAAAATTTCTAATCCAAATGCTCTTGAATCAACCAAGAGCCAAAATGTTGTTGCGCGACTTCTTTGGATAGGTCGTCGGCAATGTAGTTCCTTTCCCTGTAGATATGACGACATATCACAGAGTCAAATTGTGATTTTAATATTATAACTTTATCTAGCAGATTTTTGAGTGTGTGCACGTGACAATTTGATTCTTGATTGAACCATTTTACGACAATTTTAGAATATGGCATAAATCTGTAGTTGTCAGCATCCTTTCTCTAGGGAAAAAATAAGCAGAAGTCTAAGGTTGTTTAGTTCTGCATAGTTATTTGTACCTCTCCCTAATCCCATTTTTTGTTAAAAAAAATGATCTTCATTTAAGAACAAGACAGCCCCACCACCACATCCTTTTGGTTGCACGGACCCATCAAATAAATCCCATGGCATGGTTTTTTCAATAACTTCAACACTAATGGTCTGGGTCCTCGGACTTTGAACATATTCAAGTGGCAATTGATATGTTGCCACTGTATGGGAGCTAGTGATAGTCCAATTCTGATCTTTTTCTTGAAATGTGTTTTTGTTCCTACCCAACCACATGGCCCAGCATACCATTAGGGATAAATTCCTAATTTTTGTGGGGTGATCCCTATTCCACCATGACTCCCAAGCCTCTGGAACTAATTCAACCTGCCACATAATATTAATTGCTAACAGCTGATATATTTGGTTCCATAATTGAATTGTAATGGGGAAATCAAGGAATAAATTATTTATAGATTCTACATTCTCCTTACATAAAGCACACTAGATTGGACCTTGAAAGGATCAAAGTTGAAGATTGTTACCTGTGGGAACCTTGTTACGTAACAGACACCACATAAATATCTTTGTTCTTGGGGGGCCTTTAAGCTTCCAAATCGGCCTCCACCACCACACATTATTATCAGGTTCGTTCTCTGCATAAATGAACAGATAACCATATTTTGGCATGTATCTACCATGGGGAGCAAGGGTCCAGATAAGTTCATCCTCCTCCTGAATTCTTATATGTGCTTCCACAAGGACATTGATGTATATACTCAGTCATGTTTCCATTGTTATGGGATTTTAATTTCTTGTGCTGACTTCTAGCTTTGACCAAAAAGTGTAGTGTTCTCATTATCAGCAATTTGATTTAAGGTCCTATAACCAGAATCCTTGAGTAATTGTTGCAAGTATGGGGGGAGGATATGATAATTACCGCTTTCAGACCAAGCATCCACCCCAATGCGAACTCGTTCCCCTGTCCCCGCTCTCTGAACCAATTCTACTCTGATATAATCAAAGGAATTTAAAGTGCTCGCCACATTGACGAGACCTTTGATCTATTACATTGAGCCAATATGATCCATTCCTCAACCTGAAGTGAGTTAACATATTTATGAGTAACCACTAGTTTCCATAAACTATTTGAGTTAATAATATGCCAACCCATTTTAGCAACCAATGTTTTTGAAAAAATGAATAGGTTTCATCCCCCATCCACCCCATTTTTTGGCAAAGCTATTTTCTCCCATCTAACTCATGCAAATATTTTTCCTTCTTTCTTCCCTCGCCATTGAAATCTCAATAGATATGTTGAATTTTGTGGAAGATTCCTTTTGGAATCCAAGATAATGACATCCAATATATTGGGATGGCCTCTAGAACAGATCTTATAAGAACTAATCTACCAACCCTAGAAAGCAATCGATGATGCCAGATATTTAGTCTTCTTTCGCTTTTTGCTACCAGCCATGTCCAGTCTATTATTTTATAATTATTTGGTTTCAGCCGAAAACCAGGATACTCTATTCCCTCGTCAAATTCTAATTGTCTGAAGGGAAATCTTTGTGTATCATAGGCTAATTCATATTGAGAACATTATGATGCTAATAAAGTGGATTTTCCTTTATTTGTCTCCATTCCTATAGCCTTACAAAAAAATTTGAGAATGTTAAAAAGAAGAGATGAATCACTAATAGCCCCATTCCGAAAAATGAGAACATCATTGAGAAAGAGTATATGGGATAGTGATATGTTTGCAGCAATATTTACCCCTTTAAATACCCCATGATTCCTTTCGTCTATCATCAATCTACTCAAGCCTTCCATGGCCAACAAGAAAATAAGAGGAGATAAATGGAATCCCTTCCAGATTCCATGTTCAGCATGAAAAAAAATTTGTAGTCGATCCATTGATCAAAATGTTGTAAGAGATAGATGTTACACAACACATAATCCAATTTATAAATTCATTATGAAATCCTAGGTGAGTCAATATCATCTGAAGGTACATCCAATTTGTCCTATCGTATGCTTTAGATAAATCAATTTTCATAATCATGCCTTTTAATTTCTTAACTTTTATGGAGTGGAGGCCTTCCTGTGCAATACCAATGGCTCCATGGATCTGTTGATTTTCCAAAAATGAAAATTTCTCCATTGAAATGTGTTGGGATAAGATAGGCTTGATTCTATTAACGATGATTTTGGCTATGATTTTATATATGCAATTACACAGTGATATTGGCCTAAAATAATTATAGCTAATGGGATTATTAGATTTGGGGATTAATGCAATGAAGGTAGCATTGAAGGCATCAGATATTCTCCCATTCAACAATCTTTGATTACCCTTAGCAAGTCATGACCAATCATATTGAAGAAAGTGAGATAGAATTCCACCGGCCACCCATCCAAGGTTGGGCTCTTGTCTTTCTTGAACCACTTCAATATTGCATCTGATTCTCCCATTGAAACCACAGCAAACATGTCTTCATTTTCTTCCTTGTTAACAAACCGAGGGAATAAACTAGCCACCTTGATGATTTCCACCAGAGTTGCCTCCTACTAGGCTTTAAGCATATTTCCAAATTTTTGTATACTAATATTTGCAAGGCTACTAAATGACTGCAAATAATTACCTTCCTCATCCTCCGGGAACCAAATAGTATTGATGGTATTTCGGCCTCTTGCAAATTGTTGGAAAAAATTGGTATTGTCGTCCCTAGATTGCATCCATATAGATTTGCTTCTAACTCTCCGCAATTCTTCTTTTTCCCTTAACATATTGATTTTCTCTACCTCTAACTATGTGATATGTTGTTTTGTTTCTAGATAATCAAGTCTGCCATTAACAAGGTCCTCTAGTTTAGTTAATTCCTCTTCAATTCTGTTAGAACACCTAATCCTCCATGGGTAGGTGTGGAATAAAGTCACAATGGATTCCAAGTGACCTTGGAATGTGAAACCAAGAGTCACACCATTGTACTATAAATGTACATCATGTATAATGGAAAAATGAGAGAGCTACACGCTTATCCTTCTATTGTGTGTTGAGTCTCTTGTTGTGTGTGTTTATCTTTCTCATACACCATGTGTGTGTTTAACGTGGTATTTAACATGGTACCAAAGTTGATACGTTCATAACCATCTCAACCTTGAGTGAGCCATTTGTGTTTATGGCTTGTGCATATCTGCAAAAAATTCTTGGCATTTTTGCAGCATTTAGAGAGTTTCTACAGTAGACATTTTGCCGCATTTAGAAAGTGGTTTTGAAGAAGAGCAGCATTGGTTTTGAAGAAGAGCAACACTGTGCATTCTGCAGTTTTTCTCACTGCACATTATTCTGCAATTTCTGCATTTTAATTTCTACATTAGAGAGCTGCTGGAATATTGTTTAAAGCAGAATTCTGGAGTTTTTTACTAAAAATTTCTGGGTTTTTTCACTGAAAATTTCTGCAAACAATTTTTCACATTTCTGAAATTTTATGCAATTTCTGCAAATTCATGTACAAGAACAATCCTATAAATTCTATTGTTTCTACAATTTCCCTCAATTCTGAAAAATTCTACAAACCTCTGCTGTATATTTGTGAAATTTTGCTCACCCTCTGCAATTCTCCAATTCTCTGCTAAATTTTTCTGTTAAAAATAATAATAATAATAATAATAAAAATTTATCTGAGCCCTCGGCCTTTCGGCCCACCTGCAACCTCTCACCCCCACTCACCACGACCTCTCCCTCGCACCACCTCCCAAACCCCTTACACTCATACTCCCCTCACCCCACGGCCATCGGCCGCAGGCCCCCCTCCTCTCACGAGCCCACCTAACCCTACCTCCCTACCCACTACAACCCCATCACAACACCCTCATGGTCGCCCGCCCTCATCAGTCGACCCCTCATCTCCCTATCACTCCCACTCTGCAGCCCGACCCCTCTACCTCACGCCCTCACCCCTGACTCCCCACTCTGCGACCCTGCTGCCCCCTCTCAACACTCGCCTTCATCACATGCAAACCCCAACCCGTCCCCTCACAATCTCCACCCGCCCCCATCTCACCCTGCTCCCTTCCCACACCCCCTACTTGTCTCACCCCTCGTCCCCTCTCGGCCTTTCGGCCTTTCCCTCCCCCTCTACACAAACCCTACCCTCGACCCCTCGCTTGTATCCCTCTACGCCCACGCAACCCCCTCTCAATGCCCTCCCAACACTCACACGCTCTCCCCTCCCCTCACCTTGGCCGCTCAGCCTTCCCACAACTCCCCCCACTGCACTCTGTGTTTTTAATTTTAATTTCGGCATTTTTTTACTTTTTAAATTTTTTTTTTACAGATAAAACCTTCCCCATTAGTCACCTCCCCTAGCTTCACCTTCCCTAGAAATACCTTCCCCAGTTTCACCCTCCCCCAGTTTTACCTTTGTTTTCCCTGATTTAAAAAAAAAAAAAAAAAAAAAAAAAACAGCAGAGAGAGAGGAAGAGAGGAAATGAACAGCAGGAGTAAATGGACAGTAAACATAGAAGAGAAAAGTGAAGTTTACATTTTATGATTTGTGGCATATATAGAAGGGCGATTTTCTGAAAGAAATTGACATGTGAAGACAAGTTTGCCATCATTTGTAAAACAGCTCCTTGAAGAAAAAAAATCAGCAGCCTTAAAGGCTTCTTGCATAGTGTTTTTGCTGCACATTTTGCAGAAATATTGTATTGAACTGACATTGTATTGTGAGTGGATATTGCTTCTTCATAGTTGCAATCAGTAAATTTGAGTTGTTGATGTAATTCATTGTTGCTTGCCGGTTAGACAACCAAGTCTATACCTTGAGGTCCTCCATGATTTGAGGAGCAGATTTTGTACATTGAGATTTCCATAGTTGGAAGTTCTCTTGAGTCATTTGTATTTGTTGAAAGAAAGTTGAATCACATTGTAAATGGGTGAATTTTCGGTTGAAGCCGACACCCTTTCATTTTTTGAGCCTAAGTTGTTGAAAAATGGCTAAAATCAATGAGGCATTAGAGTTGTTGAATAACCTCATTCATTCCAATGTTGATGATATGATAAAAATGAGCAAGAATGCTCTTTGTAATATTCAAAGTTGTTTGCAATATGCACATGAGAAGATTGAGTTTTTGCAGTTGGAATCTCAGCTCCAGCGAGATGAACTTCAGCAAAAGAGTCACCATTCTAAACCTGTTTCCGTTCATAAGATTGAGAAAGACTCCCATCAGTAGCAAGTCAGTAAAGTTGCAGTTGATTCACATTCAGTTCCTTGTACAAGAGCATATGTACATGCAAATGCAGCAGTTCAACGTGCACTTCTCAAGCCCATCATCAAACCTTGGGAAGAGCTTGTCCACAAAAAACATAGAACTGGTCTTGGATATGACAAGGATGTGTCCTTTCATATTCCATACTACACCAAACCCATCATATTTCAAAGTGTCGGATTCCTATATGACAGTTCACCTGCAGCTGTTCCAAATCTTTTTTTGCTTCCACAACAACAGCAGATTGTAAAATTCCAACACTGTGATCGAGTTGGCCATATGAAAGATCGTTGTTTTGATCTTCATCCATGCAAGCACTGTGGTCGACACACTCATTCTTCAGACAGATGCTTCAGAAACAAGCTTCCTGCAAGAAAAAAGATTCATCTTGGATGGATCGCTTCTTGGCAATGGGCATCAATAGCCAAGAAGATGTTTAAGACACATGTCATAACATGTTCTAGAATATTGAGCAAACTTGCAGTTGAGTTTTCGCCATCATCTCACCTTGTCTCTGACAGGGGGGGAAATGGTGGTCATATACAAGCTTCAACGTCTGATCAAGCGAGCCTGAGCCACAATCTCTCATTCCATATTCAGAGTTGTAGTCAGAGACACAACAGTTCAAGCGAGCCTGAGCCACAATTCGTCATTCCAGATTCAGAGTTGTAGCCAGAGACACGGATGCCCATGAGCATGCCTTTGGTTGGTGGACAGCCTTAAACCATCATCTTTGGTTGGTGGACAGCCTTAAACCATCACAGGTTGTAGACCTCCCTTCTTTAGGTTGAAGGTCTCCCTTTCATATATGAGGGACACTTCCTCTAGCAGAAGCCTTCAGCTTCTTGCCAGCTTTGGTTGAGTTCCAGGAAATGCTTCAAGCATTCCAGTGTTGTTGGTCATCCTTAAACCATCATAGGTTGTAGACCTCCCTTCTTTTAGGTTGAAGGTCTCCCTTTTTTATGAGGGAAAATTCCTCTAGCAGAATCTTTCAGCTTCTTTCCAGTTTTGGAAGATTTCTGGGAACAAGTATTGCGTTCCAGTGTTGGTGGTCATCCTTAAACCACCTCTTTTTGCCAACATTTCAGAGAGTTGATTCATCCCAAGTGTTGCCATGTATACTTTGCAGATTTGTATTACAACTCTCTTCTTGGACTCACACATACCCCCTCGGATTAAGGGGGGGGAATGTTGGAACACCTAATCCTCCATGGGTAGGTGTGGAATGCGAAAAGTCACAATGGAGTCCAAGTGACATTGGAATGCGAAACCAAGAGTCACACCATTGTACTATAAATGTACATCATGTATAATGGAAAAATGAGAGAGCTACATGCTTATCCTTCTATTGTGTGTTGAGTCTCTTGTTGTGTGTGTTTATCTTTATCATACACCATGTGTGTGTTTAACATGGTATTTAACAAATTCTATAGAGAGGTTCCTCATCTTTTTTCTTCTTTGCCTTTTCCCACTCAAACATCCTCTTTTTAAGGGGAAGAAGGTTATTGCGTCAAATTCTTTGCCAGAGATATGTTCTTATAGATGGACCAAACCTGCCACTCTTCTTTAAACAACCTATGATATTCCTCATCTCCCAACCATTTTGCGTTAAATTTAAAAGGGGCAGGCGACTTAGGAGATGGACTGACTATTTCCATAAAGATAGGATAATGATCTGAAATAGCCCTCGGTCCAACCCATTGTCTATTTTAATTGATCTTATCCATCAGGGGTTCCTTGATGAGGAATCTATCCAGATGACTAACCAACATGGTGGTACCCATTATGTGATTTCCCCAAGTAGGTTGGGTACACACCAATTCAATATCAATGAGTCTGTTAGATTCTATTATATGTTCGAATAAATCACTAAGTGAGTCTACTTGTGCATTATGACCTGATGATTCAGCATGGCCCAAGGAAAAAATCAAGTCACCCCAGAATTAAATACTCCATATAAGAAAATATCATTTAGTGTGTATCATGTATTTATTGTTATTGTCTACAAGAAAATAAAATGCTTTTACAAAAGATATTGTATTGCAACTTTGCATTTGGTTTTAGTACCTATCCATATTGTCAATATTCTTGAGTGAAAAGTAAATTGTCAAGAGATTAATTATATTCTTTATACAACTATAAATAAAAGGACATGTTATTTGAATTTCAATATGGATGAATCACTAAAAGTGAATGTACTTTTCAATTGCACCATTTTGATTTATTACTTGTATTGACATTGAAGCTAAGAGTTCATTTTTAATGATCTTAACCTCTTGAGATTACATATATTCTTTGTGTACCTGCAAAAACTTTACCCTTGTCCAAATTCTATGCACGCTTTTGTATATTGAAAAATTTTATGTGATGAATATTTTTTTTTTTTATAAACATTACCAAAATTAGTTATAAAAGAATTATTGGAATTGCAATTTTTCATTGCTAAAATTTCATTTTAAATGTATAAATAAATCTAACACATGAGTTTCTTTTGAGTTCCAATTGTGTAATCTTAATAAATTAATATATGTGATTCTATTTCTTCTTCTAAATTTTTAATTTTTTTATTTTAAGAAAAAAAATATCAAAAAAAAGAAAACTACCTTCCTGTGACTGATCGAGATCTGCCTCTATGGATGAATGATCTCCGCTTTCAATCTCTCTTGCTGCTTTCTCCCTTCCTTATTTAGTCCGTAGAGAAATAACTATTATACAACAGTAAACTAGTATAAAACCTAGTGTCAATGCGCCGAGACACGATCTTATTATTCTATGGCACTGTGGCTAGGACACTAGCCCTATAGTTAAGGCTTATAACCCCGCCCCATCCATATTTTCAGACAGAGTGAAGACAGAGTGAAGCTCCATGTCAATTAGACTATTTAATAGGTGCTAATAAAAAATAACAAGATTAAACTTTACTTTATATATTTGCAAAATAAATATTCCCTTCCAATTTTGTACATCATCTTTGATGCAAAAGCATACTTGTGAAAAAATAATAAATGAATTTATTTATTTATTTATTTATTTATTTTTTTCATTTATTATCTACATCAGCTCCCTACAGGCTGCTGGTTTTTTTTTTATCCTATGGGGGACCGGATCGTATGGGGTGGGTCTTCCAAAGGATCAATCATCTGTGTCAAAGATCTCTATCAGCACTTAAAAGCTGAAGCCCATATTGCATCTGACATCCTTGGCTTCTCCAAGGTATGGAGTTGGAAGATACCTCATAATATTGTACTTTTCAATTGGTTTCTTAGAAAGGAAAAGATTCTCACTTGGGAGAATCTGCAGAAAAGAGGTAAGCATGGACCGGGACGATGCATTCTTTGCAAAGTGGAGTTGGAATCAGTATCACATGTTTTCTTTGATTGTAACGCATATATAGGCTTATGGGATATGTTTTCGAATTTGGCATGTACCCCTGCATGGAGACTGCTTAATCCTAATCATGCATATGATTTCTGGTCAACTAAGAGTGGCGGGTATAAGGCCCTCCCTTATTATGTATGCTAGGAGCTATGGTGCACTAGGAATAATATGATGTTCAATGAGGCGCATTTTGATATCACATTGATTTACTCTCGAGTCTTGGAGTGGCTCTGTATTAATCCTATCCCGGTAAAGGATTGCAAATACCTTTCCGTCAAACTCAGACCACACTGCATCCAACTTCCAGCTCTATTATTTGATGGTGCACAACAGGAAGGCCAATGTGGATGCGGTGCCTGGCTCAAAATGGATGGCGAGGAGAGGTATCATATCATCTGGAACGGGGGCTATGGAACAAACAATAAAGCGGAGATTATGGCTCTTTGGAGCGGGATCATGGTTGCCTATCATTTATTGATCCCAAGCATTGACATATATGGGGACTCGCAGATTGTTATAGATGGCATTTCTGGCAGGTCCTCTCTGTGCAGTACAAATCTTAGTGGCTGGATTGATCGCATCCGCTTCATCCTGTCTAAGTTCCAAAGGGCTTCCCTACATCATATCTACAGAGAACTTAACAGGAGGTCGGATGGTCTGTCTAAGAAGGGGTTGGAACAACCGTTTGGATTCATATCAGTCAAACACTATCGGGTCAACAGGGAGCTAGCTTCATTCAAATACTCTTTATAGGCTCCCTTCACACATGGTCTCTTGTTACTGCTCTACAATGCGACCCTTCAGAATCCTCTATAGGATCTCTCTTGTTGTATATAGGTTGGATGTTATAGTTGGTTTTGGATTTCAAGTGAGCCTGGGATCCACCAAGCGAGCCTACTTATATGGTTTTACTCTCGTGGATTACTGTCATCAGGGTTCGTATTTATCAATGCAATTTATCATACACAAACGAGCCTGTCATCTCTCAATTATGAACGTGGGTTTTTTTTTCCACATGTCTACTGGTTATCCCACTGCTTTCAAATATATTCGACGTTGGACAATGGGCTTTTGGTTTTGATATGGTATGGATATCAGGTTGGACGTCTGTCCACTATACTAGCTTTTCTATTTACTAGCTGTTTCTCATCCTGTTTTTGGAATGCCTTTTGGAAAACCTAGATACTTCCATATGTTTCGGCATTATCATGAGGCACATACTATTTTTATAATTTGTCCTTGTTGGTGACATGGGGCTACTTACATTTGTCTGGGATGGGGCACCCTTTTTCTCTGGATGGATGAACTGGGTGTACGATCTATTGACAAGTATATGTATATTGGCTCATGGACTGTTTTGTTCCTATATATATTCAAAACAGTGTTTTTTCTCTTGTGAAAAAAAGAAAAAATAACAAATGAATGCCCATGATAATCTTGTAACTTTCGTAAGGAATGAGATGCATATCATTGCATCTGTGGTATGAAATAATTTTTTTTTCAATATTGGTAAGAAAAGACATTTTTTCAATGTTGCAGTGGTAAGGCACTACCTATTTATGTCCGCCAGTTAGCATTTCCAGACATTTTTTCAATGTTGCAGTGGTAAGGCACTACCTATTTATGTCTTCCAGTTAGCATTTCCAAGTCTTTCCATAGCATCGGTCCAAATCAACACCACATATGTTACTATATCCAAATCTTGAACTATTTAGTATAAAAGTTTATATATGGAAAAGGGATTACAAAATATGCACTATGCTTTGGCAGAGTGTTAAAAGTTTATATATGGAAAAGTGATTACAACATATGCACTATGCTTTGGCGGAGTGTTACTGTGAATTTTGATGTTAGTGTGAATTTTGAGGCAGACATTATACTTTTCCATACTTTTCCACTATCTAATATAGATCTACATTATTCTTGTCAAGGTTTGTGAAAGATACGTATATGAAACATAATAACCTCCTTTGAAATGCACATATAAGTAATACAAGCTGTTAATGAGGCTAAATTTTCCCAAAAAAATAATATAATCCATCTTTATTTTTATTTTAAGTACATTGTTGCATCAAGTTGACAACACTATGATTTCATATTGAATTTAATATTATATCACAAAGTGTGTATGTTCCTATGTCAAGTGCATTCAAATGTAAAGAGAAAAATGCACCATTTCACATTAGTAGGTTTTCTATTTCAAATGCATGCTTGCACGTAGTTATTATCTTCTTGGCTTACTGAAATGTACCCAAAGTTTTAGCATTAAGCTGTTAGACATGGATTTTGCACGAAATTATAAGGAGTAGAATAATGACAATAAAATAAGTTTTAGCGTTAAGCTGTTAGACATGGATTTCACACGAAATTACGAGTAGAATAATTACAATAAAATTGTAAATATCACAATAGAATAATAGCAATAAAATTTTTCATATCGCACTAGGTAGAAATGATTTAAAAAGTTGAATTTGAATAAAAAGTTTACGTGTTACTCTTAATGTCATGGGAATAACACACAATAATTGAATATATTACACTCAATAAACAGAGATACATATAGTTGGAGTGAGATCAAACTAATTCTAATATTGGAGATTAGGTTGAGAGAATATCTCAACAGTATCCTACAAAACCTCAAAGCCAATCCCCAAACTTAGCACACAGCATTAATGTGAGCATTATCTCAAACACCCCCCTTTAATGCTTACATTTCAAAACTTACAACACTGAAATCACAATTACAAAATTTGTCATTTGTCTTTGTCTAACTGGTCTTCATCAACGCTTACACCCACTATGAATCTTTCGGACTCCGCTCTTTCTTTCTCCACATCTTTGAGCTTCCCATTTGACACATTTAAAGTACAAAAGCTTCTGACCATCTTTGACGTTCTTTGTAGAACTGACGCTTCTCAACCTCCCAAAGGATAGTCTCGACACTAAACCATTTTATTGATACACTTCCATCTTTGAAATTCCCTCGAAGAGAAAATTTCGACAATTATATAGGACAACAATCTAAGTACGAAATGTTTTCAGCAATCAGTTAAACAAATGACCTTTCTACATACTTACAAACTCACAAGGTAAAGGTAACATGTAATTGTCGATCTTGGAGCACCGAAGTACAACAAGAGTCTACAACTTATAACATACTAGACATAATCAAACTAGTAACATGCTCTTGTGGCACCGAAGAACACGCAAGAACTACAAGCTTGAACTACATCACTATGTTCAAAATTTGGTTCTTCTTTACAACTTAAACAATATAAAAATAACAAATTTGACATAAAACTCTGACGGATGCATGACTTTAGAACTTCAATGACTTTCAACCCAGCACAGTCTTCAGCAACTGCGATAACGAACAATGGCAGCGTTTGATTAGAATCCTGAACACCATATGCGGCTATCCCAGCAACTCCTCCAGCGATCAATCCAACATTGGACTTCTCAAAATGCTTTCATATCTACAGATCCAGATCAAAACAACTCCGGTGAATGTTCTTCACAGATTTCGTTTTTACAGCATCTGCAACCTAGCAGCTGCACGAAACATTAAAAAACCACAGGAAGCCCTAAAAATCACCAACTTCCGCTTCGAAAAAAAGAAAATATCGCTCGATCATGAACTATCCGCACAAATAGCGCTGAGATTGAACAAAATTTGCCCCAAATCTAATGTTTTCGATTTCTTTTGGAAATGACGAGTACGAATGAGACTGAGGAAAGAAGATCGATTTCCAATTCCACCATGGAAGCCTTCATTGGGTCGAAATTTTCCATCCAAGAACAATTCATCAGCAACAGATAGCAGAGCTTCTTAGAAGATTGCATGCCAGTCATTGTTATTATTCAAAACGGAAAACTCAAAATCTGTGTCATAATTAAGATCAGCTACTTCTTACCTTTCCCCGCAAAAAACAAATAGATTTGGGTGCCTTTCTGGGATCGAAAGTAGAGGTCTTCAAGAAATGATGAGAAGCAATCGAATGCTACTGCCACAAAATCAAAAAAGACGCAGCGGCCACAAGTATAGTCGACAGGCCCTCATTTGAGAAGCACGGAGATCTGCCCATGTGAGATCGTCTTCTTATGAAATCCGTCCCCACTAACTCCAAAATCGGTGATCTAAAGGGCAGGTAACACACTGACATGTTACACGGTACTGATTCATTCGAAGGCTGCTAAGTATATATTGAAAAAATAATTAGTTCGGTCGTGATAAAAACGTTTACTGCAACAAATCTTTAACGACTGAAAATGTTTGTGTGACCCAATGAATTCTAATTTACAACTTGGACTTAGCATATCAAAATTGAATGCCAATCGGTCAGTATGGAGCACGGTAATTGACGATTGCTTAATATACCTCTAGACCTCAGATCACTAAAACAACCCTGCAGGTAAACAATGAACACACAACACTCTCACAAACAAAATAATTCAACACTCCTAATCTACGTATGTGCAGAGAACCTCTCCAAAATTATTTCATCTTCCTGGGCACTCCCGTGAGGGATTAAGCCCAGCTAGGCTTTGATACCATAAGAGAAATAGGAAGAGCATCCATTGCACAGGAATAACACACAGTAATTGAATATATTACACTCAATAAATAGAGATACATATAGTTGGAGTGAGATCCAACTAATTCTAATCTTGGAGATTAGGTTGAGAGAATATCTCAATAGTCTCCTGCAAAACCTCAAAGCCAATCCCCAAACTTAGCACACAGCATTAATGTGAGCATTATCTCAAACAATGTGGAATGCAAATCAACCCAAAATTAATGGTAATGGCAAGCAATAACCAGCTTGCCCCAAATGCCTAATGCCTTTATGGTGGTATTTTTTGGGAAGGCTTATTTTTCAGGTTATTTAGCGATAAATATGAGTAGTATATGTTTATCGTATGATTAAAGTAAGTACACTATTTAGCAGTGGGAACATATTGTTTCGCGTATTTATGACTAAATATCTTGAAAAATAAGCCTTGTCGTCTCTTTCACCTGTCGTAGCATTCAGATGGCAAATCGAAGATGTGATAAGTGAAAATATGTATAGTTATGCATACGCATAGTCTAAAAAAGCAACAGAATGGCCCAAAATCCGACAAAGATTTTGAAAAAATTCAGCAAATATTTTATCACAATCTTGTTTACATTGTTAAACTTCAGTATTTTGGGTGCCTTAAGGGTTTATAATAGTGATGAATCCATTTCCACTATCAAAAATGCAATTCAAACACTCCAACCACCTGATTTTTTTAATTTTATTTTACCTAATTCCTGCAAAAACCTGTCGTCCTAGCTATTCTGTATGCTGGATAGACAAATTCGTTATACATATCCATACATTTTTCTGGAAGAGGCTAACTCTAAGACAAACAGGAAGTGATTTGACAGCCTCCGGTGACTCCCCTCCCTCTCCGTCACTTGATTTGCCTACATACGCATGGTATAGGATGATACATATCAAGCATGGGCATGGACATTGCTCTGCCACGTAGACTTCTTTCAAACTCACTAGTCCCGCCCAAAATTTTGGAAAATTTTGAAATTAAATGCCTGCGCATTGCTATTGGTTCAGGTGAGGGTAGTGGCTAAGCTACGGGTTCATCAAATGCATGAAGCATAGCAATGGTGAAGGTAACAAGATCGAACCCGAAGCTTTTTATTCCCTCCGCAAGAGAAAGTGTACCGAGAGAGCAAGCCTTGGCTGCCTAACGCTTCCAGCCCTCGGTTACAACAGAAGATTTATCAACAGAGACATGGAAATTATAACGACAATCTGGACTTGAAATTTCCGGAACAGGGATGGGTAACGGTTAGGGCAGTGTGTTTGGATCTCCAGCCATCAAAATTTTACAACGGTAATTTATTATTCTTTTACAGCGGTAATGTATTCGTTTTGGACGTTTCTTGACATTTTTTCAGGTTTTTTTGCCATATTTTTCTAAGGGATTTAAATTCTAGACTGTGCATTTTACATATGAATTTATAAAATTTCATAATCTTTGTACAGTTTATTGCAAAAACCAGAAGGGAGTAAGTTAGCAGATGTGTTTACAACAAATGAGAAAATCTCTCTATTTGCATTCTTCATGGACTTTACAGCAGAGGAGAACATCTCCTTCTTTATAATCGGGGACAGAAACAAGGCCCCGAAGTTTTGTTTTTTTTTTTTCAGCATAGCATGTCACAAGGAAGAATGTTAATTCCAAGATTGAGATAGCAATGGTTGTTTCAAGGAGTTGATTTGTGCAAATAAAGTGGAATCATTCCCTGCATTAAATGAGAAAGTGACTTGCCAGCGCCTTCTTCTTCAATTTGGCAACCTGTTAAGCATGATAATAAAGGCATTGAGCTCTTGCAACACACTAATGTGAATGTGAATAATGAGCATTCTTACTACATTTTTAATTTGTACTATCTTAATTTTGGTATTTCCCATTATTTTTGTATTTACATTTTTTTTTAAATTTAACTGTAAAATATATTTGTGTTTTTCTTGTTTGAAGGTTCTTACCACATTTTTAATTTGTAGCCTTTTTTTTCTTTGAAATTTAGTTTTTCATTTTACCTCGACATGTCCTTGAAAATAAAGGTTTTAATCATATTTAAAAAATAAACCTTTTCATAGTATAATTTCAATTTTTCAATTATTTCTTTGAAATTTAATCTTTCCTTTTACCTCAACATGCCACTGAAAATAAAGGTTTTAATAATATTTGAAAAATAAAATTTTCATAATATTATTTTAGAATATTTGTTTCCATATACTTAAATATGCTTTATATTATTTTGTTTAATATATATATATATATATATATATATATATATATATATATATATAATTTTATATTTTAATCTTAATAATTACAACTTTGAACAAGTGTGATAGATGATTTGTTTTTCTAGTTTTGAATTCTAATTGTTAATTTAATATATTCTTATGTCACTTTGAAAAAATGTTATAGATGTTTTGTTTTTCTAGTTTTGAATTCAAATTGTTAATTTATTTTACTCTTTGTTTAGTTTTTTTTTTTTTGTTGTCTCCAAATTTGAAGTTTAATAAGGCTTCTCAGTGTTATAACAAAAAAGACATCATTAATTAATAGGTATATTGTGTGATAGTCTTTAGAATAGAGGTTTGAGATTTATCTCGAAAGTAGTTATGTCCTTTTTACTTTTTAATTTAATTTAAAAAGCTATAAATTTAAATTTTATATATATATATATATTGATCTTTTTTGCATATGGTATTGATAAAGCATGATATTGGCTCATGGTATTGTAGTTAGAGGTTAAGAATCTATCTTAGAGATAATGTGAATTTCCATGGTTAACAATTTTATTACATTACTCTTCTCCTTTATTTTGATGACATTGTTACCAGGATCCATGACCACCTCAACAAGTACTTAAAATCCTCCAAGATTACTGCTTCAAGATGTTATGACTATTAACACTGTCAAGACTAAGGTCATGATATTTAATTTCAAAAAGATAAATTATGATAATTTAATTTATGATAATAATTACTTAGAGAAAGTTTCTCCATACAAATATCTTCGAATCTACATTTGTCATCAACTTAATTGTAATTATACCATTGAGAAAAGAATAATTAGGTGTTGAAAAGATTATTATGGGCTTGAAAACATATTTAAGTCAACGGATATTTTGGTATGGATTAAAAAAAGTTTCTCTTTGAAACTCTAGTCACCCCTATTATTTTATACGGATGTGAAGAAAAAAATATGGTAGGAGTAGGATTCCAAACTCCCGGTTCAACGCTAATATGATGAAAGATGTAAAATGTATTTTTGATTGGTGTACTCAAAATTTGTGTCATGGAAATGATAATAGAAGTGATAAGTCTATCTATAGGTTATTTATACATATAGTAGATGTTGATCATGAACATGTAAAATTGTACCAGGTACAAGGTCTTTTCATTATGTTAGAAGTACAAATCACATTGATTGGGTTTTACATATCAATTGGTGTGCGTGTTATTGTGGATGTTGCATAGTAAATGAATTCCATGATAGGTGCATAAATATACAACACAAACTTGTTGAAGAATGTAAACAAACTATCTTGGGACGTTTAGATAGTGTCGGGCCTATTCATATGCACATTATAAATGAGGAGAGGAATGAGGGCTCCCATTTCTCTTCAGGCAATGTTATCATTCAAATATATCTATAATTTTAAATATTGAATTATAAAATTGATTATATTTAAATTTTGTATTGACTAGATAGAAATTAAATTCAACATGTTTTTTAGGTTTCAAATATGCATAAAATTCCATTTGTTGTTATAACACCTCCTAATAATGTGGAAGGGGTTGACTATCATATGTTGTGATGTACTACAATAAAAAATTGTTGGACAACCAAAGAGGATTTGTTATCTTTAAGTAAAAGTACTTTAAACAAGATGAAAGGAAGATTGGATATATATTTAAGAGTATGAGTCACACAATGTAGTTATGCAATATAGTCCTAACTTTATTTCCACTCATTTTCCTTTCTCTTTAATGAAACAACTTGGAAATCAAAGTAAATGATAGAAGCTTGGACAACTTGGACTAAATGATCATGAAAAGTTACTAGTGGTCCTTTCATCAAGAGCTATATAAAAAATCAGATATAGATCAAACATGTCAACTTTCTATCTCAACTTACTCATTAAATTAGTATGTAATAATTAAATAAAACAAAATTTTATTTTTTCTATATGAGAAGTATAAATTTCCAGGTAAACATGTCAACTTTCTATCTCAACTTGCTCATTAAATTAGTATGTAATAATTAAATAAAAGAAAATTTTATTTTTTCTATATGAGGAGTATAAATTTTCGGGTTAAAACGTTGCCTGGGCAGGAATCAAGATTTCTCAAACTGTCATGAATCCCTGGGTTCCCTGGTTCTTGACCTATTTTAACTCGGAAAATTTTTCTATATGAGGAGTATACCTTTCATATCCTCCCTTCATAAAGTACAATGCAGATCATACTTTTTTCCATCATTTTCAAGGTACATAAGCCTCACATGGTGAAGGGATTCGGTGAGTCAGCAATACTATGACAAGCCCAATTCAAATAGAATGTGTCCATTTGGTGGTGTCCTTACACAACTTGAAATAAGATATTATTAGTGTTTTATGAAAAAAAAAAAGGAATTGTCAAAAATATGTTTTACCCTCTTTAAAACACATCATGAAAGACAGACACATAAAAATTTGAAATGTATTTGATGAGAAAAGTTCCCTATGATGGGAAAAATTCCTATCAAATTTCAACCCTAGCTGGAGTAGAGTTGTTGTTTTGTGTACTAGAGTCACCAAAGACTAGATAATGCTACAACTAGAATCAATTGTTAGCATGGAAAATCATGGGTCAAGTTGATGTATAATCAAGGATGCTATGCATGGTAGGATTTATTGTCAGACATTTGCCTCTTATGTCAATTACTGAATTAATCCAGGGTGGATAAATTTTTCCATGAAGAAATTTCTATTGCAACAAATGGATTCTCAACATAGAACATTCTTGGTGAGGATAGTTTTCACTTTGTATACAAATGATGCTTATCGATGGTGAGGATGATTTTGGTGGTGTATACAATGAATGTTGATCAAATGGGTAAGAGGTGGTAGTTAAATGGTTCAAGGTGAATAGTAGGTAAGGAGAACATGAATCTATGATGAGTTAGAGATCATTAATGGGGTACACGATATACATCTACTTTCTATGTTGGGTAATTTTATAGTTGATAGTGGCAATGCTTCCTTGTGTATGACTATGTACCAAATGGCACCCTTGAATATATTCTTCATGGGGAACAAAGAATCGTGATGGATTGAGAAACCAAGGTTAGAACCACTATTGGACTAGTTCAAGAAATAACTTAGTTAGATGAATATTGTCATCCCACAAGAATTCATAGAGATATCAAGAGCTTAAACATTCCTTGGATGACAAATTTGATGCATAGGTTTTAAATTTTTGAACGTGCACAAGAATCAATATGGTTATTGCTTGGATTATGTTAAGAAGAAGTGTAAGGAGGAGGCTCATGAAGTACACAAGAGAGATGCATTTTCTCTAAATGTTTTAGGTATCAATGGTAATATGGTTGCCAACAAGCATTATGCAATGTAGGATTTGATGAAGAGAACGCTTGTTATTCACAAATACATGACAAAAAGATAAAAGGGAACAATGTATACATTTTTGCTATATTGTGAAGGTGTTATGTAAGAGGTAGTTTATAGATCTATTAGAGTGTTATATGTCAAAAAAATCAGTCACAAGAAGGGAAGTAATGATAAAAACTATGCAGCACTCAGGGAATGGTCTATGATGGGAAGTAACATTGAACTTCCTAAATTAATTTTGCAACGGTTCATCCATATGAGATTTAGGAAATCCAATATTAGACAATTTTTTTACATGAATACACCAAATATACACATACACATAAAACCAATATATGCATGTGTGTTAGGAATAAAATATTGGACCAATAAAATCAAAATGTGTGTAGAAATAAAATATAAATTGAAACAATAAAAATGAGACACCCATACTTGATAAAATATAGATTGAAACAATACAAAGGAGACACCCATATCCTTTGATATTGTTATACAACCATTAACCAAATAATTAACATCCATTTGGACTTCTCAACCTTTTATGGAATAATATGTTCTAGTGTAAACTCTCAATGTGCATATATTTGTCATCCAAGTTGTAGAAGAAATGAGTGGTGATCATCATTCTACAAGGCATTGGATATGACTGTTGAACCATTCTAAACCATCCATTCCTTGGCACTAGAGCTCATGGGTCAAGTATCGAATCCTTCATGGGATTATGGCTAGGTTAGGAATGTTTGTGATGTTTATCATCTTGACTGGTTAGATTTACAACCTCCTTAGCCCTCACATGATCACCTTCATAGGTTGTTGCACTTATGTGCTCTATGTTGGTTCATTTCTCTACTACAATCATTGCCATAATGAGACATTTTTTGTTATTATAGGTGTATTCTAGACCTTGGATTTGGTTTTCATTGTATGGGAGTATATATCATTTGGGAGGAGTCATCTGTGAGAGACCATACACTACCATTTTTTCTTCAGTTCCCACTCCCAATGATCATATCACTGTTATAATGGTCCTTAATTTGTGCATGAACACTTGATAAATTTCCTTGGCCTTACATGCCATGGATTGGAAATTACCTGCTCATAATGACTAAGAATCATGCATTCCACAAATATTGACTAGAATTAATTTAGAGTGAGGAGTTAATTTTGGAGACATTGAAGATTTATGTTTTTTCTTTGGTTCCCTCTCTTGTTGATCGTATGATGCACACATATTATCACCATGTTATAACAATCCTTATTTTGTGCATGAACACTTGCGGAATTTTGAGTCCAACAATATAGTCCATGCTCACTGCATCGCCCAACTTAACACGAACATGTAAATCGCTTCATTCACTTACTTCAATATTTAACCCCAAAATTCCCTATCCTTATGCCCACCAACACATACTTAGCATTTTCCTTTTGTTTTTTTTTTCGAAAAGCCAAAGTGGATGAAAGCAATAGTTCTAAGGGGATAAAAATATACGACCAATAAATCAAGGCTTCAAAACCAAATTCTCTCACATGTTTTGTCTACCCTATAGCAAGAAGAGGAGGATGTAAGTATTGGATAGACCCTAAATTTCCTTTATCCTAATGTCTTGCAAGAAAAAGAAACGATGTGAAATGTATTGCATGGACCACAACTTTCCACTAGCATACACAAGAAAGTTTGGAGTGATACAACATGTCATAGCCAAAAGCATTTCTTTTGACATTGTTGTTGTCCATTAAATATATTTAGACCATATACCCTATGTAGCGCCACCTTTCATGACAATCAAAAGGATTTAGACCATCTACCCTATGTAGCATCACCTTTCATGCCAATTTGATTTTCATTGTTCTTAATTGCCAACATCCAGTTTTATTTGATTAAAGCATGTTTCAAACTTAAAAGAGAAGATTGAATATGAATTTTTTTTCGAAAGTTTTGAGTAAAAACTATAACTAAAGCAACTAATAAAATGCCTATAATAATTTTCATTTAAACAACACATATTATATAACATATAATAGTTTTCATTTAAACAACACAAATTATTAACAAAAGAATCATTGAAAAGCATTTAGCTTGAACTAATATGTTTGGTTTAAATATAAATTAAACCATTACAATACGAAGTGCAATAAAAACTATTCTAACACATGTAAAGGCTAACTACATGATTGTAGTTGGGGAAATAGTATCACTTTGGTGTTGAGAACATATGACTTTTAAGGCCATCACCCTTAAAGTAATGTGGAAATGATTATTATTGTCTTTTAGTGATCTTGAGAGGGTGGTCCATGCATGAATATATTGAGTTAATCGAGCTTATTTTCCATTCAATCAGACAACCTAACTTAGAAAATTTAGAGAGAGTTCTTGTTTTTTAATATATTGAGTTAATTGAGCTTATTTTCCATTCAATCAGACAACCTAACTTAGCAAATTTAGAGAGAGTTCTTGTTTTTGAAACTGTGAAGTCTAATATTTATATTTTAACTTTTTTTCAAGTTTTGTTTAGTTATTTGATTAGTATAATTATTACATCTAAATGACATCCTTAATTATTTCACGATTATTATTACACTTAGAAGGTATAAAAAAAATTAATCGATGAACATTTATTTTCCATTCAATCAGACAAACTAACTTACAAAATTTAGAGAGCTCTTGTTTTTGAAAGAGTGAAATCTAATATTTATATTTGAACTCTTTTCAAGGCTTGTTTAATTAGTTAATTAGTATCATTATTACATCTGAAAGACATCCTTAATTATTCCATGATTATTATTACACTTAAAAGGTATCCAAAATTAATCCATGAACAATAACATGTTCACAATACAATGCAAAGATTCTTCTTTGACTTACAAAATTTACTCTCCTTGATGTTTAGATTTGCTTCAACTTTTTAATTAATTAAATTTACCATTAAATTAAATCTAAATAAATAAAAATAACAAAGAAAAATTTAAAGTAACTCCAAAACTTTGTAGACTATAGAAAATATGGCAGGAATTCAAAGAAAAATTTAATAATTCTGAAACATTGTACAATCTAGAAAATTTGACAGAAATTCATTGAAAACTCATTGAAAACAGAAGTTTGATGGGTAACTTTGCACAATGGAAGTTCCCCAAAGGTTTTTTAAGGTACTGAATCCATATATACAATATATATAGTGAAAAAACTAGTTTAAATAACAAAAATTAAGATTTCACCTCAAATTTTTTCACCAGATTTCAACATCAGAAACTCTAAAAAATCACACTAAAAACAACTTCTTACCCAAATCTAAAGACAACTCCTTACCCAAATCTTTTTTTCTCCTTCTAGTTTTTGGATTACTCTATGGTACCAGTTTTCAAGGATAGACAAAGGCTGCAAATATCAAAATTAAATTTATGTAGTAATCCGTTTTCAAAGTCCATTGCTGAGGTATCAAATTTTAACTACAGAAGGAGACAAGAGATTAATTATCCACCTCACAAAATATATCAAAAACTACAGCCGAAAGGAAATGGATATATACCAACTCTGCCTAAGGTATTGGTGCTCCCTGATTTGGTTTATGAGTTTACATGAATCGATTTTCAATTAGAGTCATGCAAAACAATGGTGTGCTTCTCCATTTAAAAATAAATATTGAAAATTTGTAATAGAAATGGCATTGATATTATATGAATGAAGAAGAGAATTAGTCCCCTGGACTATTACAATTCTACATACATTCATGTATGTATTGGGAAAACTATGAAATAATTGAGCTCACACTGCAGATTCTAAATACATTAATGTATGTATTGGGAAAATAATGAAATAATGGAGCTCATAGAGCGGAATAGAAGAAATAAAAGAATGGTGTGAAGGGCAGGGTATCGAGAATTCATCAATGGGTCATTTGCATTCCAGGGGCAAACCCTGGGGGGGACCTCTTGGTGTCAGCACAGTAATCATAGATCATATAGTTATTTCTCACCCACTGGAGCTTCTGCATTTGGTTCGAGTCCAGAGCCTCCTCTGATGCGAAGTTAGAAGAAGCAGCAGCATTGAATTTGCGGAAGGATGTAACAAATGGGGCTTTGCTCCAATCTGTCTTGACAAGTCCACCTCTAGTCGCCCAATCATCTGCATTCCAATCTTGATTTGCATATCAATATTGGCAAAACATATACTCCTCTTTGGATTGAAACCCACAATCGGGGTGATTAGAGGGTGAAATGTGGTGCTCTTGCGGAAGCCTTCTCCCAGCAATTACTTCTCATTATGACGCACCGCCTCATCTGATCACTGGAGTGTGTGAGCACCTGCTTTGGAATGATCACTATGTACGCGAGCCAGCCTGTTCTGTCAGCGCACAAAGAGCATTTTCCGCTTAAGGTTTGTATCCGCCCTCCTTCGCCCCAATTGCTCATGCAAAGCTCTGTGCATGCAAAAGCTTGGGAGCAGAAGCGACGGTGCGAGGAACTTATCAACCGGGAAATGCTTGAACGGTATGTATTGGTATTCCTTCTCAATTGCATGGCGTTCATCTCTTGGCATATGATCATGGTTTTCGACTATACACAAGATAGTTGGGTTACATGTTGGTTTTTTGGGTTGTTTATTCCCCTACCCCAATCGGTTCAACCTTGTTTCAGAGACCCATGTTTAAATTGCGCAGCTACCATCCATCCAAATGTTATTCCTTTCAAAAACCAGTGGTTAGCGTCGGTCCTTGTTTGTCATACAATGGTTTTATATAATCCCTGCAACTATGCATGGTCGCAAACTATCCACGAGGAGTTGCTTAGTCTTGCTGGTAACAATGTCTTTCATAGCATCTTGAACAAACCCTGCACCCAAGCTTTATACCTGCAGATTTATAGTAGCTCTGGCTCTTTGCTCACTGTTTATTATATCATCAATCTGGGAGTTTGGTGTGAATGTCGCTGTAGCTTTCGTCCCTTTTATACTGATAGCCTTGGTTTGAAAATCGAATTGGGGCAGCGACAGTCTTGGGCCATTAAGTTGCGCCCAGGCAGTTCTAATTATGGCCCTGTTGACAGATACAAACTGTCCGCATCCCTGTTTCATTTGAATATTCCTTCTAACCTCCTGTATGCTCTTTCTTACATAATGTATTCGTTGTATAGGAACAGGATAAGGATAGGGAAACGTTGTTTAAGGTCTGAGATTGCCAAAGGCAAACAGAAGGTGCAGCCAGAGAAAGTTTCAAAGAAAAGAGGTAGAAAAACTAATCAGGAACATTTGGAGAACATGGTTGTCAGTTATATCATGGGCAATTCTTCACCAGTGCGCCAACAAATTCGAGGTTGGGAAAGAGACCTGCAGATAGAACCAGAGGACAATGAGGCTGAAGCAGAGATTTTGGATTTCATCCAGGATCCTGGAAACACCCGGGGTAGACTTACTTTACTAAACCAGACCATACATACTTACTGGCTTCTGAAATTCCTTCTTGCAAAGGCAATACAAAGTTTTCAGCCCACCCAGGACAAAGTAGGACAGCTAAAGAGGGAACCTCAGGTCAAAGAACTGCTGGAAGATATTCAATGTCAGCTACAGCATATTAAAATCACCCAATATCAAGCAACTGATAGAATTCACAGAACAGATGACAAGATTGGACGCATTGAGAAGCTGCTCCAGCAAATGCAGCAAGTAGATATGCCTGGATCCACTGTGAAGGACCCAGCCCCAATTTCTTCCTCTGATGGATAGTTGGTTTAGGAAGTTGTTTTTATGTATTTTTGGATATTTGTTGTATTTAGTTTCTGTTTTAGTCTTGATTATAATGTCATAGTAGGACAGCTAGTTCAAGCAGCATATAGAAGAAAGAGACAATTTCGGTTTTGGCAAGCTTTTCATGCACTCAGATGGCCAACAGACCTGGTTTCCTCCGGGCAGGTTGAGACCATAGAAAAAACTCTATATTTTGTAGCCTGTCCTCTTTTGATAAATCGAAAATAGAAGGTCCTACCGAATTTACAAAAAAAAAATAAACCCACAACCTGTCATCAAAAGGAAGGAATAAGATGTCCAATAAGTCTAAATGAAAATGAAAGAGTTGCAGAGCATATTGGCATGAAAATTATATTTACCAAATATTACCTGAAGTTCGATCCAGAGTCAACTGTAGTTGTTGGCCATCGTCAAGGATTTTATCACGATCATTGCCCCATGTAATGTCGACATCATTGTAGAAATTTGAAGAGACAGTTACGAGAAGTCTCGATGAAATTAACAATAGAAGGAAGAGGAGGGGTGTGTCCATGTCCAAGGCCAGAGTAATGCGGGGAGGATATGAAAGGAAAGGAACAAAATAGCGTAAAGAAAAAATATTGGATTGAACGAGCGAGTAAACAACCAGTAGGTTGAATTGTTGTGGTAGATGGATGTGTTTAGAGTGATGACTGATTGGGATTATTCAGCCGACTTTGCATTGTTTGGATCCAGAACTCGCTTCAATCTCTACCCACAAGAGGTGTGGGAATGAATCCCTAGGTTCCCTGGTTCTTGACATCTAAAATGAGAATGACTAAGCCTAAAAGTTGGTGCTTGTCTGGAAATTCTAGCTGGTTGTGAAAAACAATAGTGGAGCTCAAGGCTCAAGTATCTTGCCATTGAACACCAAAGCTACTAGAACCATTCGGTGAGCAGTTATATAAATTAAAATGTTGAGTGCGAATGCTAAAATTGAAAATATGGGAGCGGTTGAGGCATTGAATACATTGAGTGAATGTCTAATACCTGATAGCTCTGAATTAACTCTGACAACTCTGACAGAGTAATCGGCTAGGGTAGCAAATGTTTTTTGACGGGCCACATTTCCGGTTAAAACGTTGCCTGGGTAGACTATTCCCTTGATATGTTAACTAATAAATAGTAATTCTTATTTTTTAATTTGGATATATATATATATATATATATATATGTGTGGGGTAAATTGTGAAGTGGTTTCCAACCTATAATAAAGTAATAATATAGATACTTAAAAGAGATAGATTATATGATATATATTGTATGTTAAAAATAATTAATAATAATATATTATGTTTTTTTTATTAAAAATAAATGTACATTTAATTTGTCTGCATATAAAAATGAAATCAATACATTTATATAAAACATTGTTTTTAAAATTAAATTTAAAACCAAAATATATAAATTTTAAATTGAATATGTAATTATATTATAAAGAGGGAATTGAACAACGATATGATTGATTTCATGAATCATTTATATAATCATGTTTATTAAAAATACCTAGTTATCACCAAGATCAAAGATTTATTGAAATTTCAACCAAACACATTGTTTTTATTCAGGAATTTTTATAGATGAAATAGGTTTTTTCATGACATTTTTTGTTTTGATTAATTTTAATCAAAATCAGAGAGAGATTTTTAAAAACTTGACTTTAAATTGTTTAATTTGCATAATTCTAGTGCCAATTTTAAAAACATGATTTTAAATTGTTTAATCTACATGATTCTAGTGCCAGAGGTGTTTGTTAGGTGTTGAATCCATTTATGGATTCAAAAAATTATTTTAACCAACAAAAAATCCTGAAAAAAAAAATTATTTTAAACAACAAAAAAATCTTGAAATGGTATTGATCGACTTTTAGTGAATTAGTCTATAAATTATTTCATCTATAAATTAGATTACACACTTTTTAATAAATTTTATTAAAAATGTAGAAAAAATGATTAAAAATATAAGTTTGAATTTTGCAATATACAATTAAAGTGTTTCAAAAATTTTGAATCTATTTATTATTTTCAAAAAAACAATTTAATCCAAAATAAAATACAATTTCATAAAAATATTATATTATAATATATAATTTTTTAAAATTTGAATTAAAACAACAACAATTTTCAAAATCATTCAAACCTTCCAATAAAATAAAATATATATACATATTTTCATTTACATAATTAAAATCACAATTTTTAAAATATATATCCAAAAAATGATATCACCAAATTCCAAAACAAGAATTATTATTTATTACAACCTTATGAAAATGAGAACCATTAAATCCTAAAAAAATATATCTACAAGATCATTTAATGCCCATATGTTTTTTAATAAAACTTATAACAACCTTCAAAATCGAGTTCCTATAAAAACACATACATTGTTAACTACAACCTTCAAGGGGCCAACGGCTTCACTTTTTCCTCTGATTTGAATAACTAAAGTCAAATATGGAATTTTATATTTTATCCTGGATCTTGACACCAAACACAAGCAAAAAAAAATCCACAATTTTGGACCAACCAGACCAGAGACAAGTGATATATTGAAGGTGCTACATGCAAATCCACAAGCTTCATTAAAAGTTACAAATATATCCTCTATAACACCAATAAACCCTCCACTACCTAACCAAGGAATTCCACAACATCTGAGGGGCTTCTGGAGGCCAGAGGCAGTGCTTGTAGCCAGGCAGGAAACTGTTCGTAATGGGTATTGGTGAAAAACAGTATTGTAGCAAGGCAACCAGTTTGCAGCTGTTCAAGCGTAATCGGGTGGGATTCTGCCTCCACAGATTGTTTAATGAGCATGTTGGGAACTAGTAGAGACTTGGTCTGGTAAGTCCAACACCTGCTGCACACTCACAGCTAGGTTTTGTTGTTTTGTTCTCGAGCATAGTTTCAAGGGTTGTACTTCAATCTCAAGTTTACGAGAGTAAATTTTCGAAGGTCGTCTTAGTGATTTTCCAAAGTTTAGTCTGATAAGCCTGCAAATTGGGATGGATTATGGAACTGCAGCTTTGGAAGTAGGAACTTGTCTCTGGGGTTGGCGTGCCCACACCATGCTCTCGGAAGATACTGGCGAGATTATCCATATATTTCTCTTTGTCCTCATCTCACTGTATCTTCTGGTCCAGATATTTTTAACCCACTATAGGAATTTGGATATACACCCATATGCCTAATTTCTGTCAAAACAAAGACTCGGATTCTTCCAAATCATCATCTCAGTCAAAATGGATCCTCCTTTGGCGAAAATGGAAGGATTCGTTCATAATCTCCAAGCCATGTAAATAATTTGGTTTTAACTACTGCAATCGGTGGTGGACATTGTCAGGTTGTTGTTGTTGTTGTTGTTTCCACCAAACTCCCATTTTTTCAGTCTTTCATCTCTATCCTTCTTACCCTGGACACCCTTCGTTGGTTTTTCCAGTACCACCTTTTTTCCTGGCCGATTTATTTTTCCGGTGTCGAATTTCAAACTCACCAACTTCTTTGACTCTTGATAAATACTTCTTCACGCACCAGGAAGACATAATCCAACCAAGGACATTCTCTGACACCATTCTAATCTGGAGTTTTTCTCTCGAGGCTCCATATTAATGATTTTGGGCCTCCCAAGAAAACTACATTCTCCAATAGTCATCGGTCCTCGTCATATCCATAAATAAGTGGGTTTTTTATTCTATATCTTTATCTAGCATCCATTCCCACGTACTGTCTATATTGGTGCATCGAGATTCACCCGATGGATCCTGTCATATCCCATTACTCCCCCTGCTAGCTATCAAATCAAACTTCCACAACTGACTGTCATCCCTCATGCTTCGTTAGTGGGCTGGGTGGCCTCGTGCCATGTGACTTGGCGACATGTCTCCAATGGTTTATGTTCCTCTCATTTTGGCTTTGACGCATGGAGGCCATGCAGTACCCCTTGGAATTCGACACATCGGCCCATGACGCTTTCATTCGGGCGACTATTATTGCAGAGCCAACTAGGCGGGACGATCATGCAAAGAGGCATGTTTGTGCAAAGTTTCAACAAATCAGTGTGATATCCGAATCAATCCCTCCAATTTCTATGCAACATCCTTCGGCTTTAGTTCATGTCTAATGCAACCACCGATCGGGCAATCGATCAAACAAGGCAGAAAACAAGATAATCGATCTCGCGCCGGATATTAAACTGCTATGCTTCGAATATTAGGAACCATGGGGCTGTGTTACTAGCCTTAAAAAAAGGGTGCTGGTCAGGAAATGGATTTTCTCTTACATGAGTGAAGCAACAATGCAGCAGTGGGTAAAGAAGGTCTGGGGGTCGTTGGTTGGTTACCCCCCTAAAGTTAGTCGCCTCATGAATGCTTGATTCTCAATTCATTTCCTGTACTCGGAGGATGCGCAGGATATCCTAAACAGCACGTGGGTTCGTGGTCGCGGGTTTTTGCAGCTCCACCCTTGGTATATGGGTTTCAATCCACTTTCTGAGACCCCTCCCAAAAATTTGGTATGGGTAAAGTTGTCGAGCTTACCTTTGGAATATTGGACAAAGGGTGCACTCATGTCCAATGGAAACTCAATTGGCAGGTGTAGGTTCATCGACTCGAGTTGTAAGGGTGCGTGGGATAAAATGATTGCATGGATTCTAGTTGAGATTAAGTTTGTTGGGGGTTTGTTGAGGGATGTCGACTTGGAATGGTCAGTGCCTCGCCACCGACGGAGGGTGGATTACTAGGGGAATCCATTTTTTTTGCCTTCTGTGCCAATCGGGTTGGATGAAGTATCATCGAGGTCGGGTGGTCTCTTGGTGGGGTGGCTTGGCCTCATCTCCTCGGCTATCGGAGGGTTCTCTTCAGTCCATATCCAAATCGGAGGTTTTTGTGTCACCTCCTGAGCATGTGATTGGCCAACCCAAAAAAGGTATGGATGTTTCCCTTCACCCTTCTTTCTCTTTTCATCCATGTAGAGTTTCCTCATCGATCTCCCCCCCAAACCCCTCCCAAAGGCCCCATCATGTATTTCCATCATCATCTTTTGACCCTTTCGATGGCCCCCAAAAAAAATCTCGTCTCTCACGGTCACACAGTGGGGATCCATATGTCATAACAAACCACACTCTCCCCCCCCCCTGTGTCAAACCCTCACCCTCACCTATCAGAGGCTATTGATTCCCCCCCACATGGTGAAAATAATGTTTCCCCCACCATGCCATCCCTGGAAACATCCTCCCCAACCCCTACTCAGTCGGCTATCTCCCCACTGAACCTAGATTCGCCCCACAACTCTATAGGAAGCGACCTCAAATTTATTTTTAGGAACCCTGAGCTGAATATGAAGGCACTGACATACCACGAAAGAGGAGACATAGCTGGTTGTGCCAATATTTCCCCTTCATCCAGTCGTAATATCACTATTCATAAAAATGGGAAGAATTACAGTCGTCATTTTAGAGGGCCACTGAAAATCAGATCTTTATTCTCTGTAAATTCCGAAGGCCTGTGTGGCATCCCTATCATTTCACCCTTTGATATGTGGGCACTTAGAGCGTGCATGCCCAGTTCTCCTCCGTCATGAATCAAATCATGTCTCTTAACCTTCGCGGACTTGGTGTTCATGCCAGGTTCTTAAGCCTTAAAGATCTGTTTTCAAAATTATCTCCTTTCATCGTCGTTTTCCAAGAGATTATGTGCCCTGTATCAAAAGTTGTCCCCTATTTCCTTGCTATTCGACTAGGTTGGAGGCTCATTGGTATTGACTCGGCTGGTTTATCTGGGGGGGGCTTGTCGTAATGTGGGATCTGAGGTTTGCATATTTTCATGCATATAGACTTTTTGTCGGAATCTTACTGTCGGGCTGAATCTGAGGCCTCTCTCCTCTTTTTCATCTCATTAATATGCATGTTCCTAGCCTAAACTAGGCTCCTTTCTGGCATCGTATTGTCTCCTGAAATATTCTCTGTATCCCAAACCTCATCCTCATTAGTGATCTCAGCATCACTCTCAAAGTTTCTGAAGTATGGGGGGTGCACAGTCATCTCGACCCTCTTGTGGATCGTATCTCACAAATATTTTTGGATTGCCACATGGTCAACATTCAACCTTCCCCTTTGTCACAAACCTGGACAAATCATCGCTCGGGAGAGGCTTTCATCGAGAAAAGATTGGACAGAGCTCTGGGCCAGGAATGTGTTCTGGATATTATTGGGGGGATTCGATCTTCAGTCATTGTCTGATCATTTTCCTATTTTCCTTTCTTGGTGCACTGAGCGTTTGCAAAAAGGCTTGCCCTTAAAATTCGATAGACTGTGGTTGGAGGATCTGGAATTTGTCTCGATGACAAAGGATATTTGGCTCTCTACTATTCTAATTCGCGGGAGGAATGCATCTTCATATTTCTCTCACCATCTCAGGATTCTCAAGGATCAAACAAAGAAATGGGAATTTCAGAGAAAAAGGGATATGATTGAGGACCTATGTCCCATTGACATGGAGATTGTGGGCATATTTGATTCTCTGAATTCCAATCCTCCAATGGTTTTCCCCAAGCACATGTTGGCGGCCCTTGAACAAAGAAAGAGTAAAACCCTTCAGGCACAAGATCTAACATGGAAACTAAAAAGTAGGGATGCTTGGCTAAAGGAGGGGGATTCAAATACAATTTTTTTTCGTCGATATGCATCAAACCGGAAGAACCATAATGCAATCTGACATGTCTAAAAATAGGACGGGACTCTAGTGCAGGACGATGTCGAGATCAATATGGAGGCTATCTCGTTTTTTTCCCATCGTTACAAATCTCGGGAGGGGGTTTGTCCCCTTGATCATTATTGGGCACTGGACAAACTCCCGGTCATGTTCGATGATGAGGCAAATGATTTTTGGGGGAAACATGCAACTAAACCTGAGATTTTAGAGGTGATAAAATATTTCACTCAGGACAAAAGTTCCAGCCCGGATGGCTGGCTGACAGAACTGTTTGAGTATTTTTTTGACATTATGGGGGATGACCTACTAGATTTGGTTGAGGAGACCAAATTATCAGGCTCAATACCTGGGGACCTAAATTCCACTTTTATCGCCTTAATCCCCAAGTCCTCCAATCCAAAATATTTCCAATATTTTCGGCCAATATCCTTGTGCAATGTGGCCTATAAAATAAATTCAAAATTTATTGCCCGCAAAATTATTGGAACATTATCAAAGCGCATTTCACCAGAGCAGTACAGTTTTCTCCCGAGTAGACACATTCATGATGCTATTGTTGTGGCCCAAGAATGTCTCCATTCTGTGCACACAGAAGGTTGGAGACAATCATTATGAAAATATACCTTCACAAGGCCTATGATTGCGTCGAATAGGGTTTCATCCAGCTAGCTCTCCACAAGGTTGCCCTGGCTTCGCAGAACACAAATTGGATTTTGGCATGCATCTCCCCTGTCTGGTTCTCGGTTATCACAAATGGAAGACCATCGACTTTCTTTAAGGCTGGCAGGGGTCTCCATCAAGGGTGTTCACTTTCACCCCTCATTTTCATCTTAATGTTGGATGGCCTCAATTGGCATATTAAGGACATTCTCTCTAGGGGGATTGTCTCAGGTATTAATCTTTCAATCTCCACCTCCATTACTCATTATTTTTTTGTTGACGATATTTTGTTGTTCAGAATTATAGCTCGAACCCAATGGATCACATTTCACTACATCTTCCTTAGATTTGGGGTGGCCACTAGTCTCACTATAAAGGGTCAAAAACCCATAATCATCTCTGCTTTTGAATCACCAAACCTTGAGATCATCATTTTCCTTTTTCAAATGACAAAGGTTGATTTGGCTGAGGGTTTCTCATATTTGGGCTTCTGGCTCAAGCCCTGCAATTACCTCAAAAAAGACTGGCTATGGTTGATTGACAAGTTCAAAATGAAATTAGATGCCTGGATGTACAGATGGTTGTCCCTCGGGGAACAGTTTATTCTCTTACAAGCTGTCCTCCGACAAATTATTCTTTACTGGGCTCATTTATTTTTTATCCCTGCTGCCATTATTTCTAGAATAAATCACATCATCTCCTATTTCCTTTGGTCTAGGGCAAAGAGGCCAAAAAAAAAATCACTTGTGCAAACTTAACAGACTCACCCTTCTGAAGCGACTGGGAGGTTGGGGCCTTCTAGATATTCATGTTTTCTCTCAAGCCCTCCTGGCAAAGTCCTTTTGGTGGGCTCTTTCGGGGACAGGCCTCTGGCATACCATTTTCCAAGAAAAATACAAAGTTCATCATGGCCTGGTGGCTTTCCTCAGAAATGGACTCCTTCACTCCAACTGGGGATCTCAAATTTGGAATTGTTTCAAGCACATTGAAGCTTCCTTTTTCGGCCAACTTGAATGGATATTTGGGAATGGCCAAAGCATTTTCCTTGGTGCTGACTGTATCAGGGGGCTCCCTATAAACTACAATTTTCCATATCTGCTTCGGTCCACCTTTGCGTGTAGGGGTATTTTTCACCTATCATTGTTTATCTCCCACTAGGAACTAGGTTGTCTAATATGGAAAACTACTGCCCATCTGGACCTAGGAGGACGACTACAGGCTATGTGGCTGGAGGCGTCAACTGTGTTAAAACAGGCAGTTTTGTGTTTAAATCAAAATGGGGACCATATTTCTTGGTCCAGTCGCATAAATGGGGTTTTTGTTGATGTTGCTGATCTTTATAACACAAACATATCCTCCTCCCTAGGGGCGTTGGATCAGCCTTTCCTCTTATCCATATGGAAATGCAAAGCCCCAATTGAGATTCGTCTATTTTTATGGTTGCTTTGGCGTAATAGAATCCTTACCTAGGATAATCTCATCAAGAGAGGCTTCCAGGTGTCGGGGCTTTTCTCTTTCTACAGACGGGAAGCTGAGACTATCCCTCATATTTTTTTTCAGTGCACTGTGATTCTTGGTGTATGGCATTGGTTTTTTGATCTTTTGTGAGACCGCATTTGGTGCCCTCACCTCCTTCATTTTATACTCTCCTAGACTCCTTTGAATCATAAATTCATATCTCTTCCTTATTTCCTTCTATGGGAAGTATGGCTGGCAAGGAACCGGATCATTTTCGAGGATGCCCTTTTCGTCCCTCATAAGATCTTCGAGGCCATTATGGGATGGATGTACCTTCAAGATGCCTCTGATCCGGACATCGTTGACCTTTCTCATCGTCTTCAACCTCAGCCTGTCTCCCTCCCTGTCAGCTTCTTTGATGGCGCCAAACAACAGGGGTCTTGCGGCTGTGGTGGTTGGATCAAACTGGAAAATGGTGATCGTTTTTCTATCTTTTGGAATGGTGGCTCAGGCTCAAACAAAAAAGTGAAGCTCCTTTCTCTATGGAGTGTTCTTTGGGTTTCCTATAATTTGAAATTTCCTAATCTTCATATCTACGGGGACTCCAAGGTGGTTATCAATGGCATTAGTGGCTTATGTGATTTTAAACCACCAGGACTTCAAAAGCCACATATCCTTCCTTATGCAGCGGATTCATGTTTCATCTCTCCAACACATTTTCCAAGAAGCAAACACTCGCGCTAATGGTTTGTCAAAGAAGGGTCTCCTTGAACCTTTCTGCCTTATCCAGATTAGAGGTTTCCACCATAATGAGATAACTTAGTATTTCTCTGTTCCCATTCCCTAACTATATGTTTTTGGCCAAGGTATTCATGTTCTTTCTCTTTAGCTTCTGTGGCTATCCTCTTCAAGCGAGCCTGTTTCTCCTTTTTTATTCGACACTCTCTTTTATCTCCTCTTTTGTGTTCCCACACTCCATCAACCGAGGCTGCCTTCATCAAGCGAGCCTACTCAACATGATTTTTTTGGGTCACGACTTCTCTATCTTCTTCTATCTCTGTTGGGTTTCTGTCTCGAGTTTTATCATTTGGATTCATTAGTTTGGAGACATGTTGGTTCGACTTCTCTGGGTTTTCGGCCTTCCTGAACCAGTCCCCAGTTTTGGGATTATTCAGTTTTTTGGGTGGCGAGCTTTCTATGTTGTCGTCTGCATGCTCATATCTATCTATCATTTGTTCCATTTGTTTATGGTTTATGTCTCTTGGGATTTTTCAAGAACTTTGAGATGAGTCTCATATCACAATTTTCTCATTGATACTATGTTTCACTCTAAATGTATGTATTGTTTGTTTTTCTCTAATATAAATGAACAACGTTTTCCCCCTCTGAAGAAAATAAAAAAAAAAAAAAAAAAAAACAAAACAAAACTACAACCTTCATAATCAAGTTCTAATAAAACACATACATCTTTGTTAATAACATGGTTTGGCAGTTACATCTCTAAAAATCACTCTACTTCTTTTAAGCATTACAATGTAAAACTGGTGCTCGACTTCTGACAGTTCATACAAATCTCAAAATCAGATTATTGGTTTTAAACATGAGAATGTATAGCTAGTTCTCCAAAACCATGAATAATACCATGAAAAAAAGACTTTCAAAGTCGAAATTAGAAGAGCTATGCTTACTGCAGCCACCAAATATTGTTCACTTGGAAAGCATGGAGTAAAGTAAGGCACGGAATAAAATCCTTAAAAACATTTCATTGTGATAAAGTGATTTCTTGCAATATTTTTCCTTCCTCGCTCCAATATGCGAAGGCCATCCTCTTTGGTAGAGAGAATTAAACACAACCACTCTGGTTGATTGCAACGTCTATACAAAATGTCAGCCTACGCACTTCATCCTCATTTTCAAATCTCTTCAGTGGATACCATTTGTCGCTTTTTGATTCATGTATACATAGTTTCCATACAGAAAGGCCTCTTGTATAAAATAAAACTACCTCTTTCACGCTAATCCACGGGATTTTCACCAATGATGACTGAGATAAATCGGTGGATGGTAATTGTTTCCTCGGTTGAACAAGTAGAAATGTTGGAGTATCGAAAATCGCTAAGGTAGATGTTAACTGTTTGAACTGACTGAAGCATCTCTTTCCAACGCTGACCCCGCGAAATCTAATAATGCTTTTCACATGCCATCTTGCTAAAATTTGCATTAAGCAATCTCAGTTTAATTTCTCCCATATTAATTTCTTGCTACTTCCATCCATATTTCTTGCCACAGCAGAGCAGACTATGCATTGTATCTTCAATTTTATACCCAAACCAAGATACTCCTCTACTCTATTTGATTAGAATTTGGACGGGTGTTTTCAGAATTCAAATGAGTATTGCATTAGTTCATGCAGTCCTATTATCACGACATGGAAGCATAGTGACTGCATTAATTACAATGACTTGAAATGCATTACCTGCATTAATTACACTTAAGTTGGACTGATGGAGCTACCGAAAAATGAGCCACTGAAATTTGGAGTGATGAATCTATCGAAAAACGTATGGATATGTATACTTCCGCCTGTCACATCTTGGATTTTCCATTTGAATGCCACGGCATGGCCATGTATGGTGAAAGGGGCCACCATAGGGACATTAAATTCCCTATGGCAGGCTGGTTATTTCTTTCCATGGGGTAATTTTAATTAAAGAGAAAGTGTATACATAGTTAAATGGGAGAAAATAATGTATTGTCATTAGAATAACATGACACTGTTATTATGGTATTTATAAATTATTTAATTTAGTTTGTAAATATATTTGTAAACATTATTTGTAGTTTTTTTTTAATAGCCAATCAAGATTATGTAATGATATTGTGGTAGATTTATTTAGAAGTTTTTAAAATGGATAATATCTTAATAATTAAAATTAAGAAACTTTCTCGTGAGTAAAAAGAGTGTGTTTAAAAATGAAAATTTTAATAGGTTTATTTTTCATGCTAAAGTTTTAATAAATAATGACTTTGTGCTTTGTAATAGTCTGGATTGTTTTACCTTTGTTTATGTGTGATCATAAGCCAGCATGGAAGGTATGAATCGTTTAGACAAATCTTATAAACAATTAAAGTATTAAAGTATTTTTTTGAATCTAATTTTGGAATGTTGGCCTGAAGGGAGGGATATTGGATCCAATTTTCAAGGAGAGTGGAGAAGTGGAGGACGGAACCCTTTAGCCTCAAATATGAGGAGGCGGAACAACCAATTGAACCTCCACTTGGACGAATGCAAAACATGCCATGGGAGAGTGGGGAAGTGGAGGATGATGCCCTTCACCCTCGAAGATGGAGTAAGTGGCACAGTCGATTGAACCACCGCCTGAAAGATAACAAGATATGTGATTAGATGAGAGAGGGGGGGTGTGGTGGGAGTGTCCACAACTTTCATTTCCTTAGCGAGGTGGAATAAGGTTGTCGGCACTCTCTCAGGTACACAAAGAGATGCAAGGAAGGAAGAATGAAATAAAATAAAATAAAAAAGGGTAAAGTAGAGATCATATAGAGGGGAAAAAAATAAAAACACTAGCCAAAGTTGAGAACATAGCAATGGAGTAGGACACGACCAAAGTAGAACATGGCTAGAGAGAGAATTCCCTGGAAGTTGGGAATAGAGTGCATGGAGGAAAGTTGGAGCTTGTGGTTGAGCCTTGTGCTAACATATTTGGGGTGTTATCCCCTATATTATTATGTTGAGGTCACTAGACATTGTTTTTAAGCCTGAATTGGTCAGTGAGAGACTTAGTGGATGACCAAATCATTATGGTGATTGTTGTGTAGTTGTTAACCACCATCTGAGATGTGATGGTGCTTACTGGAGAGTTTTTAACCACTTGGAAAATGGACTATAGACCCCTATGGTGCTTTCTATGAAAATATAGATGAGAGATCACTTGGAAAATGGATTCAACCTCTTAGACTGAGATATATGCCATCTAGACCTTGGGTGAAGCCCTTTGATTAAACTCACTAGAGTAAGATATGGATTGTTGTATAGTTGTTAACCACCTAGATAGGAAAATCTCAGTCACTGTGGTGCTTGTGAGAAAGTTTCTAACCACCTGAATAGTGGACTATAAACCCCTTGTGGTGCTTGCTAGAGAGTTTCTAACCACCTGGATAGTGAACCACAGACCCTTGTGGTGTTTGTTATGAAAATACAATTGAGAAACCACATGGACAACACACTCTATCTCTTGAGTGATTACCAAGCCTTTGTGTGAAATTTTCTTGAATAAGCATCCCCTTAGACATTAGATCTAGCTTCGAGGTGGTAAGTTGCAAGGAAGTTATAGTGTAGTTGGTATATGGTTGAGTGGAGAGTGGAAGTCGCTCCTTCATTTTACAACCATTCTAGCATATTCATATAAGTAAATGTTATGCATATTTGGAATATGGGCAATGACAACCATGTTATGTTATTGACTAATCGATATCCTTGTATAATCGTATGATTGAATGCAGTTAGATCATAATCATATGATTGAATGCATGTAGTTCATTGTTATATTCATTGGTAGCTACATTACATGTTTATGGTTATAATGTTTGGTTGCACTATAAAGGTTGCATGCCATATTCTTGATTGGTGACTATTACATATACTATGATTTAAATGAACGTACTTGAAATGTGCTGGAAAATACTTCAATTCGTAAACAAGGTGATAGACAATGGGCTTTTTCACTATTATGGTATTGTAGTGTCAAGTGGTTATAATGGTGGAAATATTTTGAGGTTTGTTTTGCTTGAAATATCAACTGCAGAACTCTTTGAATGGGTTGAATTATCTCATCCGTTTTCATTAAATGGTGGGTATTATGTGTAAATCGTTCGTGGAAGTGATGTTCTTATCTCCAATCTTGGCTTCAATGTATTTTGGGCCTTGGTAGTAGTCATGTCTTTATTTGGTTATGGTATCGTACCTTGAGATTCAAGGCTATTAAAAGTAATAGGAGTGGGAGTTTTCCAACTATCCTTCTCCTTCCTTTGTTCATTTACTAAATTTTAGGTTTTTAACTACAACCTTAGTTCGTATCGCCCATGGAATTGAAGGAGTTTCCACTCCCCTCTATTTTGCAATTACATATTTACATGGCAAAGGATTCACCAACCACCACCAAATGCTTTTGCAACCAATTAACGTGAAGGCAAGGAATTTGATGTAGGAATGGCCAATATGACTGAGGTTCCAATTGTGGAACCTTTTCTTCGAGCCATCGCTCACCACCATGACCCTTTTTTCTTTGTTAACCATGATCTCAGTTGTGCCCTAACAGAATTGGTCTATCTATGCTAGGTCCATATAATACTAGTGTATCCCCTTGTTATTATTATTAGTGTAGCCACCTTATTGTTATTGTTGTGCCCATGTAGTCCCCATATTATTATTAATGTGCCCTGTAGAAGCCCACTATTGTTATTGTTGTGCCCTTACATTGTTATTGTTAGGTCGGCTAGGATTATATTGTGACCCCTTGGACTCTTATATATAGAAAGGAGGCTTTGTCGTTTGTATCATCCAAGAATTGTTCATTTATGTAATTTAAAGGAGTTTTCCCCCTTGAAGAGTCATATTTCTAATTCATAGATCTATCTTTTATTCTATTTTGTGAGTTGGTTTCATAACATTTGGTATCAGAGCTTTGGATTCTAGGGTTTCGATGTTGCAAACAAGCCATATTGGAATTTTCGCTATAACCTTTTCTTCTACGAAGGCTCTGAATCTGAAAACAAAACCCATTTGATCCAAAATCCTGAGTAACTTCATGTAAAATTTTCATATCTTGATTCACTATATTTGCGGAGATATGATATGAGAAATTTAGGGTTTTTGCAGGATCCCAAATTTCATCTCAAACAAGTGACCGATGGAAAATCGTCATAACTTTCGTTTCAGATATCGGATTGGAATTCTGTAAAAACTGACCAAAATTGCACTGATTGTAGTTTCGTGTATCGATTTCAGAATCGAAGGTAAAACCAGTGACACATGGTACACCTTACAAGTTCGCTCTGCTGAACCAACCCATAATTAGATCATTGTGGGAGATTGAGCATAACTTAATGCTGAAGAATCTAAATTAGGTTTGGCCTGTGCCATTGGAAAGAAGACTCAGAGGGCTAATAAAGGATCTAAGATAAAATATTGGGGATCTGAAATTACATAGATACATCAGTTTCAATATCAATTTCCCTAAAATCAAGAAAAAGGTGTTTATCTTTTTCCTAAAAATTGCATAAGGCTTGTTTGAAAAATCAGTTTGAAGTGATTCCAAGGGAATATTGAAGCATAGATATCAGTATTGGGTTCTAAAATACCCCAAAAAATAATTCCACACCCACTAAGTCCTCAGAAGGCTCTACTATGACTCATGAAGAGGAAGAAGTGCAACATGATATATCAAAATTACGAGACCATGTGCAACAAATTTCTCTCTCACAAAGAGTAACAAAAAATGAAACGGAAGCTAAGGTGGATGGTTTGAAGAAATACATGGATGGATTGAAGAAATGCATGGAAGCTAACATGGATGGTTTTAATAATGGTGTGGAAACTAAGATCAATGGTATAGAAGAAAACTGAAAGCAGACATGGAAAGTTTGAAGGAAGGTCTGAAAAAACTGCTATAAGAAATGATTGCTAATGGCGAAACAGTAGAAGATGAAACTCATGATGAGAACGAAAGAAATATTAATCATGATTTCATGGACTCTAATGTTGGATATAATACCCACCATATTCCAAAGATCGATATGAGGAAGTTTGATGGCAAGGATCTGGTAACATGGATGCTACAGATGGAGCAATATTTTGATCTCCATAATGTGAAAAACACACAAAAGGTACGCATTGAAAATTTATATTTAGAACAAAATACATTTGTATGGTATCGATGTATTTTCTCTCTTAAAAAAATTGTCACTTGGTCAATTTTTACGGAGGAAATGATAGCACATTATGAGGATACAAAGAGAAACACCTTCTTTAGCCAATTGATAAATCTCAAACAAAAGGGTTCAATGATGGAGCACATTGAGGACTTCCAAAAATTGAATATAAGGGTAACTAATATTCCAAAGGAGCATAGGATTGATGTATTCATATGGACTTTAAAGGATAACATCCAACATGAGGTTCGCCTTTGGGAACCTGCTCCATTGGAGAGGGCATTCAAGTTAGCAAGAAAAATTGAATGAAAAAGTATGGCGACAAGGAAGCCTACCACTTACAACTTAAAGATGGAAGTGTTTCTACTCCTAGACTTCCACATCCTACAAGGTTGGCACCACAACAATTGGAATAAAAAATAGTGAAAGGGATTTGCTGTATTTTTGATAGCAAATACACAAAAGGTCATAAGTGTGCTGAGAAAGAATTATTTTACATAGATTGTGAAGAAGAGGAAGAAAAGGAACAAGAAAATTCAAGAGAAGAGGATATACACTAGGAACCAACCCTAGGGGAAGAAGAAATGAATCCGACCATATCCTGTAATGCATTGGCAGGAATTACCACTCTCATACTGTGAAGATAGAAGGACATATCAAGAAGAAAAATTTAATAGCATTTATTGATTCAGATAGTACCCATATTTTATTCATTGTAAGGTAGTCAAGGAGTTGAATTGCTTCCTATACCTAGCCCCAGAGTGTCAAGTGATGGTTAAAAATGAAGGAACTATAAATTTCTCTGGAAATTTCCATAATATCAAACTAACCATGGGGGAATATGCATTGAATATTCCAATGCTTTCCATCCCAATGGGTGGTGTTGATGTTGTACTAGGAGTACAATGGTTACAATCTTTGGGGACGGTAGCTTTTAATTTTCAAGAACATTTCTTGAAAAAAAAATTGAAAGTAAAGGAATTTGAATTGCGGGGCATTGTAGGGAAGCCAGGAAAGATAATCAGATGTTATGTCATGACAAATATTTTGAATAAGTAACAACGAGGCGTAACTTCACAATTATGCTCACTACAGGTTCAAACATCAAAATCATCTATTTCTCCAGATATCCAAAAAGTCTTGGACAATCATTCCAAGGTATTTGAGACTCCCAAACTACTCCCACCTATTTGTGATCATGATCATGCTATTCATTTGATTCCAGGAATTTTTCCTCCAAACATCAGGACTTACAATTATCTTTATGCTCAAAAGAGTGAGATTGAACGTATGGTTGCAGAAATGCTAGAGGCTGGTATAATTAAACCTATTCAAAGTTATTTCTCTGCTCCAGTAGTATTGGTGCACAAGAAGGATGGATCATGGCATACGTGTGTGGATTATAGGGAGCTCAACAAGTTCACTATTAAAGATAAATTTCCCATTTCTGTCATTGACGAATTATTGGATGAATTACATGGAGAAATTTACTTCACCAAGTTGGATATTTGTTCTGAATATCATCAAATTATAATGAAGACTAAATACATTATGAAAACATCATTCAAAACTCACGAGGATCATTACAGATTTTTGTTCATGCCTTTTGTCCGTACTAATGAAACTTCCACATTTCAAGGTTTGATGAATTCCACTTTCAAACCCTTAGAATTTTTTTTTTAGTATTTTTTGATGATATACTAATCTACAACAAGTCTTGGAAGGATCATCTTCAACATGTTGACATGGTGCTCAAATTTTTGGAGGAGAAAGAAAAAACCTCCAAATGTTTCTTTGGAGTACAAGAGGTCGAATATTTGGGTCATATTGTATCTCATGAGGGTGTTAAGGTAGACCCTAACAAAATTAAATCCATTAACGAATGGAAAATCCCTACAACCATAAAGAACCTTCGAGGATTTCTAGGGTTAATAGGGTATTATCGCAAGTTTTTTAAGAATTATGGGAAAATATCGACAAAGGTTAACATTTTTACTGAAGAAAGATGCATTTTATTCAACTCCAAAAGCAACTGAGGCCTTTGAACATCTTAAAGACACAATGTGCCAATCACCGATATTAGCTACACCAGACTTCACAAAAACCTTTATTGTGAAATGAGATGCCTCAAGAAATGGAATTGATGTGGTTTTAATGCAAGAAGGAAGACCCATTGCTTTTGAAATTCATCCAATAAAAGGAAATTATTTACTTCAACCTATTTATTAGAAGGAAATGTTGGAAATACTACATGCACTAAAGCAATGGTAGCCTTACCTAATGGGAAGACACTTCAAAGTAAAAACAGATCATGACAGTCTTAAATACTTTTTGGAACAAAAATTATCTTCATAAGAGAAGAAAAATTGGGTCACAAAGATGTTGGGTTATGACTTTTAAATCATCTACAAAAAGGGGAAGAAAAATGTTGTTGCAGATGCACTCTCAATAAATGATGAGGATGTGGAAACATTTCTTTGTGCCATTTATATTATCCAACCTGAGTGGATAACTGAAGAAATGGATGAATGGAAGAATGATTGAGAGGTGTGGCATTCAAAAGTTGTAGCAAGATCCCAATACATCTAAAATATTTAGCTGGAAAAATGATTCATTATTGTACAAAGATTGCTTATATATTTTTAATAATTCCCAACTCAAACAAAATATTCTTTTGGAATTGCACAACCTTTATCCGTTCCAAGTCAACATTGGGAGGAGGTTTCAATGGATTTCATCACAAGTTTACCCAAGTCCGAAGGAAAGACAGTCATCATGGTGGTAGTTGATAGACTTACCAAGTATGCACACTTTTGTGCATTATGTCATCCATTTAGAGCCAATAAATTTGCTATTGCATTTATGGAAACAATTCAAAAGCTACATGGAAGCCCAAATATTATTGGAAGCGACATAGATCCCATTTTTACAGGAATTTTTTGGATGGAATTATTTTCTTGTTTGGGTACTCAATTAGCTCATAGCTCATCATATCATCCTCAATCTGAAGGGAAAAATGAGATAGTGAAAAAAAAAAATTGGAAGGATATATTTGTTGCTTTGTATCTGATAAACAGACATAACGGGTCAAGTGGTTACCTTTAGTTGAATGTTGGTATAACACTTCCTTCCATGTTGCAGCAAAAATGTCCCCATTTATGACACTTTATGGATATCATCCACCCTCCATCACATCATCTTTAAGAGAAAATTCTAAGGTTCAAGAAGTGGAAGATCACATTGAGAATCAACAATAAGTTCTCCAACTCTTAAAGGATAACCTCACCTTGGCACAAAATCGAATGAAACAACAGGCAGATCAACATCACAGCGAAAGAAGTTTTGATGTAGCCGATTGGGTATTTTTACGGCTACAACCATACAAACAAATGTCCCTCAAGCAATCTAAGAAGAATAATAAATTATCACCAAAGTATTATGGTCCTTACAAAGTGTTGCAAAAGATTGGTACTATGACATACAAATTGGAGCTTCATGCATTTTCCCGAGTGCACCCATTTTTCCATGTTTCATGCTTAAAGAAGGTTATAGGTGACAATCTCCTAGTTCAAACAATATTTCTAGAACTTGAGGAAGAAGTAAAAATCATATTGGAACCGGAAACAGTCATAGAAACAAGAACTTGACGGCTACGAAATCGATCAATTTCAGAGTATCTCTTTAAGTGGAAGTACTTAACCGCTGAAGATTTGACCTGGGAGGATGAGAATTTTATACAGAAGCATCCATAACTACTCAAGTGTTGAGGGCAACACTTTTTTGTAGAGGGGCGTGCTACGTCCCTATAATACTAGTGTATCCCCTTATTGTTAGTGTTAGTGTATCCCCCTTATTGTTATTTTTGTGCCCATGTAGTCCCCACATTATTATTATTGTGCCCCATAAAATCCCACTATTGTTATTGTTGTGCCCTTACATTGTTATTATTAGGTCATCTAGGAATATATTGTAACCCCTTTGACTCCTATATATAGAAAGGAGGTTTTTTCATTTGTATCATCCAAGAATTGTTCATTTATGTAATGTAAAGGAGGTTTCCCCCTCGAAGAGGCAGATTTCTAAGTCGTTGATCTATCTTTTATTCTTTTTTGTGAGTTGGTTTCATAAAAATCTGGCATAATATTCACCAACCACCACCAAATTCTTTTGCAACTGATTCACATGAAGGTGGGGAATTTTATGGAGGGTTGGTTGATCCGACTGAGGTTGCAACTATTGAACCTTGTCGTTAATCCATCGCTCATCGTCAAGGCCATTTTTTCTTTATTAACCATGATCTCAACTTTAACATCTTGTGAAGCGATGTGTTAGTGAAGATTGAGTGAATACGGATAACGTTCCAAAGTGGAAACCTCTCACTACCCACTTCTCACTGCCATGCCTTGGTTAAAATTGTAGAGGGAGATGGCCAATCTAATGATGGAATAACACATAGGAACTCTGTCACTAGGTTTTCAAGCCACTACTTTCATTGAGTGATATATTGGTTGAGTGGTGAATGATCGTTAGGCACTAGATTGATGATTAAGAGTGATCATGGGGCCCCCATCATGGTCAATATTTAACAGGAGAGTGGGGTTTGAAATTGAGATTGGCACCAATATTCCCTCCATTATTCAAGGGTGGAGATTAATTGTGCCCCCCCTCCCCAAGTTTGAAACTATTATTTGGGAGGTATCATGTTAGTGGCAATGTTTCTGAGGAGATAGGTGACAACGATGGTTAATAGGCCTACTTGGTCATGGTTCTAGCGTGGTAATATTGTCCACTAAAATACTACCCATTGTTAGTTTTTTCAACTTGTTAACTTGCAATTGGAAAGCACATTAAGGAGCAGTCGCTCTGACGTGACGTGGAATTAGACATTTGCAACATACGAACCTATGGACCCCAAAATGATGACGTGGTTGTGCCATCAAGGCCTGGTGAAGGCCACATGGGTGCCATGTGGTGCCCTTAGGATAACATGGCCTCATTTAATAGGTTGAAAACTTCTAGCACACGTAAATTTTGATCTAGGACTCATATTGAGATCAATTTTATATCATTGGAAAGCTCATGATGAGTTTATCATAATGGTGGTATCAAAATTAAACTTCATGGACCTTCAAAAATGAGGTTTTTTGTAACCCCGTCTTCATAAAAAACCTTGGAGATTGGATCAAACACATAACACTATTGTATCCTCGAATGGATGGAGGTGGGAGGTGGTTACAGAATTTGTATCAGAGCCATGGTTCAACACTATACCTGAAGAGGCTCATGCACCAAGGATAAAATTTAAGATGATAGTTTAATTATTTCATATGTTGATTTTCGATTTGCAGTTGATGTGGTTGTTAACCTTGATAAAATATTCATATCAAAGCCAATGTTCAACACTGGACTTAAATAGGTTCACGCATGAAGGATAAATTTTAATATGATATTTTAATTATTGCATATGTTGATTTTCGATTTGTAGTTGATGTGGTTGCTAACCTTGATAAAATGTTCATATGCCTTTTTCTCTAGCACGTATAGTTGACATGGGTTTTTATTTTGTGAACAAATTCAAATCGACATGCTTACTATTGACAGGATAAGGTGATGAATTAATATATTTATGTTTTATTTAGCTAAAAATTGTGTGTGACAACACATAAAAATATTCAAATTACAACAAGGAATAGAGGAATGAGCAGCAAAATGGTACAGTACAACACGTACATATCCCATCATAATCAAGAAGAGGACTCGGTTTGGAATAGGTCAAAGGAAAATTCCCCTGATTGGGAATATAGCCTCATGAACTTCAGAGTTGAATTGAGAATTTGCAAGGTGGGTAGTGAAAGGATTATAAGAGAATAAGAAAGGAAAGCATAGGTGAATCCAATAATTTTTCAAATATTATCAGATCTACAAAGGTGAAAGCAACATGAGCTTTATTCGGTGCCAACTATCTAGACAGGCAAAAATCCAGGCAAATTGCATTGAAGATATAGAATCAGGGATTGGAAACCAATAAGGAACAAGGTAACAAGTCAAGGAAAAGTCATAGGAAAGAAAATGAAGACACAATGAGATGATAAAGCCCACTCATCACTCTAAAAATATATTCAAGCATCTATGACCAGTCATCTAATGTTGCAACCAGAGGCCACCACTAGCAAAGGAGAAGTGGGAAGAGCTCAATGTCAAAATATTTCAAGAAATCAACGCCCCCTACCTTTGATGGAGAAATTAAGAAGGTTGAAGAGTCAAAATCCTAGTTGTTGGGAATGAAGAAATACTTTAGAGTCCATGAATACTCTAAAACGTGAGAGTTACGGTAACCATTTTTAGTTTGAAAGGAAAATTTTATATATGGTGGGAAGATTTGAAAAGTGTCAAGAGCATTAGAGAAAAGGAATTATCATGGAGAAAAATTGAAAATTATTTCCACAAGAAGTACCAATTTGAGAAGATTTGAGAAGTGTCAAGAGAATTAGAGAAGAGGAATTATCATGGAGAAATTTTGAAAAATATTTCCACAAGAAGTACATATTTGAGGTACTATGACAACAAAATTAAAGAGTTTTGTGAACATAAGATAGGGAAACTTACCTTGGATTCTTACATCAGCATATTTTTGGAGTTTTTGAGGTATGTGTCATATATCAAAGATGAGAAGGTTAATATCCAGAGAAACCTCATTGGGTTACTACAGTCCTATCAAGATAGGATTGAGTTTAATGAGCTAAGGACGTTAAAGGACACCATCCAAAGTACTAAGTATTGCTATGATCATTCCAAACATAGGGTTGAAATCCGATCAAACTGGAAGAATAAGGACAAAATTAGTTTTAAAGTAAAAGGACCAAAATTCTCAGGACGCAAGCAAGGAGGGAAAAATGTTAAGATCGCCACTCCTACCAAGGGTGAATTCTAGCGGATTTCACTTTTGGTAGTAGATAGTGACCTGCTAAATCAACAAAAGAAGGTATTGATGAACCCAAGAGAAGGTCAATACAATGATGGGAATGTGGAGAGAACCAGAAGAAAAGGGATTTTCCACTCCAACAACAAAATATCAAGAGGTTGTATAATGTCCAAGAGGCAGTGACAATGAATGATGTAACTCAAATGGTACCTCAATTTTATTCAGCATTAGACAAAAGGAAAGTAGATCATAAAGCCTTGATGATTGAAATGGAAGGTATGGTCTCTAACAATCCTATTTCAATTTTAATCTATCCAAGTTCAAATTTCAGTTATATCAAAATCAAAAGTTGCAGAGATGTGCAACTTGCAAAGCAAACCCCAATGCAAACCCATGGTTCGTTGAACTAGTGACAGAAGTCAAAAATAAATTGGTTGATTATGTAGAATCATGCCACCTATATATGGGTGGAATGCCCACAAAAACAGCCCTCAATTTGATATCGGTGGGTTTGTATCCTAGTTTTAAAAATACGACAGGTTGAACCAAAAAACGTTCAAACCGGTCGGTTATCTCCCTGAGATATCAAATCGGCCTGACAAATATTATTGTTTTATTTTTCTAGACCAATTGGGTACCAAGTCGGTCGGTTTTAGTACCAAACCGGTCATTTTGACCAATTTGGTACCTAACATATCGATTTTTTGTAAAAAACAGTCAGTTAATAAGCCACGTGGTTGGGCATGTTAATGGGACTCCCAGGTGGTTTTTGGAGGCGGTTTTTAGAAAACCATGGTAGGTTACCTTCTAAATATGACCCCATAATATTATAAACAAAATTCTAAGCTCCTATTTTCCTCACACATTTGATTTCTATTGTTTGTTTGCATATGAGAACTTAGACAATTCTGCACCAACATTGATTTTTGGAGCAACAACAAGTTTGGAGGTTCTTTGTCATCTTGGAGCTAGTTTGGAGTTGTCTAGTGGAGTTGGGGGTGTTGATCCCAATGCATATCTAGTATTTGAACGAAGACCTAAATGAATTGAACCAACAAGACCAAGAATGGCACATGGTGACTCGTGAGGGAAGCAATAGTCATGCAACTCGGTGAACTTGTGCTTCTAGTTTTGCTCAGCCTAATGTTGTTGCTCATGCTACTAGCATTGTTATTGAGGTTGGAGAGGAGTTTGAGGAGTCCTCAAACTCTGAGATAGATATTGTTTATGTAGCTCATGGTGATGATCCCATGTGCAATAATGGTGATTATTTTTATGAGTAATCATGTCGATCAATGAATTCTAGTAGGCTAGTGGCCTAATAGCTTGAGTTGTAGCATTTTTTTTGGACTCAAGAGGCCATTTAGAGCCCCATTGGTTATGTATTTTTTCAATAATATCATTGATATGTATTACACTCGGTTTCATTTTAATATATGCACCCTTGCATGGTATATAGATGAGAAGTATTTTCATATTTTGTCTCTCATGGTTTGGAATCATGGTTTGTAATCTTAAAAAGAAAAAATTTCATTAAAATTAATTAATTTATATATTTTTTCCAATTCAGGTTTATTGAATCTGATTCGATCCGATTTGATCTAGTTCCAGATTTTAAAACTATGGTTTGTATGATGTGTTGATGGGAATGAACTAGTTAGCATCCCACCTAGTTAAGGTGGATCACTATAACAAGTCGCTAGAATGTCCCAACGATGAAGGAAAAGAAAGAATACTTTAAGGAATGAGGAAGCATATCTCTATCAAGCAAATTTGAGCACTACAATTAAATAAGTGCAACTGGAAAGGATGTACCCTATATGTGGTCCATGTGACCAACACGACAGAAAGCAACAAAGCCAGAATCAAGGATCGACGTATTTTAAAGTATTTCAACAATGTGTTTCTAGAAGAAATACCAAGATTCCCATCCAAGAGAGAAATCAACTTCTCCATTGATTTGATCCCTAGTGCAATACTATTTTCAAAATCTTTGTATCATTAGAATTGGTAGAATTAAAGTTTCAGCTGAAAGAGATGTTGGATAAGGAGTACATCAGACCTAGTATGTCACCCTGGGAGCCCCAATACTATTTGTAAAGAAGAAGGATGGCATGTTGCGACTGTGCATTGATTATCAGTAGTTCAATAAAGCTATAGTGAAAAAAAAAGTACCCATTGCCTAGAATTGATGATGTATTCGATCAATTAAGAGGGGATATAATTTTCTCTAAAAAGATTTGATATCTAGTTATCTTCAAGCCTGAATTAAAGATGAAGACATCCACAAGACATTGTTTAGGACAAGATATGAACACTATGAGTTTGTGGTGGTGCCATTTGGGCTCACAAATGAAATAATCACATTTATGTGCCTAATGAACAACGTCCTCAACCCGTATTTGGAAAATTTTGTATTGGCTATGTAGATGACACCTTGGTTTACTCAAAAACCAAAGAAGAACATGAAGAGCATTTGAAGGCATTGTTGCAATTGCTAAGGGAACAAGTGATATATTCCAAACACAACAAATGTGACTTCTTCCAATCACAAGTTGATTATTTGGGACATGTAATTTCAAGAGTGGTTGTGGGTCCTGAAAAGATTAAGGTCAAAATGCAGTGGAAAACTCCTTGAATGTCACGGGGTTGGGAGAAGATGCAACCATTGATTTTCTTTGGTCAATGTGAAATTCTCTCCCAACTACTAGTAAAAACAAGTTGATGGATTTCTACGTGTGTTTCAAGTGGAGGCCTCAACATGCTAAAAAATATGAAACTCCCAACTTGCATAGCATGGAAACCATATTGTACATAGAAGGCACATCAACAATAGCCTTGTAGCTAGTCTAAGTAGTGGTAAGGAGAGTTGACATTCCCTGAGAAAAGTGGGAAATGAGGATAGAGGTTCTTATACAAGGGTGGCACAATCACACATTCATTCCCATATATATCTTTATTAATGTGACTAGGAGTGTAAGGTTGTTCGAATAAACTCTTGCTAATAGTATAGGAAATGTCAAAGCAATCAACAAGTGTTTAAAATATAAAGTGGGTTATTAAAGGAAGGCCTAAAATTTCTACACTAAATTTTGGACATAGGATTATCTATATCAAGGAAAAATTCACTTTGAACCATATAAGTGATCAAGTGTTAGAACATGAAGAAGACTGGGATCTCTCTGCATCATTTGGCTTGGGACAGACTTATTTTTGGGCATCACTATGGTTGTATGTCATAGTAGAAGTTGGTAAAGGTGTGGCTAAACTGGTAAATGATATGAAAAACCAATTTGGTAAAGAACATAAATGCCTAGACATCTTTTCAAACCCATATGGTGACCCAACAAAGTCCTTCTAGGTTGATAATAGTTATTAAAGGGATGTTTATGAGGTCGGTATGTTTCTTGTTGTCGTGTACCTTGTTGTACAGTTTCTAAGGTTTAATTTTTGAGAGACTATTTTATTCTTATTATTATTTGTATTCTATTTGATGCATTGTGACACCATATTGTATTTTAATATGTAAAAACTTTAAGCTATATGCACTAGAGAGGATTTGAAGGCATTGAATTCAATGTAGCTCAAAGGGAATTTTATCAATTGAATGGAAAGAGGATTATATTTTAAACACAAAGTTGATCGTATCAAAAGTGTAGGATATGACTGATAATATTAAGTATACTTCAAACATTTTTACCAAAAGGATATCAAATACCATTGTTGTCTTTCAATAAGGCATAATAAATGCTTCACAAGATTTACATCCGAGGAGTTTTGAAATTACATTGGCATAAGTTTTTGTATAGGTGATTTGAATTCCTTCATCAAATAAGAGGTGATTATTTGCACAACATGATAATATACAATGTAATATTAAGGTCACTATAGATGTGAATTACCAAGTGTCTTATCCTCATTCACAAAGACTATTCATTTCCTTTCTAGGCATTTGTTTATGCAAATGTCGTTTCCAACTTTGAGTACAAGACAACAAATTGAGAAGAATGTAAAATGAATGGGTGTGAAGCATGAAAGAGAAACCAAAATAGTTCAAATCCATACATTAGAATACAAAGAGACCATGAGTTATTTCAAGATGATTTTTAGAATGCAAAACAATTAATTGATTAAATTGTTGTGAGACTTAATTTGACATTTTACCTAGCAAGAAATAAATTTAGAGAGGGAGAGGAGAAGAGAAAATAAAGGGGAAAATACAAAGTATCGAGCAAGGCCAAAGGAAAGCAAGAACTCATAATTCAAATACTATTTAAACCAAGAAAGTAAAAATTTTATTTTATCAGGGGATTGGTGTCTTCTTTCACATAGTAGCCTAAAAAAGAACAAGTTGGGGCCTGTAAGAAGGGGACTTGGGGCTTTTAAGAAGGGTACTTGGGGCCTGTAAGAAGGGGAAGTGGGGCATGTAATGATCCAATTAGCATTATACCGATTCACCCCCTCCCCCCTTTCTCAATATAACTAAGTTTCCAACAAACATGGAAATGGAATGTTTTTATTTTTTTACAGGTTATTTCCAAAAGTTTGAAAGCCAAAGGATATCATTATGAAGAGATTCATAATACAACCAATGGATTTTTCAAGGCCAACCTTTGGGAACAAGGAGTTTTGATTAGTCTATAAAGATTTTTTTAGCAATGCACTTGCTGCTCTAAAGGTTCCCCGGTGGAAAAATAACCAAGGTGAGAAGTTTTAATATAGAATTCAATGTATTTAAAATATTGAGCATAAAAATCTAGTGAGAATCATAACTTTGTATTCAATCTCCATGTCCAATGTTTAGTGTTCAAATTTATGCCTAATGGAAGCTTAGGGAAGTGTTTATATCGTAATAAATATGAAAACAATGGTGACAATGTGTCTAAATTGGGGTTGAAAACACAACTAAACATTGTCATAGATGTGACCCATTGCATGTAATATCTTCATCATAATTCATCTATGCAAGTGCATTGCGACATAAGATTCAATGAGGTGCTTTTGGAAGAACAAATGTTAGGATATGTTACCAATTTCAGTATTACAAGATTAAATGGTGCATACTCCATTAACTTGCTTCAACACTTGCCTTGAAAAGATCCATAGGCCACATTTCCCTAGGAATGTTTTCTTAAAACATTATTTTTCCTAGGCAATTTTAGTTAACAATTTTGTATCGATTAATTAATGTTTGATAAAGGTTGTCCTTGATGCAAAAAATGTAGGTATTGGATGAGACAATATCCACCAAAAGATATTCTTACAAATACAACATTATTGTTATAAATATTTAAAAAAACACAACCAAATAGTGACATGTTTATTTGGGGCCTAAACTTGCACAAGTGGATAAACCTAAGATTCCCAACTAACATGAAGGATTTAATTGAAGGTGGTATTTTTTGGGAGGTGGATGGTTATTAATTTGTAGAAAGTAGTGTATACAAATTCCTACTTTCAATATTGAAGGCTACGTTGTGTTGTTTAAAATATCCATCTAATTAACCACCAACTATGAGTGTAGTGTTGGCGTTAAAGACTCTAAAAAAGGATTTCGTAGCAAATGAAAATGCTTCTAGGAGATTAAGAGAAAGGATATCTAGTTTTATTAGTTATAAAAATGCAACAAAAAAATATGCATATGCATCATATGGCCAAAATTATTTTATATTTCAATTTGTGAAAAAATATAGTAGCAAAAGATGTTAGTTTTGTCATTACTGTCTCAATGGAATAAAAACAATTGCAATATCAATTAGTATGTACCATGTATTTGTGATTACTATTGAAATGAAAATGAAATTTTTTTGCAATGCATATTAAGTGGATCATGGTTTAACATTTGGTTCAAATTATCATTTATCCATAGTGTCAATATTCTTTGGAAAGTAATATGTCAAAACTAAAATTACATTCTTTATTGACAATTATCATTTAAATTTCAACAATAACTTCAAGACAAGTTTTAAACTTAAATTTTCATTTTGAAAACTATGTTGGATACAAGACAAAACCTCAAATGTTAAAATGTTGACTTTTTGTTTTCATTTTTTGAACCATGTTCGAGACTAATTAACTAATTAATTAATATGGTTGACAAATTTTTAAATATTATAATGAATTTTTAGTTTTTTTTCAAAATGCTTTGAAAATGAGTGCTTTCCAACTATATCATTTTGGTGTACTACTTATTGTGAAAGGTGTGGATATTAAAATTGAAGCTACTACTTACCATGCAATCTCAAATGATACTAACCTCCCAATGTCGCATATATTTTTGCGTACCTACAAAAATTTCATGCCATTCAAATTTTGGGTTACATATATTCTCTATATGATTGCAAAATTTTCTCCCCTTACAATTTTGCACAATGGAAACAAGCCAATTATAATTAACAATGCCATCCACCCAGTTAAAGTGGGCCTACAAATGTGGCACAATTTTTCAAATCACATCCATAAGCTTGACAATATCTCTCATAAACAAGGAAAGGGGCCCAAAAATCAATGTTGAAAAAACATTGTCATAGGTGCATGGACCCTTTCCTACACCAAAAGAACCTTCTACAGGAGAGAGAGAGAGAGAGGGGGGGGGGGTTTGATTTATTATATTTGTTATACAAAAATACACGATCAAACCTTGTATTTATGACAACAAGGAGAGGCCCATCTCATAATTGGCTACTACGCCAACCATACCAATGAGGTATATTGACCTAGAAAATAAATTATACCAACCTCGTAAATTATTACTAATCTACATAAGCTTAATAGCTTCTACATACACTAACAATAGAGTTGTTGTCAGAGTCTCATTGTGTTTCCATTATAAGCATTTTGAGAAGCATAGAAATTGTCCTTGTCATCCTCTACACAACAATAATAGGGTTCGAGACATCCAACAATAGAGGAGAATTTCCCTCACCTATCGATGTGATTGTTATTCAGTGTTCTAAAATCTCAACTTCAAATGGTTGGAGGTGAGAAGCAATAATTTCTGTGGGTTGTGGATGTTATCATTCTTTGGTCATTATCTATCAAATCCTCTTTATGAATCTTGTGGGATTTATGTTGTATCCTCTATTAGCTTTGTTTTGCTTTATAATAGTGTTCGAGACACCCAAAAATATAGGAGAATTGCCCTCACCTATCGATGTGATTGCTATTCAACCTTCTACAATCTCAACTTCACATGGTTGGAGGTGAGAAGCATAGTCCAACGAATAATTTGTGGTGATAGGTGTTATCCTTTGTTGGCTATTATCTATTGAATCCTATTGATGAATTTCATGGGATTTGGATTATAACCTCTTTTTTAACCTTGGTTTTCATTCTAACAAAGTTTGGTTGCAACATGAGATGATTAATAGTTGACTACAAAACATATGTGGAAAGACATGCATTCATCTTGTGTTTTTCATGTTTACATAAGCACAGTGTGTCTATGATGGTTGATCCCACCTTGTACATTGTTTCTAATAGTTCCATTGTAACACTTTGAAAACCCTCTATACTTTTTCATTTGTGTTTTTAATGCATTTGTTTCCTACACTAGGAAAGTAACCACCAAATGGATTCCCCAATAAAATACTCACCAAATCAAAGTGTGTTGGCACCAAAAAGAATCATATCCATGTCTATAAGGACCCTTACCAAACAATAATGAACAAATATCAAATAAAACCGAACAATGTAAGCACCAAGAATATGGTTTTAAACTAAAGTACCATACGAGGGCTCTTCAAATTCCAAGAGAAAAGTCAAATTGTTTTGTTTACCAACTATAAATGATCATGAGATAATGTGTTATGCTCAAAATTGAAAGTGCTCGAAATAGGTCCGAACGTGAGCGACTGGAAAGGTCTCGTCATTGCAATTCTGGCACCGTGAACGGTTTGAAAAAGCGATGTCGTATGATGAAGATATCACATTATGTCTGCTTTCCCAAACATCAAAAATTTTGTGACTAGATGCCCAGTCAGCATGTAGGTACAGTCAGCAGGAATATTCCAAGAATATTCCATTTTTCTTAGCCAACCATATCATGCCACATGGCATGTTGTGGGCCATTGATTGTTGGTGGTACGGAGGTGTTTTTGGGCCGTTGGATGGATTTTGCAAGAGTCGTCGGATGAGTGACATGTGGCAAGCCCGGAGGTCGCCACATGTCCTCAGGATGGTGTATTAAATTTTTTTTGGAGGCTACAGGAATCGAACTGAAGACCTCAGGCGCGGGTGCGAGCAACTTGACCAGTCCTCCTACGAGTGTTTCTTAACACTATAGGGCTGACGGTTTAGTATGTTGTTTAAAAAAACTTTCGGCAGATAAAAAAAGGGGCCAGCCCCAACCACCATAACCGAAGGCTATGACCGTGACCCAAGTCTTAAACTGGTGGCATTCACCGTAACCTCCGGCGGAGGTTTAGCATCGATCACGTCGTAGAAGGTATGGCATCGAATGCTACGATTGGCGGAATCACGCCATTCCGGGTTCCAAACTGTATTTACGAAGTTTCCAACGTTTTCAACGTGGTTGGCGGGGGGTTGATATGTGACCACCCCATCCCAAACAGTTTGATTTAAATGCATACGGTTTTATATGGTAGGAATAGTAGAGTGCCCCTAAATTTTAGGGTTTCCACTAAATTTAACCGCAGTTAAGTGCCTGTCTCCACTTTTAGTGGAGATTTTCTAGCTATCATTGGGAAAAATGCATGAGGAGGTCAATTTTCGACCAATTTTGGTGAAAAAAGAGTCTACCTAGACTAATTTGAGCATTCTGGAGCCATTTGTGCAGAGAAAAAAACCATTAGAGGCATGTAAACACATGTAATTTACAATTTTGAGCATAATGAAAAAGAGGGACATGCCATTGGGAGTTGGACCAACATATGTAGCCCAGGAGGGGTGAATTGCTTCATCATGCCTACTATGTAAAACTTATGTGTGATTGTTTTTCTCTGTTATACACTATTGTTCAATGTTTTTAAGGCTTATTTTCATGCTTAAAGTTCACTAATTCATCTATATTGCATCGTTAAAACTCTCATTCCTTAAGAAAACATATGGAGACCAATTGTACATGTTTATAATATTGAAAGGACACTTAGCACAACAAAACTAATACACTCCTTTCAGATCAAGTTGGTATCAGAGCTAGAGTTTAATCGCTGGTTTTTTTTATGTGCAAATATTTTTTAACTGTTTGCAAGGGTTTTTATGCTTACTAGGCTCAAGCTTAAGAGAGGAGAAGGAAAATTGGTGGAAGCAAGAGGTTCTCAACGTGAGCCACAACAAAGGAGGGAAATATTGCCACATTCTCTAGCACCTAGTTCACCTCCAAGAGAAGCAGAAGCATAATCATGCATGCCTCCAGGAGAAGAAGAAACCCATGAAGAGGTGGATCCCAAAGAAGAAGAAAAAGTGTTTAGGAAAGAATTCCTCGACATGACTGAAATGGTGAGAGTCCTTTATCAAGAAAGGAATGAAAGATTAGAAGGAGAAGGATCCAAACTTCACAAGGAATTTCAGGGATCATCAGGAGGCTACAATTATGAAGATAAATCAAAGAAGGGAAATGGAGGAAATGGAGGCAGTGGAAAGTCACCATCCTCACCCTCATCATCATCATCCTCTACTTCATCTTCAGTACACCAGTCACACAAGTCAAAGAACACTGGTAAAATTCCTTTTCTAAAACTTGATGTTAAGTTTGAATTTCCAATGTTTAATGGTGAAGTCAATGCAAAAAAGTTTGATAATTGGATAAGGCAATTGGAGCTTTATTTGAGAATCCAGAACCTTCATGATGATGACACCAAAATCCAACTAGCTTCATTGAGGATGGAAGGTGCAACTCTTGTTTGGTGGGAAGCCAAGACAAAGGAGGAGATCAAAAAGCATGGTAAGATTATTCTATCATGGACTGATTTCATTACTGCAATAAAACAACAATTTTATCCATTATCTCATATGCAAAAAGCCATAATAAATTGGAAAAAATTTAGACAATTGAAAGGAAAAAATGTACAAGACTACACCCAAGAATTTAGGAGAAGAGCTCTCTTATTAGGGGTATATTTGCAGAGTCAAGATACTTTTCTCAAGTACATAGGGGGCTTACATAGCTACCTTAGACATACTATCCTCATGCTTAATCCTAAAAGTCTAGATGAGGTATGTGTTCAAGTCACACATCTAGAAGCAAGAGGGGGAAATAGTTTTGAAGAGGGTAGAAACAAACATTTTAAGGGAAAAAAAAAAGAGAAGACCTCAAAAGGAAAAGGAAAAAAGAATGCATCTGTCAAGAAAGAGGGAGAGAAAGTGGTTTGTAAACATTTTTCAAGAGAAGGCCATGAAGAGAAAAATTGTGGAAACTACATCCTGAAAAGAGACCCAAGTTTAACAATAACAAAGGGAAGCATAAAACTGCACCTACAACTCAACATGACTTAGGAGGGGATTTAGGTGATGAAACTAAAATTACAGCCATGGGATTGAAGAACATGAAGGGAAAAGAAATTGAAACAAACCCCAGTACTAGTACTTCAAACTGTCACATAGAAGCTCCAAATGAAGAAGAGAAAATTGAACTGTTCCCTGTGAGGGTCATATCCAAACATACCAAGATTGATACATTGTTTGACAGTGGGTCACAAGTGAACTTAATCTCTAAAGACTTGGTCAAGAAACTTAATCTTGATACCATTCCACATCTAAAATCATATCCACTTGGGTGGATTTGTAAGGATGAAAATTTACAGGTTTCAAAGAAATGCATATTGCACTTTGCAATAACTGCACATTTTGTTGACACGGTTGAATTAGATGTGATTCTGCTAGATATTACAGGTGTTGTTTTGGGCAGTCCTTACTTGTATGATAGTAAAGTGATCTTCCATCGCCATGAGAACAAATACCATTTATTCAAACATGGAAAGGAATACATTGTTAGAGCACATCGCAAGAAGACAAATATTGCAATGGTAAATGTTGGACAGGTAAAATGGCTGGTGAATTCAAGTAAGAATTTTGTTCTTCTAATGATTAAGGCTAAAGTTGTTGTGTAACCAGCTCCAAAAATAGAAGAAAAGAGATATGAACGCCTTAGAAATAAGCCACTTCGAGGGGGCAACCTCCAATACATTACATAAATGAACAATTCTTGGATGATACAATTTGCAAAACCTCCTTTCTATATATAGGAGTCCATGGGGCCATAATGTAATCCTAGTGGGCCACAATGTAATCCTAGCCGACCTAACAATAATAATTTAAGGGCACAATAATAACAAAATGGGGGTTACAAGGGTACAATAATAACAATAAGGGGGTTACACTAATAACAATAAGGGACTATACTAGTAATATAGGACCTAACATGCCCCTCTCCTTCAAAAAAGTGTTGTCCTCAACGCTTGAGTAGCTCTGGGTGCTTCTGTATAAACTTCTCATCCTCCCATGTAGAATCTTCAGTGGGTAAGTTCTTCCACTTGATGAGATACTCTGAAATTGATCGATTACGTAGCTGTCGAGTTCTTGTTTCCATGACCACTTCAGGTTCCAATATGATTTTTCCTTCCTCATCAAGTTCTGGCAATATTGTTTGAACTGGAAGATTTTTACCTATAACCTTCTTTAAGCATGAAACATGGAAAACTGGATGTACTCGCGAAGAAGCAGGAAGCTCCAATTTGTATGCCATAGTACCAATCTTTTGCAACACCTTGTAAGGACCATAGTACTTTGGCGATAATTTATTATCCTTCTTTGCTTGCTTGAGGGACATTTGTTGTATGGTTGTAGCCGTAAAAATACCCAATCTCCTACATCAAAACTTCTCTCGCTACGATGTTGATCTGCCTGTTGTTTCATTCGATTTTGTGCCAAATTCAGGTTATCCTTTAAGAGTTGGAGAACTTCTGGCTGATGCTCGATGTGATCTTCCACTGCTTGAACCTTCGAATTTTCCCTTAAAGATGATGTGATGGATGGTGGATGATATCCATAAAGTGCCATAAATGGGGTCATTTTTGCTGCAGTATGGAAGGAAGTGTTATACCACCATTCAGCAAGAGGTAACCACTTGACCCATTGTGTTTGTTTATGAGATACAAAACAACGAAGATATCCTTCCAAACATTTATTTACGATCTCAGTTTGACCATCAGATTGAGGATGATAAGATGAGCTATGAGCTAATTGAGTACCCAAACAAGAAAATAACTCCGTCCAAAAATTTCCGGTAAAAATGGGATCTCTGTCGCTCACAATAACCCTTGGGCTTCCATGTAGCTTTTGAATTCTGTCCATAAATGTAGTAGCAACTGTACTTGCTTTAAATGGATGAGATAATGCACAAAAGTGTGCATACTTGCTAAGTCTATCAACTACCACCATGATGACATTCTTTTCTTCGGACTTAGGTAAACCTGTGATAAAATCCATTGAAATCTCCTCCCAACGTTGACTTGGAATGGATAAAGGTTGTAGAAGTCCCGGGGTCTTAATTGTCTCCACTTTATTCTGCTGGCAAACCAAACATTCTGCCACAAACTTTTGAATATCAGATTCAAGGCCATCCCAAAAAAATTCTTTCTTCACCCTGTGGTAAGTTTTTAAAAATCCCGAGTGTCCTCCTAAAGGAGAAGTGTGCAATTCCAGAAGAATATTTTGTTTTAGTTGGGAATTCTTACAAAGATATAGGCAATCTTTGTACCATAAGGAATCATTTTTCCAACTAAATGTATCAGATGTACTAGGATCTTGCTGCAACTTTTGAATGAGTGTCCATACATCTTTGTCCTTCTTCCATTCATCTCTTGCTTCAGTTATCCAATCTGGTTGGATAATAGAAATGGCACAAAAAAATGCTTCCACCTCTTCATTCTTTCTTGAGAGTGCATCTGCAACAACATTAAGCTTTCCTTTTTTGTAGATTATTTCAAAGTCATAACCCAACATCTTTGTGACCCATTTTCGCTGCTCTTCTGAAGATAGTCTTTGTTCCAAAAAGTGTTTAAGACTATCATGATCAGTTTTTACCTTGAAGTGTCTTCCCATTAGGTAAGTTCTCCATTTCTTTAATGCATGCAGTATTGCTAACATTTCCTTCTCATAAATAGGTTTCTGTAAATACTTTCCTTTGATTGGACGACTTTCAAAAGCAATGGGTCTTCCTTCTTGCATTAAAACCGCACCAATTCCATTTCCTGAGGCATTACATTCCATAATAAAGGTTTTCGTGAAGTCTGGCGTAGCTAAGACCGGTGCTAGACACATTGCCTCTTTAAGATGTTCAAAGGCCTTAGTTGCTTCAGGAGTCCATGAAAATGCATCTTTCTTCAATAATGTTGTTAGAGGTGCTGCTATTCTCCCATAATTCTTAACAAACTTGTGATAATACCCTGTTAACCCGAGAAATCCTCGCAGCTGCTTTATGGTTGTGGGGACTTTCCATTCCTTAATGGCTTTAATTTTGTTAGGGTCTACCTTAACACCCTCGTGAGATACAATATGAACGAGATATTCCACCTCTTGTACTCCAAAGAAGCATTTGGATGTTTTTGCATATAATTGTTTCTCCTCCAATAGTTTGAGCACCATGTCAACATGTTGAACATGATCCTTCCAAGACCTGCTATAGATTAGTATGTCATCAAAAATACTAGCACAAATTTTCTAAGGAAGGGTTTGAAAATGGAATTCATCAACCCTTGAAATGTAGAAGGTGCATTGGTAAGGCCAAAAGGCATGACCAAAAATTCATAATGACCCTCATGAGTTTGAAATGCTATTTTTGGAATATCTTGAGTCTTCATTCTAATTTGATGATATCCTGAACGAAGATCCAACTTGGTAAAATAAATTGCTCCATGTAATTCATCCAATAATTCATCAATCACAGGAATGGGAAATTTATCTTTAATGGAGAGCTTATTGAGCTCCCTATAATCCGGACACATTCGCCATGATCCATCCTTCTTGTGTACCAATACTACAGGAGCAGAGAAAGAACTTTGACTAGGTTGAATTATACCCGCCTCTAACATTTCTGCAATCATACGTTCAATTTCGCTCTTTTGGATATAAGGATATCTATAAGGCCTGATGTTTGGAGGAACACTTCCTGGAATCAAATGAATAGCATGATCATGATCACGAATAGGTGGGAGTCCTTTGGGAGTTTCAAACACCTTGGAATGATTGTCCAAGACTTGTTGGAGATCTGCAGAAATAGATGATTTTGATGTTGGAACTAGTGAGCATGGTGATCACTTCTCAATTGTTCTTTCTTTAGAAGCTTTGTCATGACATTAGAGCTTATTATCTTTCCTGGCTTCCCTGCAATACCCAATAATTAGACTTCCTTTCCTTCTGAAAAAAAATTCAAGAAAAGTTCTTGAAAATTAAAAGCTACTGTCCCCAAAGATTGTAACCATTGTACTCCTAGTACAACATCAGCACCTCCCATAGGAATGGAAAGCATTGGACTATTCAATACATATTCCCCCATGGTTAGCTTAATATTATGGCATTTTTCAGAGCAATTTATAGTTCCTCCATTTGCAACCATCACTTGACATTCTGGTGCTGGGTATAGGAAACAATTTAATTCCTTGGCTACCTTACAATGAATAAAATTATGGGTGCTACCTGAATCAATCAACACTATTACCCATTTCTTCTTGATCTGTCCTACTATCTTGAGAGTTTGAGGTAAGTAATTCACCTTGATGCATTACGATATGGTTAGACTCTTCTTTATCTTCAAGAGAGTGCAGTTCTTTTATATTATCCTCTTCTTATTCATTTTCTTCCTCCTGTTCACAATCTATGTAAAATAATTTCTTCTCAGCGCACTTATGACCTTTAGTGTGTTTTCTATCACAACTGTAGCAAAGCCCTTTTTCTCTTTTTTCTTCCAATTTTTGTGGTGTCAACCTTGTAGGTTGTGGAAGTCTAGGAGTAGCAACACTTCCATCTTTATAGATGTGAGTGGTAGGCTTCCTTGTCGCCATAATTTTACATTCAATTTTTCTTACCAAACTGAATGCCTTCTCAAAGTCCACGGTTCCAAAACGAACTGTGTTGGATGTTATCGCTGAAGTGCCTACTGAAGGAGCCAGTCTGTGTTCTCACGGAATATCGATTGCCATATATTCCAATTTTGGAAGTCCTCAATGTCTTGCCCCACTAAATAAGCCCTTTTGTTTGATTTATCAATTAGCTAAAAGAAGGTGTTGCTCTTTGTATCCTCATAATGTGCTATCGTTCCTGTTCCACTCTAGTAAAAGTTTACCAAGTGACAATTTTTATGCGGAGACAAAGCCATCGATACCATACAAGTATATTTTTGTTCTAAATACTAAGGTGCAATGTACCTTTGCGTGTTTTTGCACATTATTGAGATCAAAATATTGCTCCATCTCTAGTATCCATGTTACGGGATCCTTGCCATCAAACTTCTTCATATCCATCTTTGGAATATGGTGGTTCTTCCATCCAACATTAGAGTTTATGAAATCATGATTAACATTTATTTTGTTCTCATCATGAGTTTCCTCTACTATATTTTCACCATTAGGAAACATTTCTTATATCAACTTTGCCAAAAGTTCGATGTCTACTTTTAGATCATTCTTCATGTTTTCCATGTACTTTCTTTCATGTCATCCATCTTAGCTGCCATTTTCCGACTTCCATGTCATCCATCTTAGCTTCCATGCCAGCTTCCATGCCATCCATCTTAGCTTCCACGCCTTTCTTCAAAGCTTCCATTTCATTTTTTGTTGCTCTTTGCGAGAGTGAAATTTGTTGCACTTGCTCTTGTAATTTTGATAGATCATGTTGCAATTCTTCATCTTCATG